>CM035171.1:135149111-135598303 GCA_020205615.1 Panax quinquefolius | reverse complement strand
AGGAGAAATCCTTATTGGAAGCCCCTGCTCACTGAGGAGCGGCACGGTTGTCATAATTGTGATTACATAATATTATTTGTGAATAATTAATTATTGATTTATATGATAAGAAAATATGAATATAAATGATGGATTTATTTATGTGGTTATTAATGAAGAAATTATTCTTTGAGATGTTTTATTTTGTCGGATTGGAGGTATTAAAAGATCGAATCGGTTATTATTCTACGAAACTTTATTGTGTGAGTTATAATATTTAATCAAATAGTTGGATGGTTTGTAATTTTTGGATATGTTATACATATATAAGTTGAGTATATAATACACAAATTTTGAAATAGTTAAAAAGCTGAGCGAATGATTTGTTATAAATTTTAAGAGGTGTCTCGATTGAAATTAGGTTTATAATTGATTTTGGTGAAAAATTCTAGAATTGGTGGGCCCACTTGTGGTTGGTGAAGAAATGTGCTTGAATTTTATTTCAAATGTGGTGGGTGGCAATAGTAGCGAGTAAAGCCACCGGAGTTGCGGAGTTAAATGCCTTCGGTAAGCTAACGTTTTCCTATAAATAGAGGCTAAGTTAAATTGAAAATCACACGAAACAAAGTTTTCTCTCTTTTCTCTCTATATTATTGAGCGTATTTTGTGAGTATTTAGATGCTTTGAGAGTTCTTTGTTAAGTCTGAGTTTCATTCGACATCACTTGAGCCTTTCCTTAGAAATCTTGATTCTTTGAGGTAAGGATGTTATTTTCTTCTCAAATGATATTATTTCTTCAATATCATTATCTTTGAAATGTTGATCTGAAAGTTTTATTCAAATTTGGAACTTTTTTCATATGGGGTTACTTATTAAGCGGAGATTCTTATTCATGAATTCTTATTCATGATTCTTATTCACGAGTTCTTATTAAGCGGTTACTATTCACGAGATTCTTATTCACGAGTCTTATTATGAGGCGTGAAAATGTTTTTTGTGGAATTTCTATCTTTTGGTGTAGATTCTTATTCGCATTATCTTTGGCACTTATTCTTTGATATCTTGACATATTCATAGAAAAATAAAATTTCTTCTTTTTCGTCGAAAATATCTATTACGGATCTTAGCTTTGATTGTATCCATTATTTTGATCATTCTTGAATTTTACACCTTTATGATTATTTTTGAGGTATTGTTGGACATGGATAAAACAAAGTCACGAATCCTTAATCCTTAATCCTTGTCATTTTGTTTCATTCGGATTCGTTTCTTTAAAATATTTTTCATCATCCTCGATCTTAAATGATGATATTATTGAATATCTTTGGCACATAGTCAAAGATGAATGATTTCTGAAAGAATATCTTTGGCTGTAGTGCAAAGATGAGCATGTGTTTAAATGAACATGGCCAAGTGATGAATATCTTTGGCCTTTTAGTGCAAGATGAGCAGTGTTGAGATGAGCATGGAAGATTGATGAATATCTTTGGCTGTAGTGCAAAGATGAATATTTGATTTGAGATGAATATTGATTGATATTCTGAGGATAAAATATTGATGATGGGCTGTTAAATTCATAGATTATAGTAGATTTCATTCTCTCGGCATGCTCTTACATGAATTATTATTCCGTACTGAATATTGATCTGAAACTTGTTGTCTATTGTATTACATGATTTTCCTTGTTGAAGACTAACGATAATTTGTTACATATTATCTTGGTCATAACATTCTTCTTGGGCTAGTTGAGCTCACCCTTTTCCTTTTGTTCCATTTTTCTCGGAGGCGAGAATATAGCGAGTCTGCAGTCGGGGTATGGAATGAAGGTTTTTAGAAAGGATTGTTTAGTAGTCCTCACCATTTTTATGTATCGATAAATGTGATGAGGATTTATTTGAGTATAGATATTATGCAGAGATAATATTTGTATTCAAACTCACGAGTTTCTTGTTGTAATAATAAAGTTGTAGTTGTTTACTGTACCATGTATTTGGCGACTCGAATGGGTTGGATGGAATGGACCTATTTTTGGGGCGTCACATTGGTACAAATCAAAACCCAATCGACAAGTTTTAAGCGACATGAGCAAGCTGGTTGAGGAAAATCTGCTCTGAAGTCAAAAATGAGGAGTTCACTTGACTAGCTTAGAGGCTTGGCGATTCAACTTGGCGAAGCTCTGGCGGCTTCGGTGAAGCCCCGGGGACGAGGCGAAGACATAAGGCCAGCGCCACAAACTTCGTCGTAAAATAAAAGAGCTTGAGGGCCCAGGGGCCCTCTTACGTAGAAAAAGAGGCTGCAGCAATTCAAACAGATTCGAGGATTGGATGAGCTTAATGCAAAATCATGAAGGTTTATTCGAGAGGGTATGAAAGACTTGCAGGCGAGGTAAAGAAAAGTTATCTATTTCTCATGGATCCGGGATCTTCTTAACTCAGGGATGAAGGTGGTGCTGAATGTCCTTCTATTTTATTCGATTATGTAAAAATTAATCTGTTTATGTCTTTGGGTTTGTTTGAAACTTTTGTATGAACTTTGACAACGTTTACATGTTAGTGTAATTAGTTAATGTTTATGGATGAATCGAATGAATGAATGTTTTATTTATTGTCGAATCTTATTTGTCTTGATTATGACTTACATTTTGGTTAATTTCTTGTCGATAATTTAGTATCAATGGGCTCCGAACTCAAGCGTTGAATCATCTAAGAGCATCTGACAGTTAATTTATAAAATAGTAATGTATACTTATCCCTGTGTAGTTGGACCTTTAACTCTGACGAAGTTCAATAGGAGCCATTCGATATGGGGTTTTAGAAATGGGCTTTGTACGGGTTGAGTCGATAAAAATTCAACTTCACGTTAAGGGGTAGTCCAGGGAAGTTCTTGAAATCGTCGGAAAATCGATAACAACGAGAATATTATTCAAATTTGGCGTGTCTTTATTCAAATCCATAACATGGGCTAAGAAAGCTTGACATCAGTTTTTCAATAAGCGAATAGCTTTATGATTAGATATGGCGGTGATTGATTTTAATGGTTTAGTTGCTTGAATTAAATCTGAGCGGGTTGGTTAGGAATATGAAAACTAACACCTTACGAAAACAATCAATTTTGGCATGATGAGTAGTTAACGATCAATCCCTAAAATCACATCAAAAACAAGTATCTTTAAAGAGATAAGGTCAACGGGTAAGGTGATGGTGCCAACTTGAATCAAACAAGATTTATAAATAGTGGATGTAATGAAAGTTTCTCTAGCGGAGTTTCCACGAGATAGGTCGAAGTCTAATTTCTCCGAGTCAAGTTTAAGCGTTGAGCACATGCGGGAGAGATAAATGAATGGGTATGCCGGTATCAAGTAAGGTATAAACTTATGAGAATTTATAAATAGCTTACAAGTGATCACCTCGTTTGGGTTCTCGCATTATGACGATCCGCACAAAACGCTCTTCCGGAATCGTTGACTTTGACTTTTACGGGAGAGTCTTTTGAGTCACCGATCCCCATTGAACTAGGTTTATTCTTGTCTGATCTCGGCGATATGTCCTTCCTTTCCACAATTATAGCATACCTTGAAGCTGTTGTGGGCGGTTTGGGTGATATGTCCCTCTTTTCGCATTTATAGCATATGGCCGGTGGTGGTTCTCCTCCCTAGAACCGATTCTTTCTTTGGCACTTGTCGTCTTCACATAGTGGTTGTTAAATCTCCTCTTTTAAAATCTCCTCTCGACTCGCTTCTTCTATTTTCATGGCCATGATTACCACCCGGTGGTTACCATTTTGTCCGTCTGTTTCTTTCTCATTTGGTTATCATTATTACATTGGCTTCTTTATCTCTAATGCGATCCACAGTTGTGGTCCCTCGGTTGGCCGTACTTTCGTTATCTCGCTTCTAATAATTGAGCCACATTTTACAACATCTGAATAGAGAAAGTTTATGAGAAATGAGATCTTGGCGTATCTTAGGGTTTCAAACCTCTAAGAAACATCCGCGTCATCGTTCCTCATTCTCCACCAATGAGGTCTGAACACGGATAACTCTGCAAACTTTGCCTCGTCTTGAGACAATCGTCGTGTTGTTTTGCTCTAATCGATGAACTCCACTTCCTTCGTATAGCCGAACACTTTCGGGAAAGTATTTGTCATTAAATAGTTCTGAAATGTTTCCCAAGACATCTTGAGTCTTGGTTTGGATGGGTGCAGCTTCAGAGACTCCCACCGATGATCTGCACTTTAGCCACGGAACATAAAGGTGGCGAATGGAACCTTCATTCTCCGTGCATCCCAAGACATCGAATATCTTGGTAATTTATTTGACCCGTGTTTCGCCGTGATCGGATCGGCTTTCCCTTAAATTCGGTGGTCCCACTCTTTGAAGCTGCTTGGTGTGACAACTTGTGTGATTCTGCTATCATTTCCTCTACTATTTTGAACACGAGTCTCCTTATCGATGCGATTTTGCATGAAGCGCAAAAACTTCTAAACATCCCTCGTTCATCATCTGCTCATTGGTGTTGTTCACGGGAGGAACATTGCCCGACTGTTGCGTTCTCCTCGTTGGTGAGTCTGAGAGCGTCTCTGCGGTCTCATTTCCATTGTTAATATTCTCGATCGACATTCTCAAATCTTGTCGTAAAACAAGGGTTAATTAAGGAAATCAATATATCACATAATATCCTTATATCTTGACCAACTAAAAAAATAAGCTTAGGTAGGACACACTTGTGAAGGATTTACTCGTCTCTCCCCTCCTAGTTTCTATTCCCCGATCTCATGGAGATCGTATCCTAAGCTACGATACCAATTGTGGCGCCCCCAAAATAGGTATACATCACCTATTACGGGTTGTCGATACATGAATGCGAAATAACTACAACTTTATTATTACACCCGTAAAGGCTGTGAGTTTGAATACAAATATTATCTTACAGACAATATCTATACTCAAATAAATCCTCATCACATTTATTGATACATTATTTTACAAAAATGGTGAGGACTACTAAACAACTCTCTCTAGAACCTTCATTCCATACCCAGGCTAAATACCATTATATTCTATTCGCCTCACGAGAAGAAAAATGGAACAAAAAGGAAAGGGTGAGCTCAACTAGCCCGATAAAGAATATTATGACTAAGATAATATCTGACAAATTATCATTAGTCTTCAACAGGGAAAAAAACTAATAGAATACTGATAGACAACAAGTTTTAAACCAATATTACGTAGCGAAATAATAATTCATTAGAAGAGTTAAGTAGAGAATGCAAACTACTATCTTACATGTATGAATTTAAAAAGTTAAATCGTCATCTTTTATCCACCTGTAACATCAATCGACATATATATACGGAATCAAATATTCATCTTTGCTTTTCTGGCCGAAGATATTCATCGATTAATCATGTATTAAATCTAAATACTGTTCATCTTTGCACTACTGAAAGATATTCTTGAAAAACATTCATCTTTTTACTACGGGCCAAAGATATTCAATAATATCATCATTTAAGATCGAGGATGATGAAAAATATTTTTAAAAGCGAATCGATGAAAACAAAATGAGAGATTAAGGATTAAAGATTAGTACTTTGTTTTATCTACGTCCAAAATACCTCAAAAATAATCATAGTGGTGTAAAATTCGAGAATGATCAAAACATGGATCTGATCAAAGCTAGTATCCGAATAGATATTTTAGACGAAAAGAAATTTTTTATTTTTAGATGAATAGTCTTGAGTATCGTGAATAATCTTGAAGTATCGTGAATAAGTAACTCAGAACCAAAAGATAGAAATTCCATAAAAAACATCTTCACATGACTTGTGAATAGTACTTTCGTGAATAGTAACTTTCGTGAATAGTAACTCATGAATAGTAACTTCGTGAATAGTAACTCATGAATAATAACCCCAACATGAAAAAAGTTCCAAATTTGATAAAAAGTTCAAACCAATATTTCAACATAATGATATTGAAGAAATAATATCATTTGAGAAAAAATAACATCCACTTACCTCGAAAGATTAGTCTTACATTTGGAATCTTGGGTATAGTCTTTGAAGGAACTTACTGCAGTCTAACAATACTCAAAGTATACTCAAAATACTCACAAGAATACTGCTTTCGATAATATAGAGAAAAAACTTGATTTACGGTGTGATTTTCAATTCTAACCTAAAGCACCCTATTTATAGGAAAATCTTTAGAACACCAAAGCGAGAAAATTTAATAAAATATTAATATATATTATAAATTTCCTTAGCCCATCTTTGAAGATCTGATTTTAGTAATTAATATCACATATTAGCCCACTTAAATGCAAAAAACGTTTTCTTTAAAATAATAATTAAAACTTCCAAAATCGATTATTTGAACTTTGGAACTTCAATAATTCACAATAAATAGCCCTTTTATCGAGAAAATTTGAATCTACTTGAATTTTATAGGAAATTCAATTCTCTACAACTTTGCGGAAGAAAGTTTTTTCAAATTCCAAGCGAAAATTGGCCCGAAAAATCCTGAAGCGGGCAATTTTACGGTTTATAATCAAATTTCGATCGATAAATGGGGTCCCATGAGAGCATGTTTAACATGTTTTAAACATTTATTGCAATAAAAATACTCTTCCTCCTCGTATACTCATATATATCCCATTAGTTGTAAAAATATCACCATTATTATATTATTAAAATATAATAATATATTTAAATAAATTATTTTATCGAGAAAAAGATAAAATTTTAATTTTCAACAATTGTCACATTAAAAATTTTCTCCATCTATATCCACATAAAATTAATATTTTCTCATCATATGAATCAATAATTAATTAATCACAAATAATATTACGAAATCACAATATTGTGACGGGCGGTTCGAGGAAGAGGGGGCTTTCCAATAAAAATTTCTCTTTCTTGGTGGCAATTAGGTGACCAAACCTCTCCTTGAAGCGTAACTTTCTAGACATTGCCAATAATGTTATCTAATAATATTATTCGGATAATATGAATTATTAGCCGATAATGAAAAATATTGTGTAATGACAATTATTGAAACAACGACAATATAAAATATCAACGCGACAATTATTAACTCGATAAAATCTTCGAGCGATAATTCACATGTAACCATTATTGAGTAGTGCCTTCTTACGTAAGAATCAATAATTGGTGCAATCTGAGGTATCTTCTTGTGTTTTAACCAAGAGTATTTTAACGGTATTAATGCAGTAACAACTTCTGTAGTTATTTTAACCAACTTATATTTGTCGTTTTCTTCATCCAATCGCTTTTTCCAGTTATGGGGCCCACACATGGTTTAACGTAGTCGTGCGAATATTCCCAAAGCGATCTGAATATTCCACGACCAAAGCGAATATTCTCCGACAATGATGAATATTTTATAACCACTTGCTTATTTTGAAATATTTATATCTTACCCCTAACTATCCACATTAATCAAATCAACCCTTACTATTTCAAAATAATAAATAGAAAAAATTAAATTTCATTAATAATAAGTTGGGGTCTTACAAAAGCCCCTCTTTCACAGGAAGCTGCTGGTTATTGTCGATATTGTGATTACGTAATATTATTTGTGAATAATTAATTATTGATTCATATGATGAGAAAATATTGATTTTATGTGGATATAGATGGAGAAAATTTTTAATGTGACAATTGTTGAAAATTGAAATTTTATCTTTTTACGATAAAATAATTCATTTAAATATATTATTATATTTTAATAATATAATAATGGTGATATTTTACAACGAATGTGGGATATATGAGTATCGAGGAGGAAGAGTATTTTTTTTGCAATAAATGTTTAAAACATGTTAAACATGTCGGTGGACCCCATTTATTGGTGAAAATTTGATTATAGCTTTGTAAAATCGCTTGTTTGTGGATTTGGTCAATTTCTATTTGGAATTTGGAAAAACTTTCTTACGAAAGTTGTAGAAATTGAATTTCCTATAAAAAGTCATGAGATTAGAATTTTTACGATAAAAGGGCTATTTATTATGAATTATTGAAGTTCGAAGCTTCAAAATAATTGATTTTTGGAAGTTTTAATTATTTTATTTAATTAAAAAACGTTTTGTTGTTTATGGGGACATGTGTTGTGCAATGTTTGAGATCAGATTTCAAGGATGGGCGTAGAAGATTTATATATATATTAATATTATATTAAATTTTACTGCTTTGGTGTTATTCTAGCGTTTTCTATAAATAGGGTCTTGGGTTAGAATTGAAAATCACACGAAAGCTGAAGTTTTCTCTCTATATATTATCGGCGTATTCTTGTGAGTATTTTGAGTATATTTTGAGTATTGTTAGGCGGTCGGTGCAAGTTCCTTGACCTTATATATCCAGGTGTTTGAAATTAGAAGTCTTGATCTTTCGAGGTAAGGGATATTATTTTTTTCGAAATGATATTATTTCTTGATATCATTATCTTGAAATATTGATCTGAAGTTTTTATCAAATTTGGAACTTTTGGTGTCGAGGAGTTCTTATTCACGTTATCATCTTATTATTTCTTATTCACGAAGATCAAGATACTTTGGTGTTCAATTTTTATCTTTTGGTGTCGATTCTTATTCACGTATCTGGCCTTTATTCACGTATCGGCAATAAAAATAAAAATTTTCTTTTTTAGTCCAAAATATCTATTACGGATACTAGCTTTGATTGTATCCATGTTTTGATCATTCTTGAATTTTACACCACTATGATTATTTTTGAGGTATTTTTGGACGTGGATAAAACAAAAGTCGAATCCTTAATCCTTAATCCTTGTCATTTTGTTTCCTTTGGATTCGTTTCTTTAAAAAAATATTTTTCATCATCCTCGGTCTTAAATGATGATATTATTGAATATCTTTGGCACATGTAGTGCAAAGATGAATGATTTCGAAGAATATCTTTGGCCGTAGTGTGCAAGATGAGCAGTGTTTAGATGAACATGACCAAGTGATGAATATCTTTGGCTTTGTAGTGCAAAATGAATATTTGATTCGGATGTATATTGATTGATGTTACGAGGATAAAAGATGAGCGATGAACTTTTAAATTCATACATAGAAGATAGTAGTTTGCATTCTCTACTAACTCTTACAATGAATTATTATTTCATTGCGAATATTGATTTAAAATTTGTTTGTCTATTGTATTCTATTAGATTTTTTCCCTGTTGAAGACTAATGATAATTTGTTGTATATTATCTTAGTCATAATATTCTTTCTTGGGCTAGTTGAGCTCACCCTTTTCCTTTTTGTTCCATTTTTCTTCTCGGGAGGCGAGAATATAAGCGAGTGCAGTCGGGGTATGGAATGAAGGTTAGAGAGAGTTGTTTAGTAGTCCTCACCATTTTGTAAAATAATGTATCAATAAATGTGATGAGGATTTATTTGAGTATAGATATTGTCTAGAAGATAATATTTGTATTCAAACTCACGATTTCTTGTTGTAATAATAAAGTTGTAGTTGTTTACATACCGTGTATTGACAACTCGAATGGGTGATGTATACTATTTTGGGGCGTCACGGTTGGTATCGAGCTTAGGGATATGATCTCTGGCGGAGATCGGGAATAGAACTAGGAGGGAGAGCGAGTAAATCCTTGGCTAGTGTGTCTACTAAGCTTATTTGTTAGTTGGTCGATATATATAGGGATATTATGTGATATATTGATTTCCTTAATTAACCCTTGTTTTATGGCGATATTTGAGAATGTCGGTGAGAATATTAACAATGGAAATGAGGCCAGTGGAGGCCTTTGTACTCACCAGCGAGGAGAAGCGTGCACAGCAAGTGGCAATGTTCCTCTCTGTGAACAACACCATTGAAGCGAGATGATGAGCGAGGGATGTTTAGAAGCTTTTTGCGATTCATGCAAAATCGGACGAGGAGACTTCGTGTTCAAAATCTGAGGAGGAAATGATAGCAATTCACGGGTTATCACGACCCAAGCGATTCAAAGAGTTGGGACCACGAATTTAAGGAAAGCGGATCCGATCATGGCGCGAAAACATGGGTCAAACAAATTACCAAGATATTCGATGTCTTGGGATGCGGAGAGAACAGAAGGTTCCATTCGCCACCTTTATGTTAGTGGCGAAGCGGAACTCTTGGTGGGAGTGCGTGAGGCGTACCCGTCCAGGCGCTTTCGGCGTGTCTTGGGAGACGTTTGAAACTATTTAATGACAAATACTTTCACGAAAGTGTTAAATCGTATGAAGGAAGTGGAGTTCATCAGATTAGAACAAAAACAACATGGCGGTGTCTCGATCTGAGGCAAAGTTTGCGAGTTATCGAGTTTGCACCTCATTTGGTGGAGAATGAGGAGCGTGTGGCGGATGTTTCTTAGAGGTTTGAAACCCGGCATCGTCGATATCTCATTTCTCATAAATTTTCTCTCTATTAGGATGTTGTTAGCGAGGCTCGATTATTAGGCGAGATAACGAGTATGTTCAATTGAGGACCATAACCGAGGATCGTACGAGATAGCGATCAGCGAGAATAATGATAACCGGTGGAGAAAAGCAAAACGGACAAAAATGGTAACCACTCTGGTGGTAATCATAGCCATGAAAATAGAAGAAGCGAGTCGGGAGGAGATTTTAAAAGAGGAGATTTAACAACGACCGTGTGAAGGCAGCGGTCTTGCGTGACAAGCCCGGTTCTAAGGGAGGAGAAACGACCACCGGTCGTATCTTATAAATCTGGGAAAGAGGACATATCGGTCCAAGCGCCCTAGCAGTTCAAGGTATGCTATAATTGTGGAAAGGAAGGACATATAAACTTTCGAGATTATGCTGATGGCGAAACCTAGTTCGTGTGAGGACGGTGACTCGAAAGACTATCCCGAAAAAGTCAAAGTCAGCGATTAGGGAAGAAGCGTTTGTTGTGGTGGTCAAAATCGAGGAACCCAAACGAGGTGATCACGGGTAAAAGCTATTTATAAATTCTTGCGAAGTTTATACCTTACTTGATCTGGGTGCTACCCATTCATTTATCTCTCCTGCTTGTGCTCAGCGTTTAAACTTGACTCAGGAGAAATTAGACTTTGACTTATCTGTGGAAACTCAGTTAGGAGAAACTTTCATCACATCCTTTGTTTATAAATCTTGTTTGATTCAAGTTGGCACCATCACCTTACACATTGACCTTATCTCTTTAAAGATACTTGCTTTTGATGTGATTTTAGGGATTGATTGGTTAACTACTCATCATACCAAAATTGATTGTTTTAAATAAGGTTGTTAGTTTTCATATTCTAACCAACTTTGTTATGCAATTCAAGTAACTAAACCATTAAAATCAATCAACTGTCATATCTAATCATAAAAGCTATTAGTTTATTGAAAAGCGGATGTCAAGCTTTCTTAGCCCATGTTATGGATTTGAATAAAGACACGTCAAATTTGAATAATATTCTGTTGTTATTGACTTTCTGGCGTATTTCTGAAGAACTTCCGGTCTACCCCGAGCGTGAAGTTGAATTCTTTATTGATCTTGAACACGGTACAAAGCCCATTTCTAAAACCCCATATCGAATGGCTCTATTGAACTTGAGGAGTTAAAGGTCCAACTACGAGGAATTGTTGGACATCGGTTTCATTAAATCTAGTACATCTCCTTGGGGTGCTCTGTTTTATTAAGTAAAGAAGAAAGGCGGGAGTATCACGACTTTATATTGACTATCGGGGAATTGAACCATGTCACCATCGAGAATAGGTATCCTCTACCTCGTATTGATGACTTGTTTGACCCGATTCTGAGAGCACAATTCTTTTCAAAAATCGATCTTAGATTACGGATATCATCAATTTGAAGATTAGAATGAGGATATTCAAAGGCGCCTTTAGAACTTCGGTATGGGCATTATGAATTCTTAGTCATGTCTTTGGATGACTAATGCTCTACTGACTTTCATGGATATGATGAGCCAAGTATTCAAGGAATATTTGGATCGATTTGTTGTTGTCTTTATTGATGACATCCTCATATATTCCAAAAGTCGTGAAGATCATGAGCACCATTTGAAATTTGGTACTCGAAGGCTTCGTGAAAACAAACTATATGCCAAATTGAAGAAATCACGAGTTACGGCGAGGAAGTAGCATTCCTTGGGCACGTGGTGTCGAAACATGGAGTATCTGTTGATCCGTGAAGATTGAAGCAATCTGAAGTTAGGAACAACAAAGTCGGTGGCCAAAATCGTAGCTTTTGGGCTTAGCTGGTTATTATCGGAGATTAGTGGAAGGGTTTTCTCGAATCGCTACTCCATTAACTTCGGTAACTTCGGAAGGATACAAAATTCGTTTGGAGCGAAGAATGCGAGAAGAGTTTCCAAGAGCTTAGAGAGACTTATTTACGGCTTTTGTTACAACAATACCATCTGGTTCGGATGGATTTGTTATCTCTGATGATGCTTGAGGCAAAGGGTTAGGATGTGTTCTCATGCAGCGTGGGAAAGTCATAGCTTTATGCCTCGCGACAACTTAAAAGAGTATGAGAGGAATTATCCTACTCATGATCTAGAGTTAGCGGCCCGATCGTTTTCGCGCTAAAAGATATGGAGCCTTATCATATGGGGAGAAAGTGGAGATATATTGAGACCATAAAAAGCCTTAAATATTTCTTCACTCAAAAAAGAACTCAACATTGTGCGGCGTGACGTTGGCTCGAGCTATTGAAAGACTACGACCACACTATTGATACCATCACGGAAAAAGCGAGCGTGGTAGGTAATGGCGTTGAGTAGAAGATCATATCTTATTTTGGGAATAGTGCGATGATGTCAAGTATCATATATAGAAATGACTTTAATAGAAAAGTTAAGGTTGCTCGAGCCAGCAGGCGGGAGCTAATGCGTATGAAGAAGAAAGTACAAGAAGGTGCTATTAGGGCGAGAATTGATGAAGAAGGAATACTTGAGTCCACTCTGAGACTTTGTGTTCCTAACGACTACGATTTGAAGTACAAGATTATGATGGAGGCACACAATACACCATTTGCAATCCATCTGGAAGTACCAAAATGTATCGTGATCTTGACGTACATTTTGGTGGAACAATATGAAGAGAGAGATTGCAAAGTTTATCTCGATGTGTTTAACTTGTCAGCGTGTAAAAGCGGAGCATCTAGTACCTAAGGGTCCGTTGCAACCACTTGAGATTCCGAAATGGAAGTGGGAACACATTACCATGGATTTAGTTACGGGTCTTCCTACGGTTTCTCAGGCATCAATGTTATTTGGGTTATTGTTGATAGATTAACCAAGTCGCTCATTTCTTGCCGATGGAGACTTATTCCTTGAGCGTCTTGCTTTATATGCGTGAATGAGATTGTGAGGTTGGCATGCACGTATCCATAGTTTAGGATCGTGACCCAAGATTCACTTCAAGATTTTGGGTTAGCTTGCAAAAAGCTATGGAGCGCATTCTGATTTTCGGCGGATCGTGACCCGAAGATTTCACTCTTGAAGATTTTTAAGGGTTAGAACTTCACAAATAAGCTATTCTCCTGCGCATGTGTGTTGCGCCCCCAAAATTAGGTATACATCACCCGTCTTGGGTGCGCCACTTACATGGTGCGAATTTAAATCTGACTTAACTTATTTAACATAATAGCGCGTGTATGCAATCTGACATAAAAGCGTGAGTTTAAATACAAATATAAATCTACTAGATATTATACAAACTCAAAAAAAAAGTCCTCATTACAATTATTATCACACTATTTCACGAGAATAGTGAGGACTACTAATCTTATCTTGAGGACCATCACTCGTTTCCCAGGCTAAGTCCCGGCTATATTCTCATTTCACGAAGAAACGGTGAAAGAAAGGGTGAGCTCAACTAGCCCGATGAAATATTATGACTAAGATAATGCGAGAATAAATTATCAATAGTCTTGAACAATGTTAAGCGATAAAATACAATAGAACAACCCGGTTTAAGCTGCGGTGAATATCTGATCCATTAAAAAGTCAGTAGAAAATAAAATCTACTATCTTTTAGGTTTTAAAGGTTTTCATCACTTTTTATAGTTGAGACTCGACTTTAATAAATATTCCACATCATCCGAATCACCCACACTTTTTCTGACCGAGGATATTCTTTAGTATCGCGACCACAATTATTCATGCACTACGGGCGAGAATATTTGTGTATTCATTAATAATCATGATCATACCAACAAGCATCCATCGATGCACTCTGACCCTTTGAGGATTTTTACCACATCATTTGTAACATTACGGTCAAGATTATTACAAGAATAGTCTCAGTCATAATCATACCAAGTCCATCCCCATGCACTTCTGAATACGAGATGACTTTCAAAATAATATAAACATGAGGATGATGACAATGATATAAAAATTGATAAAACAAGTTCAAGAATTATTTTATCCGGGGAATTATTAACGTCCAAATTATCGACATGATCTTTGTTTTGTAGAGTAAAATTCAAGAATGATCGGAAGAATATTTCCATGAAAAGATCTTTGGATGAAGCGCAAATATCGAGGATATTCCACTAATTTCATGGAGTATAGAAGTCAAAGTTTTAACCAATTGGGTATAATAAAGAATGGAATAACAAAAGAAATCACCGTAAATGCGATAGGCCTTACGCAGACGAGTTATTCAACGAAATAATAAATAACGGAACCGGTCGGTGAAATTCACAAGCGGGGGATGTTCAACAGAATAATAAAGAATGGAACCCGGTCCGGTGGGTAAAACACTGCGAGATAGGATATTCAGCGAGAATAATAATAAAAGCGGAACCGGTCGGGTGTAAAACACTGAGCGAGGATGTTCAACGAATAATAATAAAAAGCGGAACCGGTCGGTGTAAAACACACGAGCGGGATGTTCAACGAGAATAATAATAAAAAGCGGAACCGAGGTCGGGTGTAAAACACTGTGAGAGCGGGATGTTCAGCGAGAATAATAGAAGAATGTCACCAAGTATAGGGTAAACCACAAGTATATATCACGGTTATTCCAACGAGAATAATAAGCGATGGAATAACAATAGTTCTCTTTCATGAATAAGAAAGAATAACACCCCTTACATTTTGGTAGGAGATTGAATCTTTATGACGATGTAGTAACAAAATACTCTTCTTCTTTCTCTCTTATTCTCTCTATACTTTCTCTCTCTATAGCTTGAATGAATTAAGTGAAAATAATGAAGCCCTAGGCCTCTATTTATAGAAGATTTCTAGCTTAGCTTTTCTTAGTGTGTGAAAAAAGCGAGTGGCTTGACGACTAATGATGTGAAAAGAAAAGTGGTTTGGCCTTTTGTAATGTGAAACGACAAGTGGTTCGGCCTTTGTAATGTGAAGCGACAAGTGGTTCGGCGTCGGTAAAGGTAATTACTATTATTAGTAGAAGGTAAATACTATTGTGAAAGGTAAATACTATTCCTGAGGTAATTCTTATTGTGAAGGTAATTCTTATTGAAGGTAAATACTATTCACAAAGGTAATTACTATTATTAGAAGGTAATTCTTATTGATGAAGGTAAATACTATTGAAAGAGACTCTTAGATGATGACATATGAGCCCCCCAATAAAATAATCAAACTTACCACAAAAATCATTTTTTTTTCATCAACACATATTTAATCTTTCAACAATTATTAATCATTTATAACTTGTCGTCTCAATTATTGATTTAATCTTATAACATATTATCTGAGATGATCTTGTGTGATAATTGAATCAATAATATAAGAGATATGATCGTGATTCTTGTAGCAATAATTGAGCGTAGGTGAGTGACTTCTCGCGTAAGCATCGATAATCAATCTGGTGTCTTCTTTATCTGACCACAGCGTATTCTTGTACTTTTTACCACCACCGTAGTTCAACGGTTTAACGGTAACACCTCCGTAGTTATTTTTATAAAATATATTTTGTCGTTTTCTCGATCAAATGATAATTACATTGTTAGGGTCCACCAATGATTGAGCCGTTATGCGAATATTCCTAACAAAAAAAGAATATTCCCAGAGCCAAACGAATATTTTATAACAACTTGCATACTTTGCAAAATTTATAAATATTACCCACAACTATAACATTATATCAAATTTATTCCATAATATTCAAAAATAATATTTATAGAAAAATTCATCTTTATTTATAAAAGTTGGGGTCTTACAACCTCCCTTAACATGAAATTTAAGCCTCGAAATTAGAGTGCGATACACAGGTATGTCGAAGAGGTAAGGATACCTTGATTTCATTTGATTCTAACTCCCAGTCATTTCCTCGACATATTGGTTCCTCCATGAAAACTTTGACTTGAGGTATAACCTTGGGCGTAGAATATGTTCCTTCTTATCAAAATTTGAGCAGGAACCTCTTAAATACGTCAAATCTTCCGCTATTTAAATCCGGGTTCTAACTTCGATAATATGGTTGGGTCTTTCACATATTTACGTAACATAGATATGTGAAAAGCGTTATGAACACGAGACATATTTGGCGGTAAAAAGCGAGTCTATAGGCCACAGTTCCTACTCGATCGAGGATTAAAAATGGGCCAGATGAATCGAGGATTAAGTTTTCTCTCTTTCCAAATCTTGTAACTCCTTTCCATGGAAGCGACTCTTAACAACACATGATCTCTATATCGAATTCCCGTCCTTTCGATGAAGATCGGCATAACTCTTTTATCGATTTTGTGAGGTTTTTATCGTTGTCGGATCGTTTGAATCTTTTAAAAGTAGTCATACGTACGTACCAACTCGGTCCCAACAACGTTGCTTCACCCACCTCGTCCCAGACATCTTTGGAGAACGACACTTTCTTCCATCTGATGCTTGAATGGAGCCATGCGATACTTGATAAGCTGTTGTTGTGGGAAAACTCCACCATGGTAAGAACTTGTCCCAACTCCTTTGAAATCAAGGACCACGAGTCTTAATAGATCTTGAGAGTTTGAATAGTCCTCTCCATTGTCCGTCCGTCGAGGATGATATCTTGAGAAATAAATCGTGAAATCTGTGCCCATAGCTTTTTGCAAACTAACCCAAAATCGTGAAGTGAATCTTGGGTCTCGATCGAAAACTATGGATCTGGCATACCATGCGATCTTACAATCTCGTTTATGTACATCTGACGAAGGCGTTCAAGTGTATAAGTTTCTCGTATCGGTAAAAATGAAGCGGACTTGGTCGATCTATCAACAATGACCCAAATCGCATCGATGCCTTGAGAAACCTTAGGAAGGCCGTGTAACAAATCCATGGTAATGTGCTCCCACTTCCATTCTGGAATTTCAAGTGGTTCTGATGGACCTTTTGGTACTTGATGCTCCGCTTTAACTTCGTTGACAAGTTAGACACCTTGAGATAAGCAGTATTATCTCTCTCTTCGTATTGCTCCACCAAAATGTATGGCGAATATCATGATACATTTGGTACTCCCGAGATGGATTGCAAATGGTGTGTTGTGCGCCTCCATCATGATATTATACTTTAAATCGGGGTCGTTAGGAACACAAAGTGCAGAGTTGACTCGAAGTATTCCTTCTTCATCGATTCTTGCTTGGCGTAGCACCTTCTTGCTTTTTCTTCCTCATCGCGCATCGGCTCCAGTGCGTAGCTTGGCGACTTTAACTTTATCGATTAAAGTCGGTTCTACTTTCGTATACTACGCTATCATCACATCGTCCACAGAGTCTTTAACTCTATCTCCATCCTTTGCAAGTCACACAAAATGGGCCTTTGCGTTGACAATATCGCATTTTCGTGCTTGCGTATGATTTTCTACTCGATCGTCGGCTACCACGTTAAACTTTTCGGGGATGGTATTGGATGGTATGATCATAATCTTTCAGCAGTTCAAGCCAGCGTCGTTGTCGCGTGTTGAGTTCCTTTTGAGTGAAGAAATATTTGAGGCTTTTATGATCAAGTAAAGATCTCCACTTTCTCCCCATCTGAAGTAATGCCTCCAAATTTTAAGTGCAAGAACAACATTTTGCCACTCTAGATCATGGTAGGATAATTCCTCTCATATTCTTTGAGTTGTCGCGAGGCATAAACTATAACTTTTCCATGTTGCATAAGAACACATCCCACCCTTTGCGAGAAGCATCACTTTGTGAGATGACAAATCCCTCAAGGCGGATGGTATTGTCGAGCAGTCTTTGAAATAAGTCTCCTCTTGAGTTCTTGAAAACTCTTCTCACATTCTTAACTCAATAGAACTTTGTATCTTTTAGTCGGTGATCGATGGAGTAGCGATTAGAAAATCCTTCCACGAATCTCCGATAATAACCCGGTTAAGCAAAAAAGCTACGTCTTGATCATTTGATTTAGGTTGTTCCCGACTTTGAATAGCTTGATCTTTCTTTGGGTCAGCGGATATTCCATGACTTGATACCACGTGCCCAAGGAATGCTACTTCTTGACGAAACTCGCATTTCTTCAACTTGGCATAAAGCTTATATTCACGAAGCTTTTGGAGTGTCGACCTCAAGTGTTGCTCATGATCTTCACGGCTTTTGGAATAAATAAGGATGTCATCAATAAAGGCGACCACAAAGTGATCTAAATATTCCTTGAATACTCGGTTCATCATATCCATGAAAGCGGCGGGGCATTAGTCGATCGAAAGGACATGACTAGGAATTCATAATGCCGTCTGGGGAGTTACGGCCGTCTTTGGAATGTCGGTGGTTCTAATCTTCAATTGGTGATATCCGGAGCGAAGATCGATCTTTGAAAAGAATTTGGCTCCTTACTGTTGGTCAAACAGTCATCAATCGTGGCAATGGATACCTATTTTTGATGGTGACATGATTGACTCCAGATAATCAATACAAAATCGCATACTCCCATCTTTCTTCTTCACGAATAGAGCAGGAGCACCCCGAGGAAAGTACTAGGGCGAATAAAGCGATGTCTAACAATTCCTGCGGTTGGGTCTTTAACTCACGAAGTTCAATAGGAGCCATTCGATATGGGGCTTTGGAAATAGGTTTTGTCTGGGGTTCAAGTCGATACAAAATTCAATTTCACGCTCTGGGGGTAGGCGGGGAAGTTCTTGAGGGGAATCGTCGGAAATTTATTAACAATAGAAATATCGTTTAAAAGCGGCGTATTTTTGTTTAAATCGTGACATGAGCTAAGAAAGCTTGACATCCGTTTTTCAATAAGCGAATAGCTTTATGGCTTGAGATGACCGTGATTGATTTTAATGGTTTGGTCGTTTGAATTAGCATAATAGGTTGATTAGGAATATGAAAGCTAACAACACTGAAAACAATCAATTTTGCATGATAAGTAGTTAACCAATCAATCCACAGAATCACGTCAAATGCAAGTATTTTTAATGAAATAAGATCGACGAGGTAATGTGAGGTGCAGATTTGAACCAAACAAGACTTATAAGCGATTGGATGTAATGAAGGTTTCTCCCAACGGAGTTTCCACGATAAGTCAAAGTCTAATTTCTCGGTCAAATTTAATCGATGGCGCAAGTAGGAGAAATAAAAGAATGGGTAGAACAAATTATCAAATAAAGTATAGACTTCATTAGAGTTTATGATAAAACTTACAAGTGATGACCTCATTCGGTTCCTTGCTCTTTGGGAGGTCACAACAAATGCTCTCTCCCTTGCCTTCTGGGGTTTGAATTTTACGGGATGGCCTTTGGTGCCTCCATCCTAGTTGAATTTGTCTTGATGTAACGACAAAATCGAGCTAAGTGACCTTCTCTTCCACAATTATAACATGCTTTGGACGGCATGGCCTTGATTTGGGCGATGTGTCCCTCTCCTCGCATTTGAAGCATATGATAGGTGGTCTTTCTCCTTCCTTAACAATGGGTCTTTGGTCTTGGCGTCTTTCCATCATTGTTGAATCTCCGTTTCTTGAAATGTCCATTCTTATTGTTTTGTACGATTACCACAAAAGTGGTTACCATATCGGCTTTTGATTCCCTCCACGCTTGTTGTCACCGCTTGATGACTACTCTCCATTTGGTATTATAATTTTTCTTAAATTGCTCTCTTTTTTAGTTGTGTTGACTCATTATCGCGTTCCACTAATGAGCCCTATTTACAACATCTGAATACAAACACGGTTTATGAAAATAAGATGTTGGCGTATCTCAAAACTTCAAACCTCTTAAAAACATTAGCGCCATTCTCTTTCATTATCCACAGAGTGGGGGCCTTGACCAAGTGATAACTCATAAATTTTGCCTCGTATTGCGACACGCGTCGTATTGTTTTTGTTCGACTTGATAAACTCCACCTCCTTCGTGTGGCGAATACTTTCGGAAAGTATTTGTCGTTGAAACGACTCTGGAACTTCTCCCAAGATATCTTGATCTGCAATGAGGTTGAGTCGTTTCTGGATTCCCACGATGTCTACCTCTCTCGCAAACATAAAAGCGGCGAAAGAACCTTTTGCTCCTCGGAGCATCCCAGAGACATCAAATATCTTGGTAATCTGCTTTATCCATGCTTAGCGAAAGTGGTTTTGGCTCTCCCTTAAACTCGGTGGTCCCAGCTCCTTGAATTGTTTAGCGGTGACCTTGCAGAGAGTTTCAAGTGTTTCCACCTACGTTTTGGGCGAGAGTCGCTCTACTTTCTTGTTGCGCATAAATTGCATAAAGCCTCTGAACATTTGATCATTCATCATTTGGTCGGTGTTGTTGTTTTGCATGAGGATTATCGCCTTCACGATGCACATTATCACGATTATTGATATGTGGTGAATCAACGATCGCTGCTGCGCTCCATTCTTATTCTCAACATTCTCGGATGTCATTTTCAGAGATCTTGCCACAAAACAAAAGGTTAATTGACGTGTAACAAATTATCCCTATCTTACGACCAACCAATAAAATAGCACATAAACTTAGGTAGGTCATACTTAGCGAAGGTATTCCCGTCTCTCCCCTCTAGTACTATTCTCACATCTTAGCGGGATCATATCCTAAGCTCGCGATACCAAGCTGTGGCGCCCCAAAATTAGGTATACATCACCCATCTTGGGTCGCCACTTACGTAGTGCAAATTTAAATACAACTTATTAACATAAGCGTATCGTTATGCAATCGACATAAAGCGTGAGTTTAAATACAAATATAAATCTACTAGATATTATACAAACTCTCGAAAAAAAGTCCTCATTACAATTATTATCACACTATTTCACGAATAGTGAGGACTACTAATCTTATCTTGAGGACCATCACTCGTTTCCCAGACTAAATCCCGGCTATATTCTCATTTCACGAAGAAACGGTGAAAGAAAGGGTGAGCTCAACTAGCCCGGAAATATTATTATGATGAAAATTATAGTATGACTAAGATAATGCGAAATAAATTATCAATAGTCTTGACAATATTACTTAAGCGATAAAATATCAATATAAATGACTCAAACCGGTTTAAGCTGCGAGGATGAATTATCATGATCCATTAAAAAATAGTCAGTATGAAAATAAAATAAAAGTATTCTACTTATCTTTTAGGTTTTTAAAGGTTTTTTTTTTCATCATTATTCATTGTTAATATAGAATATTCTTTTCTGTGAGACTAAATGACGACTTTAATAAATATTCCACATCATCGAATCAATACCCAAAAACACACTTATCTGGCGTTGATGAGGATATTCTTTATGTGTTTTTTATCAAGATATTTGTCGAAATGGAGAACAAAATATGGGATTTTCGGAAAAATTAGTTTATTACTTGATTTTGTAAAATCCATAACTCTTTTATGTATAATGAGTTAAGAGATGAGCCATATATCAAAAAAAAGCCCTAGAAGTAAGCTAACTGTAGAAATTTGAATCACCCAAAAATTCTTTGTAGATATTTCGTGGTGAAATTTTGAATGAAATCGGTCCAAGGACTAGTAGTCCGAAAAAATCGGTGTTCTTCATTATATTGCGTGAGTTATAAATTTTGATCCGACCGTTGGATCGTTGTAATTTTTGGATATGTTATACATATATAAGTTGAGTATATGTCCACAAATTTTGAACCGTTAAAAATGAACGTATGATTTGTTATGAATTTTAAGAGGTAACTGATTGGAAATTAGGTTTTGGTGGAAAATTCTAGAATTGAGTGGGCCCCACTCTTGGTTGTTGGGGAAGATGGCTGATTTTTGGTGGGTGGAATAGTAGCAGGTAAAGCCATCAAAGTTCTGAGTTAAGTCTGCCTTGGCGTCTTAACATTTTCCTATAAATAGAGGGCTAAGTTAGAATTGAAAATCACACCAGAATTCATAAGTTTTCTCTCTTTTTCTCTCTAGATTATCGAGTGTATTTTGTGAGTATTTAGATACTTGGTGAGTTGTTATTCATCGATTGCAAGTTTCCTTGATCATATCCTCAGATATCCAAATCGAAGTCTCTTCTTTCTTTTGAGGTAAGGGATAGTAAGGGATATTAAGGGATGTTATATTCTTCATAATAATGTTATTCTTTCAATATCATTATAATTGAAATATTGGTATGGATTTTATTGTGGAATTTCTACCTTTTGAGTCGGTTACTATTCACGATATCTGACTATTCACGATAATGACACTATTCATATATATGACCTTATTTATATATATGACATTATTTATGTATATGACATTATTTACGTATAATACGTACTATTCTACGAATCTTATTCATGATTACGAATTCACGAAGTTACTATTCACGATTACTATTCATGAGTTACTATTCACGAGTTACTATTCATGAGTTACTATTCATGAGTTACTATTCATGAGTTACTATTCACGAATTCTTATTCATGAGTTACTATTCACGAGTTCTTATTCACGATTCTTATTCATGAGTTTACTATTCATGAGTTCTTATTCACGAGTTCTTTATTCATGAGTTACTATTCACGAGTTACTATTCACGATTCTTATTCACGAGTTACTATTCACGAGTTACTATTCACTTGGTACTATTCACAATAAAATTGGTTTCTTTTTACGACCAAATTATCGTTGATTTATGAATCTTACTCTTGAAATTAAAACCACGTTTTGATTATATTGTTTTATATAACATTCTTATAACCCTAATGATGACATTTCTCTTTGACTTGAGTGTAAAGATGGGTAGATTATTGGTATGATCGTGACCATAGGTTCTCTTTGGCGATGGTGTAAAAGTTGAATTGTTGGTTGGTATGATCATGACCATTGAATTTACAATTGAATATTTTTAGCTTAAGTCTGAAGGTGAATTGATCAACATGGTTATAATTATTGTTATATAACTTCAAATGATTATGTATTTATTTGAGATATATGAATATCTTTGGCTCGTTGTGCAAAGATGACCTGTTGTTGAATATCTTTAGCCTGTAGTGCAAAGATGAATTATTGATGAATATCTTTGGCTCGTAATGCAAAGATGACCTGTTGTTGAATATCTTTAGCCTGTAGTGCAAAGATGAATTATTGATGAATATCTTTGGCTCGTTGTGCAAAGATGACCTGTTGATGAATATCTTTGCTTTGTAGTGCAAAGATGAATTATTGATGAATATCTTTGGCTCGTGTGCAAAGATGACTGTTATTGAATATCTTTAGCTTTGTAGTCAAAAGATGAATTATTGATGAATATCTTTGGCTCGTAATGCAAAGATGACTGTTATGTTGAATATCTTTAGCTTTGTAGTGTAAAGATGAATCTGTTGATGAATATCTTTGGCCGTGGTGCAAAGATGAATTTATTAGTATGATTATGAGCAGAACTGTAATTTGGTATAACCATGATCTTTGATGTTTCAGGTAAAGACAGGTGATGAAAATTATCTTCGTCCTAGATGAGAAGAGGAATTTAGAATCACAATTATAATTATGAGTTATTCATATGATTATGGAAAGGAACTGTTGATTGATGTTACAGGGATAAAATGTTGTTGGTGGACTTTTAACGTGGAGAAGATAATAGACTTTATGGTCTATTTGACTTTCTTCTAATGGATTGCTCATTCACGCTGCAACTATGGTTGAAAAGTTTTATCATCTACCATATGTTCTAAATCTACGATTTATTATTGATGAAGACTATTGATAATTTATTTATCTTTAGTCATAATATTCTTTATGAAGCTAGTTGTGCTCACCCTTTTTGTTTCACAATTCCTTTTCGAGTAATAAAAGTGTAGTATGGGTCGTAGGCGGGGATAGCGAGGAATAGAGTGGTGGTCTATATAGTTGTTGAGGGTGAGGTGAATTTAACTTTGGAGGGTGTTTTGTCACTACCATACAAGATGTCTAATGATATACAAACTCGTGTTATCATAAGACAAGGTTGTGCACATCCACTTCTTTGAGTATATTTACAAGCACTACTATATAAATCTTGGTGTTTGTTTGGAGTATAATACCCAATTAGAGATGCAGTGGAGATAATGATATGTCAAGAGAAGACTCACCATTGGGAAGAATATGATAGTAATCTTCTCGTTTTTCTTTTTAGGTCTATTAGATTGACCAGGATAATTACATGGCCATATGATATCTACCATAACCTAAAAGCATGGCCTCCCATGTGAAGGTTTCCTTGAGCACTTCCCAAAGATTCTAATTTCTAAAAGCAGCTTTTGACTATACCTTTATGTAAGGTGTCATTGTGACGTCTTCTGATTGGTATATATTTGTATCCAAAATCACAAAGATATGTGTTGTTGTATTTTGCACGACAATTGTTGTAATAAAGTTGTAGTTATTTTTAAACCATATATTTGGCGACTTCGAAATGGGTTGGATGGAATGTACTATTTTGGGGTCGTTATTAACGACAATCGAGGATTTTTATCACATCATTTGTAACATTACGGTCATGATTACACCGAATAGTCTCCGTCATAATCATACCAAGTCCATCTATGCACTACGAACCACGATGAATTTCAACATAATATAAACATGAGGATGATGACAATGATATAAGAATTCAATAAAACAAGTTCAAGAATTATTTTATCCGGGAATTATTAACGTCCAAATTATCAACATGATCTTTGTTTTGTAGAGTAAAATTCAAGAATGATCGGGAAGAATATTTCCATGAAAAGATCTTGGATGAAACGCAAATATCGAGGATATTCCATTAATTTCATGGAGTATAGAAGTCAAAGTTTTAACCAACCGGGTATAATAAAGAATAGAATAACAAAAGAAATCACCACATGCATGCGATAGATCGCACAAAAGCAGGCGAGTTATTCAACAGAATAATAAATAACGGAACGGTCCGCCAGAAACGCATGCAGACGTGATGTTCCAACGTAATAATAAAGAATGGAACCAGTCCGGTGTGTAAACACATGATGTGATGTTCCAATGTAATAATAATAAAGATTTTAACCAGTCCGTGTAAAACACATGTAGACGTGATGTTCCAATGAGAATAATAATAAAGATTTTAACCGGTGTCCTGTAAAACACACACGATGTGATGTTCCAACAGAATAATAATAATAAAAAGCGGAACCGTGTCCTGTAAAACACATGATGAGGATGTTCCAACGTAATAATAGAAGAATGTCACCAAGTATAGGGTAAAATCACGTGTATCACAGTTATTCCAATGAATAATAAGCAATGGAATAACAATAGTTCTCTTCATGAATAAGAAAGAATAACACCCCTTACATTTGGTAGGAGATTGAATCTGCAGCGGTGTAGTAACAAAATACTCTTCTTCTTTCTCTTATTCTTCTCTATACTTTCTCTCTCTATATAGCTTGAATGAATTAAGTGAAAATAATGAAGCCCTAGGCCTCTATTTATAGAAGATTTCTAGCTTAAGACTTTTCTTAGTGTGAAAAGGCAAGTGGCTTGACGACTAATGATGTGAAAAGAAAAGTGGTTTGACGCCGTAATGTGAAACGACAAGTGGTTCGGCGCCTTGTAATGTGAAACGACAAGTGGTTCGACGTCTGGTAAAGGTAATTACTATTAACGAAGGTAAATACTATTGACGGTAAAATACTATTCACAAGGGTAATTACTATCGACGAAGGTAATTACTATTGACGAAGGTAAATACTATTCACAAGGGTAATTACTATTGACGAAGGTAATTACTATTGACAAAGGTAAATACTATTCACAAGGGTAATTACTATTGACGAAGGTAATTACTATTGACGAAGGTAAATACTATTCACAAGGGTAATTACTATTGACGAAGGTAAATACTATTGACGAAGAGACTCTTAGATGATGACATATGAGCCCCCATAAAATAATCAAACTTACCACAAATCATTTTTTTTTTCATCAACACATATTTAATCTTTCAACAATTATTAATCATTTATAACTTGTCGTCTCAATTATTGATTTAATACTATAACATATTATACAGATGATACTGTGACAATAATTGAATCAATAATATAAGAGATATGATGCAAAATTACTATATAGCAATAATTGAGCATAGGTGAAAGACTTCTCACGTAAGCATCAATAATCAATACCGTGTCTTCTTACTAACGAACCACGCCAGACATCGCATTTCTTTACCACCGGGTAGTTCAACAGTTAACGGTAACACCTCCGTAGTTATTTTTATAAAATATTTTTGTCGTTTTCTCGATCCGGCAATAATTACATTATGTAGGGGTCCACCAATGATTGGTAGTTGTGCGAATATTCCTAAACAAAAGAATATTCCCCACCAAACGAATATTTTATAACAACTTGGATACTTTGCAAAATTTATAAATATTACCCACAACTATAACATTATATCAAATTTATTCCATAATATTCAAAATAATATTTATAGAAAAATTCATCTTTATTTATAAAAGTTTGGTGTCTTACATATCATCCTCAAACAGACGGACAATCGAAAGGACTATTCAAACTCTTGAAGATTTATTAAGACTCGTGTCCTGACTTCAAGCGGCGGTTGGGATAAGTATTTACCATTGGTGGAATTCTCCTACAACAACAGCTTATCGTGCAAGTAAGTATAGGTGTGGCTCCATTTGAAGCATTATATGGACGAAAGTGTCGCTTCTCCAAGATGTTGGGGACGAGGTGGGTGAAGCAACATTGTTGGGACTGAGTTGATACGTATGACTACGGAAAAGATCCAAATTATTCGACAACGTATACAAAAACGGCACAAGATCGACAAAAGAGTTATGCGGATCTTCATCGAAAGAACGTGGAATTTAGTATAGGGGATCATGTATTGTTGCGAGTTCTTCCATGGAAGGAGTTACAAGATTTGGGAAGAGAGGAAAACTCAATCCACGATTTATTGGTCCATTTCAAATTCTTGACCGAGTAGGAAATGTAGCCTATAGACTTCGTTACCTCAAAGTATGTCTCGTGTTCATAATGTGTTTCACATATCTCGTATTTCAGTAAATATGTGAAAGACCCGAACCACGTTATAGAGTTAGAACCGGACGAGATAGCGAAGACTTAACGTAAGAGGAGGTACCTGTCAAGATCTTGGATAGGAAGGAGTATGTCTTACGCCAAGAAAGGTCATACCACAAGTTAAAGTTTTGTGGAGGAATCATGCTATAGAGAAATGACACGGGAATTGGAAAGCGGAAATGAAAGTGAGGTATCCTCACCTTTTCAAACACACAGTACGTCAAGTCAATTTCGAGGACGAAATTTCATAAGGAGGGAGGTTATAAGACCCCAACTTATTATTAATAAAATTTAATTTTCTATTTATTATTTTGAAATAGTAAGGGTTGATTTGATTAATGTGGATAGTTAGGGGGTAAAATACGCAAATATTTCAAAATAAGCGAGAGGTTATAAAATATTCATTGTTGTCGGAATATTCGTTTGGTCGTGGAATATTCGTGATCGTCGAGAATATTCCTACTGACGTATGAACCATGTAAACGCCCCATAACTGAAAAGCGATTGGATGAAGAAAATGACAAATATAAGTTGTTTAAAAATAACGGCGTAGTTGTTACATCATCATTATCTTGTTAAAATACTCGCATTAAAACACGAAGAAGACATCTCAGATTGCACCAATTATTGATTCTTACGTAAAAAGGCAACGACTCAATAATGGTTATAGTAATTACTGCTCATAGATTTTATTGATTTAATAATTGTTTACGTTGATATTTTATATTGTTGTTGTTTCAATAATTGTCATTACACAAAGATTTTTCATTATCGAAGCAATAATTCATATTATCCTAATAATATTATTAGATAACATTATTGGCAATGTCTAGAAAGTTCGGTCTAGGGAGAGGTTTGGTCACCTAATTGCTTGCCAAAGAATGAGAAATTATTATTGGAAAGCCCTCTTTCCTGGAACCTCTCAGTTGTCAATATTGTGATTCATAATATTATTTGTGAATAATTAATTATTGATTCATATGATGAGGAAAATATTGATTTTATGTGGATATAGATGAAGAAAATTTTTAATGTGACAATTGTTGAAAATTAAAATTTTATCTTTTTCGATAAAATAATTCATTTAAATATATTATTATATTTTAATAATATAATAATGGTGATATTTTTACAACGAATGTGATATATGTGAGTATACAAGGAGGAAGAGTATTTTTGTTGCAATAAATGTTTAAAACATGTTAAACATGTCGGTGGACCCCATTTATCGATTCCAAATTTGATTATAAATTGAAAATCGTTCGTTTGTGGATTTCGGTCAATTTCAGCTTTGGAAATTGGAAAAACTTTCTTCCGCAAAGTTGTAGAGAATCGAATTTTCTATAAAAATTTGCGAGATTCGAATTTTCTGACAAAAGGCTATTTATTATGAATTATTGAAGTTCAAGTCTCAAATAATTGATTTTTGAAGTTTTAATTATTTTTATTTAGAAAACGTTTTTGTTGTTTATGGACATGTGTTATGTGTTTGAGATCAGTTGGTAGGATGGCGTAGAAGATTTATTATATATATTAATATTATATTAAATTTTACGCTTTTGGTGTTCTAAGTATTTTCCTATAAATAGGGTCTTGGGTTAGAATTGAAAATCATACCAGAAATCAAGTTTTCTCTCTATATTATCGAGCGTATTCTTGTGAGTATTTTGAGTATATTTTGAGTATTGCTATACGGTGCAAGTTCAAGTCATAGCCTATATCCGGTGTTTCAGCTAGAAGTACTGATCTTTCGAGGTAAGGGATATTTTTTTTTTTGTAATGATATTATTTCTTCAATATCATTATGTTGAAATATTGATCTGAAGTTTTTTATCAAATTTGGAACTTTTGGTGTCGGAGTTACTATTCACGATACTTACACTATTCACGATATCTGATCTTATTCACGAATCACGACACTATTCATCGAAAAATAAAAAATTTCTTTTCGTCCAAAATATCTATTCTGGATACTAGCTTTGATTGTATCCATGTTTTGATCATTCTTGAATTTTACACCACTATGATTATTTTTGAGGTATTTTTGGACGTGGATAAAACAAAGTACGAATCCTTAATCCTTAATCCTTGTCATTTTGTTTCATTTGGATTCGCTTTTTAAAAAATATTTTTCATCATCCTCGATCTTAAATGATGATATTATTGAATATCTTTGGCACAGTAGTGCAAAGATGAATGTTTTCAAAGAATATCTTTGGCTCGTGTCTGCAAAGATGAAATGTATTTAGATGAACATGACTTAATCACTGAATATCTTTGGCACAGTAGTGCAAAGATGAATATTTGATTCCGATGTATGTTGATTGATGTTACAGGATAAAAGATGAGATTTATTTAACTTTTAAATTCATACATAGAAGATAGTAGTTTGCATTCTCTACTTAACTCTTCTAATGAATTATTATTTCATTACTGAATATTAGTTTAAAAACTTGTTGTCTATTGTATTCTATTAGTTTTTTTTCCCGTTGAAGACTAATGATAATTTGTTGTATATTATCTTAGTCATAATATTCTTTACTTTAAGGCTAGTTGAGCTCACCCTTTTCCTTTTTGTTCCATTTTTCTTCTCGTGAGGCGAGAATATAAGCGATGCAGTGGTGCCTGGAATGAAGGTTCTAGAGAGTTGTTTAGTAGTCCTCACCATTTTGTAAAATAATGTATCAATAAATGTGATGAGGATTTATTTGAGTATAGATATTGTCTAGAAGATAATATTTGTATTCAAATTCACAGCTTTATTGTTGTAATAATAAAGTTGTAGTTGTTTCTGTACCATGTATTGACAACTCAGAATGGGTGATGTATACCTATTTTGGGGGCGTCACATCTTCTGTTCGGAATTCATCGGTGTGTATTTCTGGGGTTGGCTCAGCTTCGGGGATAGCTTCTGTTGGCAGACTCTTAACAGATTCCGAAGACTTCCCAGATAAAAAATCTTCAAATTCCTTTATTTCTAAGGAACTCGGTCTGATCAAAGATACTGTACGAAACAAATAGTCCTTGTTAAATTTCACATCATAAGAACATTTTCAAATATTCATATATAAAATAGACAGACACTTATATTTATGGTCATATAACCATGCCTGCTTTGAAAGGAGTCCGTACTTCCACTCCTCCTTAGGAAAATTATCAAATAGCTCCATCATCTCAACTTCCCGTTCTTCGGAAATATCTCCGAAGTCAGCAGAGATCTTCTCGTCGATGGGCCCGATTCAGAAAGAAGAGATTTCAGGACCTTTGACAAAGAACCACTTCTCGTGTCATCCCTATTGCTCAAGGAGTGTTCACCAACGAGCGTCTCTCTTTAATTTTTCTCCCGACTTGGAGAGTGTTTACTGAGGGCCTTGAACCCTTTTCTCTGGATTGGGCGATCTTATACACGGTGAAGAAGAAGTCAAGGGAAGGCTCAACGCCCAACTCATGGCAGAAAGCAACAAAGGCCAGGATGTGAATATAAGAATTTGGTACCAATTGGGCAATCCCCACGCCTAGAAACCCCAGTATAGTCACTATGAAGACGTGTAAAGGGAAACGGACCCCTTCTCAAGCGAGGTCACGAGGACGATCGTCCCAACCCTTCCGCCGTTGGTACATCTTCTCTCACCGGACTGGGAGCCCTAATGCGTGAGTATCCGGATGTGGTAATGCGAGATCGAATCCTCTTTAACTTTCGGCCCAGTGACTATGGAGGAGTGTTGGCGTGCGATAAGCGTTACAGATTCCGAGGGGGTTTTGGAGATTGTTGGAAGAGGATTCTTATTGGTTTTCTTTCCTTTGGGATTCAAGGTCGAGGTTTCTTCATGGGGTTGGGGTTTGGTGGAACGATGTTTGATTGGTGTTACTAGCATGGGTGAGCTTTGTTCGAATCTTGGGAAGTCATTTTGACAAATACAGAGGAGGAGGATGAGTAGTTCGTAGGAGAAGAAAACTCAAAAGCCGCTCAAATTTCAAATGGGCGGGTAGAATCACAAATTTGGTAAAGTTATCTTTATATCGACTTGCTATATTTACGGTTAATATGAGGGCAAAGACATTAAATATTAGTAATGATTTGGAATTTGAATGAGAAGCGTCCTGCTTGTGTCTAGATATTTATCGAGCGTATTTTTTCGATTTGGGCCTCCGCTTCCTCCTCTCATTTCATCTCATGAACAATGAATCGGTACATTTCATTACTTCTCACTATGGGCTTTTAGTAAAATATCATGGACCATTTATAGTTTTCTATTAAACATTCCGCTCAACAAAAAACTAGGGCGATGTTGGGTCATGATATTTCTCTTCCCCACTTGGTAGAGTTAATTGGGCTTACTCATTTAATTAATCTATTGGGCCTCTATTATTAAACCTCGAAAGTCATTGGGCTATTTAACCCCATGGAACCGGATTGGCTTCATTGACTAACCCATTAGATATTTTAATATCTATTACTTTGACTTGAATGATGAAAAGCATGACGGTTTGACCAGAAGACCGCCACGCATTAATGTGGATGAGATCATAACCCACGGCCAGTAGAAAACAATGACCAAAAGTAGTAGATAAACTACATGCGATTGGCAGACCCATCGGATCGGTGTCGGTCGACAAGAGTGGGTGGCACGTAATCCCATGAAGAGAGTATAACCCAAAGAAAGTCTTCACAAAGAGAGCGTGCGTTTCATACACATTCTAATTCATAATCACATACACATAACTCGAGATTTATTCTTTTCTCTCAATACACTGACATTACATCCTCCATCATTAACTCTCAGCGAACACGATATCGACTTGACTCTCACGCTCGAAATATCCCCGACCATTTTACCATCGAAACATGGTGTTTATTGTGTTTCTTGTCTGCGGGATCGAGCGTCTTATGTGATTGGGACGTGTGGCGAGAAGATCTCTGGCGTTAATAATTAACGTGATGACACTCATATATATATATATAGATTTCATATTATAATTGTTTTATAATTCTGTTTGTGAAGAGCATATATAATTGCAGAAATTGTTTTCAGTATTGCTTAACGTGATTCAAAATAATGAGTATTCTGTAATTTGCTTTGAGTTTCCGTTTTTTTTTTTTTTGAGTACTGGGCCTTATAAAAAGAATTTGTTAGAGGGAGATGAAAAAAGGTTAGAGATTTAAGAAAAGTTGGAAACTGATCTATTCTGCTTTAAGGTGTATTACAGTATAGTGTCTTTGCATGTTCTAGAAGTTTATTGCATATTAATTACATGCATGTTGTTAGTAATTCACTTTAATTCTATGTCAGAATGTCTAGTCAATTTTAAGTACATTATTGCAATATGTTAATATAAATTTTGTTTGAAAAATTCTGTTAGTATATATTTATTATATATATATATATCGGTAATATAATAATATATACTATATAAGTGCAGTAAAGTTTGTTTGCATCTCAATTTTAATTTCAATCAATGAGTACAGTAATTTGAATATGCATGGTGCATGCAATATTTTAATATATATATATACTATTATGCAGTAAGTGTCATTTTTTTCCTCTTCCTTCTGACATGTGGAAAAATTAAGGTTGCTATTAAGAATTGAAGATTAAAATAGAATCAAAGTACAGACTTGTTATTACAAAAATTCGTTAAAATCCTGTTTATCAAACAGATTTTTTTTTTATATATGTTGCATTATATTGCATGATTAATTTTGATATATTCTGTTAATATATTTTGCATGTTAATATATTATATTGCATGTTAATATATTATGTTCCATGTTATTTTGTATTTTGTTACATGTGTTGGAATTTAACAAAAATTTGTCCAACTAAATTATTATAAATCTGTTAAACAAAGAAATTTATAAATTAAAGTTGTAACAGTATTTGTTTAACAGAAATTCTATAAACATAATTTTTAAACAAAGTTTGTTGTGTAAATTTTGCAAACAAAAAATTGTTGTTTAAATTTTGTTAAACTTTGTATAACAGAAATTTGTTTCTGTTTATTAATAATTTTATTCTTGTATATCAGAAATGGTTTCTACAAGCACCATTCCTGCCGTGGGTATGTCTCATGGAGAAAAGGCTGAAAGGTTCAATGGAACTGATTTTAAGCGTTGGCAACAGAAGATGCTCTTCTATCTCACAACACTAAACTTGGCAAGGTTTCTACAAGAGGACTGTCCTACTCTTGTTGAAGGGGAAACTGACAAGGAAAAAGTGGTTGCTGTTGATGCATGGAAACATGCAGACTTCCTTTGCAGGAATTATGTAATGAATGGATTAGATAATACATTATATAATGTATATTGTACAATTCAAACTGCAAAGGAACTTTGGGAATCTTTAGATAAAAAAAAATATAAAACTGAAGATGTTGGCTTGAAAAAATTCATAGTCGGTAGATTTCTTGATTATAAAATGATAGATTCTAAAGCAGTTATCACTCAGGTTCAAGAATTACAAGTAATTCTACATGACATTCATTCTGAAGGAATGTCATTAAGTGACTCATTCCAAGTTGCTGCAATGATTGAAAATGTAAGACCCCAACTTATTATAAATAAAATCAAATTTCCTCTAATTATATTTGTGAATAATAAGGTATTAATTTGATATAATTATCTGGTTATGGGTGAAATGTGCAAATTTTGCAAAATATGCAAGTGGTTATAAAATAATCATCATTGTTAGAGAATATTCGTTTGGTCGTGGAATATTCTTATTGTCGGAAATATTTGTACGACGGTAGCGATCATTTATGGGCCCTATAATGTAATAACTGTCGGATGAAGAAAACGACAAGTTTGAGTTTTTTATAAATAACGGCGTAGTTATTCTACGCTAACACTTGTTGGAATACCCGGTGGTTAAAATACGATGTACGCGTGGATGCACAAAGATTGATGAATTATTGATCCTTACGTGAAGGCACTACTCAATAATTGTTACAATGATTTCACATCAATATTTTATTTTATTGATTCAATAATTGTTGCATTGATATTTTATAATATTGTTGTTTCAATAATTGTCATCGCACAAGATTTCCCATTATCGATCAATAATTCATATTATTTGAATAATATTATTAGATACCATTATTGGCAATGTCTAGAAAGTTACATCGAGGAGAGGTTTGGTCACCTAATTGCTGCTTAATAAGGAGAAATTCTTATTGGAAAGCCCTCTTTCCGGAACTACTTAGTTGTCATAAATGTGATTCTGTAATATTATTTGTGAATAATTAATTATTGATTCATGTGATAAGGAAATATTTATTTTATGTGGATATAAATGTTGTATATATTTATTGTGGTTAAAAATGAAGGAGTTAATGTTGAGGTGTTTTATCAGTATTTTTGTCAAAATGAAAGTATTAAAAATTAAACCAGTGTTTTTGAGATATATTGTGTGACTTATAATTTTTAATCCGACCGTTGGATCGTTGAAATTTTTGGATATGTTATACATATATAAGTTGAGTATATGTCCACAAATTTTGAACCGTTAAAAATGAACGTATGATTTGTTATGAATTTTAAGAGGTGACTGATTCAGAAATTAGGTTTATAAATGATTTTGGTGGAAAATTCTAGAATTGAGTGGGTCCCACTTGTGGTTGGTGAATAAATGTGCTGAATTTATTTCAAATGTGGTGGGTGGGAATAGTAGCAGGTAAAACCATCAGGTTGCAGGTCAAGTCTGCTAACATTTTCCTATAAATAGAGGGCTAAGTTAGAATTGAAAATCACAAATGTAAACAAGTTTTCTCTTTTCTCTCTAGATTATTGAGTGTATTTTGTGAGTATTTAGATATTTTGTGAGTTTCTATTCATCGGTGCAAGTTTTCTTCACCTTTCTGACCGACATTCCTATCGAAATAATGATATTTTGAGGTAAGGGATGTTATTTTCTTCATATATGATATTATTTTTCAATATCATTATCTTCAAAGTATTGATCTGAATTTTTATCAAATTTGGAACTTTTGTGTCGGGATTACTATTCACGATATCGACCTTTATTCACGAATCTGACACTTATTCATAGAAAAATGAAATTTTCTTCTTTTTGTCCAAGATGTCTATTATGGTTACTATCTTTGATTGTATCCATGTTTTTGATCTTTATTTTTGAATTACGCTTCAAAATTGATATTTATGAAGTATTATTGATCTTGGATAAACTGTTATATACGAATCCCTACTATTTGTCCTTCCGTTTCAATTTGGATTCATTTTCTTTAAAATATTTTCATCATCCTCGGTCCTAAATGATGATATTACTAAATATCTTCACATAGTCAAGGAGATAAATGATTAATCGATGAATATCTTTGGCGTGGTCAAAGATGAGCAGTGTTGAGATGAACATGACCAACTGGTGATACTGAAATGAATATCTTTGGCTGTAGTGCAAAGATGAATATTTGATTAAAGATGTATATTGATTGTTGTTACAGGGATAAAATATTGATGATGGACTTTTAAATCTTAGAAGATAGTAGAACTCATTCTCTACTTGACTCTTCTAATGGATTATTGTTTCCGCTGAAGTTGTTGATCTAAAACTTGTTGGCTATTATATTTTATCAGATTTTTCCCTGTTGAAGACTAATGATAATTTGTTGTATATTATCTCAAGTCATAATATTCTTTACTGGGCTAGTTGAGCTCACCCTTTTCCTTTTTGTTCCATTTTTCTCAGGAGGTGAGAACATAGCAAGAACTAGTCGGGGTACGAAGTGATGGTTCTAGAAAGATGTTTTAGCAGTCCTCACTATTTCTGTAAAATAGTGTTTGAATAATTATAACGAGGACTTATTTGAGTGTGGATATTGTCTAGAAGACAATATTTGTATTTAAACTCACAATATGTGTTGTCGTATTTTGCACGACAATTGTATTATTGAAGTTGAAGTTTGCTTTCTGTACCATGTATTTGGCGACTCAGAATGGGTGTTGTATACCTATTTTGGGGGCATCACAGAAAAGCTTCCACCATCATGGAAAGATTTCAAGAATTATCTAAAGCATAAACGCAGGGAGATGAATCTTGAAGAACTGATTGTGCGACTTAGGATTGAAGAGGACAATCGAGGATCTGAGAAGAAAAGTGGAAGAAACTTCATTGAAGCAAAGACAAATGTTGTAGAACAAAGGCCAAACAACAACAAAAGGAAGCGTGAAGGCAAAGAAGCTTTCAAGGCCATAAAAAAATTCAAAGGCAAATGCTTCAATTGTGGTATTCCAGGACATAAATCAAATGAATGTCGCAAGCCAAAGAAGTTCAAGAAAGAACAAAAAACTCAAGCAAATGTGACAGAACTGGAAAAACTTTCTGAAGATGTTTCAGACATGAATCTTTGTGCAGTTATATCTGAATGTAACTTGGTAGGAAACCCTAAAGAATGGTACGTGGACACTGGGGCTACTCGCCACATTTATTCCAATAAATGGATGTTTTCTACTTACAAACCAGTAGAAAATGATGATCAACTCTTTATGGGAAACTCCTCAAGTTCAAAGATTCAAGGACGTGGAAAGATTGTACTGAAAATGACATCTGGCAAAGAACTAACTTTGAATGAAGTGCTTCATGTGCCAGATATTCGCAAGAATCTGGTTTCTGGGTCATTACTTAGCAAGAATGGCTTTAAGTTGGTGTTTATGTCTGATAAGTTTGTGCTTACAAAGAATGATATGTTTGTAGGAAAGGGCTACATGAATGATGGGCTCTTTAAGATGAATGTTATGACTGTTGTACTGAAGTCTATTGATAATAATAAAATTAATTCTTCTGCTTATTTGTTAGAGTCTTCAAACATTTGGCATGCTAGATTAGGACATGTTAATTATGATACATTGCGTAGATTAATTAATTTAGAATTCTTGCCTAAATTTGATATTAATCAAAAACATAAATGTGAAATTTGTGTGGAATCAAAAATGACAAGATTACTCTTTCATTCTGTTGAAAGGAAAACTGAACCTCTAGATTTAATTCACACTGACATATGTGACTTAAAGTTTGTGCAAACTAGAGGTGGGAAAAAATAACCTTTATTGATGATTGCATAAGATATTGTTATGTATATTTGCTAAGAAGCAAAGATGAGGCTGTAGAAAAGTTTCAACTTTATAAAAATGAAGTTGAAAATTAACTTAGCAAAAAGATTAAAGCAATAAGAAGCGATATAGGTGGTGAATATGAATCACCATTTGAAGATATATAATCTACTCATGGTATTATCCACCAAACTACCGCTCCTTATTCACCTCAATCTAACGGCATTGCTGAACGCAAGAACCGAACATTGAAAGAAATGTTGAATGCTATGTTAAACAGTTCTGGAGCACCCCAGAATTTGTGGGGGGAAGCTTTGCTTTCTGCCAATTATATTCTTAACAAAGTGCCTCATAAGAAAACTCACAAAACACCTTATGAATTATGGAAAGGTCATAGATCTTGCTATAAATACTTAAAAGTGTGGGGGTGTCTAACAAAGGTAATGGTTCCTGTGACACCCCCAAAATAGGTATACATCACCCATTCTGAGTTGTCAATACATGGTACATAAACAACTACAACTTTATTATTACAACAGTAAAACTGTGAGTTTGAATACAAATATTATCTTCTAGACAATATCTATACTCAAATAAATCCTCATTACATTTATTGATACATTATTTTACAAAAATGGTGAGGACTACTAAACAACTCTTTCTAGAACCTTCATTCCATACCCCGACTGCGTACTTCGCTATATTCTCGCCTCCACGAGAAGAAAAATAGAACAAAAAGGAAAAAGGTGAGCTCAACTAGCCCAAGAAAGAATATTATGACTAAGATAATATACAACAAATTATCGTTAGTCTTCAACAGGGAAAAATCTAATAGAATACAATAGACAACAAATTTTAAATCAATATTCGCATGAAAAATAATAATTCATTAGAAGAGTTAAGTAGAGAATGCAAACTACTATCTTCTATGTATGAATTTAAAAGTTCATCGCTCTATCTTTTATCCCTGTAACATCAATCAATATATATCCTGAATCAAATATTCATCTTTGCATTACTGAGCCAAAGATATTCATCACCGTCATGTTCATCAAAACACTGGTTCATCTTTGCTACTACGGGCCAAAGATATTCTTCAGAAATCATTCATCTTTGTACTACAGCCAAAGATATTCCATAATATCATCATTTAAGATCAAGATGATGAAAAATACTTTTAAAAGCGAATCCAAATTGAAACAAAATGACAAGGATTAAGGATTAAGGATTCAGTACTTTGTTTTATCCACGTCCAAAATACCTCAAAAATAATCACAAAGGGTGTAAAATTCAAGAATGATCAAAACATGGATACAATCAAAGCTAGTATCCGAATAGATATTTTGACGAAAAGAAAATTTTTCATTTTTCGATGAATAATGGTCGATTCGTGAATAGTGTCAGATATCGTGAATAAAGTCCGTATATCGTGAATAAGAACTCAGACACCAAAAGTTCCAAATTTGATAAAAACTTCAGATCAATATTTCAACATAATGATATTGAAGAAATAATATCATTACGAAAAAAATAATATCCCTTACCTCGAAAGATCAAGACTTCTAAATTGAAACACCTGATATAAAGCTATGACTTGGACTTGCACCAGATATAGCAATACTCAAAGTATACTCAAAATACTCACAAGAATACGCTCGATAATATAGAGAGAAAACTTGAGCTTTACGGTGTGATTTTCAATTCTAACCCAAAACCCTATTTATAGGAAAATGCTTAGAACACCAAAGCAGAAAAATTTAATAAAATATTAATATATATATTAAAATTTCTACGCCAACCTTCTTAGATCTGATCTCAGCTCATTATGCACATGTTGTAGCCCACAAAACAAACAAAAAACGTTTTATTATTTAAAATATTTTAAACTTCCAAAATCAATTATTTGAGCTTGAACTTCAATAATTCATAATAAATATCCTTCTATCAGAAAATTCGAATCTCATGAGTTTTTATAGGAAATTCAATTCTCTACAACTTTTCAGAAGAAAGTTTTTCCAAATTCCAAACAGAAATTGACCGAAATCCATAAACGGCAATTTTAAAGGCTATAATCAAATTTCAATCAATAAATGGGGTCCAATTTACATGTTTAACATGTTTTAAACATTAATTGCAACAAAAATACTCATCCTCCTCAGTATACTCATATATCCCACATTCGTTGTAAAAATATCACCATTATTATATTATTAAAATATAATAATATATTTATTTTATCGAGAAAAGATAAAATTTCAATTTTCAACAATTGTCACAATAAAAATTTTCTCCATCTATATCCACATAAAATCAATATTTTTCTCATCATATGAATCAATAATTAATTATTCACAAATAATATTACAAAATCACAATATTGATGACCAGTGCAGGTTCCCGAAGAAAGAGGGGCTTTCCAATAAGAATTTCTCCTTCTTGGCGCCGCTTGATTAGGTGACCAAACCTCTCCTTAGATGCGAACTTTCTAGACATTGCCAATAATGTTATCTAATATTATTATTCGGATAATATGAATTATTGCTTCGATAATGAAAAATACCTGTGTAATGACAATTATTGAAACAACGATAATATAAAATATCAACGCAAAGAATTATTAAATCAATAAAATCTTGAGCGATAATTCTTGTAACCATTATTAAGTAGTGTCTTCTTCACGTAAGAATCAATAATTGGTGCAATACTGGTAGTGCTATCTTGTGTTTTAACCACAGAGTATTTTAACAAGATTAATTGCAGAATAACTACGCCGTTATTTTTTAAACCACTTATATTTGTCGTTTTCATCATCCAATCGCTTTTCAGTTATGGGGCCCACAAAATATCTTTTGGCATTGCATTTAATATTCCCCAAGCGTGAGAATATTCCACGACCAAACGAATATTCCCCGATAACATGAATATTTTATAACCACTTTAACTTATTTTAAAATATTTGCGTATTTTACCCATAACTATCCACATTAATCAAATCAACCCTTATTATTTCAAAATAATAAATAGAGGAAAATAAATTTCATTTATTAATAATTTGGGGTGTTATTAGGTTCCTAAACCTAAAAAGGTTAAGATAGGACCAAAAATAATTGATGGTGTTTTTTCATTGGTTATCTGAATAACAAAGATCTTTATCGTTTTCTTGTTCATAAATCAAAATTAACGATATTCATGTTAATACATTTATTGAATCAAGAGATGCATCATTTTTGAGAATGTTTTTCCATATAATGGAAATAATGATTCAAATCCAAACAAAAGACCTTTGGATGCTACTTAGTGATAATCCTCGAAAATGTAAACAAAGAGTGCAGTAGTGGATGAGCCTGGAGCGTAAAAAAAAGGGCGAGGACTTCAACGTCTTTTGGTCCGGATTTTCTAACATTTTGTTAGAAAAGCGATCCTCGAATGTACAAGGAAGCAATATCCTCTCCAGATGCTTCTCATTGGAAAGAAGCAATAAATAGCGAAATTGAGTCCATTATACAAAAACATACATAGGAATTGGTGGACCTTCCACTTGGTTCAAAACCCTTAGGGTATAAATGGATCTTCAAAAAGAAGATGAAAGCTGATGGCTCAATTGATAAATACAAAGCAAGGCTTGTTGTTAAAGGCTATAGACAAAAGGAAGGATTGGATTATTTCGACACTTATTCACCTGTTACAAGAATTACATCTATTCGAATGCTAATAGCAATAACATCTTTAAATAGACTTGAAATACATCAAATAGATGTAAAGACTGCATTCTTAAATGGTGAATTAGATGAATAAATATATATGGAACAACTTTGAAGGTTTCACCTGCTCTCCGGACAAGAGAGGAAAGTATGCAAACTTGTTAAATCCTTGTATGGATTAAAACAAGCACCAAAACAATGGCATGAGAAATTTGATAATGTTATGTTATCAAATGGATTTAAAATTAATGAGTGTGACAAATGTGTTTATGTCAAAAGCACTCAAAAGGAATATGTCATTGTTTGTCTTTATGTGGATGATATGTTAATCATGGGTAGCAACAATGAAGTTATCAACTCTACTAAACGTATGTTGTCAAATAGGTTTGACATGAAAGACTTGGGGGTTGTTGATATAATTTTAGGAATCAAGATTTCTAGAACCTCTGATGGAATTATATTATCTCAATCTCATTACATTGAGAAAATACTTGAAAATTTTAACAAGTATAATATAATTCTAAATAAGACCCCAGTTGATATAAATCTCCATCTAGCTAAAAATGAAGGTGATAGCATATCTCAACTAGAATATTCTAGTATAATAGGCGGTTTAATGTATGTCATGAATCATCTTAGGCCTGGATATAGCTTATTCAAGAAGTAAGCTAAGTAGGTATCTGAGTAATCCGTAAAGATCATTTGGAAAGCTATTTTGAGAGTTTTGGGATATTTAAAACATACTCAAAACTATGGATCGCACTATCTGAAGATATCCAAAGCGTATTGGAAGGATATCTTGATGCTAATTGGATATCCGATACTAAAGATTCAAAATCCACAAGTGGATATGTATTTACACTTGGTAGTCAATGGTATCTTGGAAATCGTCAAAACAAACGTGTATTGTTAGAGTCTACAATGGAATCGAAATTCATTGCGTTAGACAAAAAATTTGGAGAAGAAGTTGAGTGGCTTCATAATTTCTTAGAGGATATTCCAAATTGGTCAAGACACACGTACAATTATATGTATACATCGTGATAGCCAATCGGCGATTGGAAGAACGCAGAAGTCATTTATATAACTGATGAAATCACGTCATATCTGACGAAGACATAATACTGATTAGACAATTGCTTTCAAATGGAATTATCTCGATTGACTATGTAAAGTCGAAAGATAATATTATGGATCCGCTTTTACGAAAGGTTTAACAAGAGAGCAAGTGGAAAAATCATCGAGGGAATGGGTTTAAAGCCTCACCGTTTAAATAAGAGTCGTCATAGTGGCAACCTAACCTAGTTGATTTGGAGATCCCAAGATCTAGGTTCATAAATGGCAAACCGAACTATGTAGTACTCGATAAAGCAATCGATGAGATATTTACTCCTAATCAATCCTAAAATGAGACAGTGCACATCTGCCGCGAGAATTAGGATAAGTTACGCTTTTAATGACTTTTATATCTTGAAATATGTTCAAGTGGGGTATTGTGAGGATACTCTCTGATAGAAGTCACCTCACGCGTAAGTGAAGGGGCCACTTACGTGAGAATTTTGAAGGTCAATTCTCTAATATACTTACGGAACCAAGAGGTGTTTCAAGGCCAAAATGAACACAAACGTGAGAACCAATTATGTCTGAAGAGATATTTTGTGATTTCTATTGTCTTGGTTTACACAAAAAGCTGACAATTCAACGACATCAAGTCTACTGATTAGCCAAGTAAATCCGATAGATTTTACTAGGGCAAGTTCAAAGCCACTAGGCTACTTAACCTGATGAAATAACTTTTCTTATGTACTCGAATTAGTGTCTGCATATTCATAACATATTTTGCATATTGTAAAGTCAATTTTACATTCATGTGGGGGATTGTTGGAAATGAGATTTGAATTGAATGAGAAAATTGACTTCAAAGTCGGGTCGGGTCGTGATCTTGGTCGTGACGGGCGGGTTTGTGATATATCATCACAATACTACGTTGTTTTGACGACGGTTACACGCCAATGGATTCTATAAATAAACGGTGTGGGAAGCTTTTAAGAAATAATTTTTTCTGTCCCGTCCCGTTCTGAAAAAACCCATTCTGTCAATTTCCGTCCCAAGAAAAATTCCCGTTCTCTTACATTTACGCAAGTCCGCTTCTGCGAGAATCCGTTCTTTGCAAAAGTATTGCAGATCCGCCCGCTTTTTCCTATCCTTCTCGCATATTTCCCGTTTACGTATGAAAGTATATACATGCATTAATTTTCATGCATCATTTTGTAAGTTTAGTACATAACATAAAAATTGGTTCGATGAATTCTTAATTTTGTAATGTTACTAATTAAGAATTGAAATCTGTTTTATCTTGAGAAGCAATTATTCAATTACCCTTAGCATCTGTGGGGGAATAAATTTGCTTTAAGGAAACTTTGTGAATTCAAAGGACTTGGATTTATTTTATTTATGTTCTGCATAATTTATTATTATTATATTTTATATGCATTATTAAATAATACTATATATTACAGATAACAATTATGAATTTAAAATACAGAGAATAAAAAAAAGGAGAAAAAGGAAATTTAGGGAGGAGAATTAAAATCTCTTGTTTGTTTTGTGAGTTTTTAGAGGTGAGAAAAGAAAAAACCTCCCAAAAATTTCTTTCCACAGTCGAAAAGATTTGGAAACAATTTGTTAAACACTTAACTTCAAAACTACCCTTATAATAATTTATAAAATATAATCTCATAAGGGTAAAATAATAGTAATATAGTATCTTAAGTTATTCCTTTTTTTTTTTTTTTTATCTCTCCCCAAACTCAAAAACACAGTATTAGTCCCCAAGATGAAAGGGCATTTGGAGTACCAATTCCCAGACTTAATTAGAAATTATTGGGTGCTTTTAATAATTTATGAACTTGCATGCCATATAGGTTTGAAGGATGTAAAAAGACAAGTTTACTGCTGATCCATAATAAAAAATACTACTACTGTACTAGTATAACTTTACATGCCATGCAATCATGCATATAGGTTTGATAACAAGTGGGCCGGTTTGAAAGACAACAAATAGGGAACAATCCAAATCCGTAAAGGGCTGATCAGCCGCCTCACTTTATCAATCCCATTAAAATCCCCTCCCCAATTTTGAAATCTTATTTGACCGTTTATTGATTCCGAGGACCCAACCAAACAAGAGACTAGCCGTTGCCCTGCTTTTCGTTCATAAACCTAAAGCTCTGAATCCAAACATCTAAGAATTCGCACCCATTTCTCTTGTGCATCGTAAACACCCTATTAGATTTTTCAAAGTATAAACCCAGTAATCTTTTCTGATCCACACAGTTAAAGTCAGATTTCGTAGATTTGTAGTACTAAAAAAGGGCATATCAAATGGCTTCCAGAACAGCCACCAAAGACATAATCACTCTCCGGGGATCTGCCGCCATTGTCAGTGAATTTTTCGGTATGTCATCGTTTTATTCTGGTCTCTATAGCACTTTTTCTTGTTTGATCTTATGTGATTGTTGTTGGGTTTTAAGAAATCTTGATTAATTTTGGGAACCCCTTTCAGGTTATGCTGCGAACAGGTAAGGAAGGCCCTATGAATTGTTGATATTAAATTAAATTATTTTGATTGTTTTTGGGTTTAAGAAACTTTAATTATGATGGGAAAACTTCTAGTATTCTGTACAATCGAGGAGTTTATCCAGAAGAAAGTTTTGCAAAGGTGAAGAAATACGGGCTTCCATTGCTACTTAGTCAAGATGAGGGTGTCAAGAGTTTCATTTCAAACCTAAATGCTCAGCTTTCCGGTATCATATAATTTATTTTATTTTTTTCCTAATTTATATATAGTACTACATATATTTTCATGTGTAATATGTGCAGTTTATATAATTTCCCTCTTTATTTACTTGTTTGAATTTGATTCTTCTAAGAATGGCTGGAAGCTGGGAAATTGCAAAGGGTAGTTCTTGTGATAATGAGTAAAGCCACTAATGAGGTTTTAGAGAGGTGGAATTTCAGTATTGAGACTGACAACGAGGTTGTTGAGAAGGGGTAATATATATAACAATCTGTACAATTTTTATCCTTTAAATGTGTTGTCAATATTTTTGTTTGATTTAATGGTCTTCTCCAATTGTTTGAATTTCCAGTGTGTCAAGGGAAAAGAGTGATAAAGAAATTATGAGAGAAATTCAAGCAATTATGAGACAAATAATATCCAGTATTACCTACTTGCCATGCCTTGATGAACCTTGTAAAGTTCCATCCCAACAAATAGATGAAGAAACTTTGTTAAACATGTATGTATGTTTTTGACAGTTTAATTGAGCTATGATATTTGTATATATTGGCAGGCGTATTTGACGTGTTAGCATATACTGATAAAGATGTTGCAGTTCCATTCACTTGGATTGAGAGTGATCCAAAACTGATTGCAAATCCTCAAATGGTGAAATTGCACTCTTTTGACACTAAGGTACTAAAATTCTTTGGTGGTGTTGTTACTTGTCAGTGAAAAATAGAGATCTGTCTGTAATGGTAGTTAGAGTTTTGTTTGTTTGTTTATGCAGATACACAAGGTTGACACTCTGGTATCCTACAAGAATGATGAATGGGATGAGCAGTAAAGAAAGCCACTGGCATTTTTTACCTTTTGTTGTTTGTTTGTGGACTTTCTCATTAACATATGCTGAGTGAGTAGTAGATGTAGACGAATGATGTTTTCTGTGTGTGGATGAGAGAGAGAATATGGAATCAAAAATATTCTAATGGCTTTTTTACTTTTTGTTGTATGTTTTGTGCTTCTCATCATTTTGTAATTTTACACAAGTATGAATCATGTTTTCTAATGTTGTAATATAATACTTGTTTTCTAATGTTGTAATATAAGGACTACTAAGGAGTGTGAAAGTTGGTTCATTCAATATGGTGATGTTTGCATAAAAAGAAAATTCATCTCTAAGTGCAAGTGGTGTAGTAGTAATATTAAATGTATATTGTCAATTTAATTTTTAGGCAACCAAGAAATATACCACAAGTGCACCAAACATACATACATATATGTAAAGGGACAATTCTAGTAAAAAGATGGAAAAATTAGAAGCGGGAACTAGTAGAATAACAAATGATAATCAAAACAGAAACAATGTTGTTTTATTTTGTTAATATGTGAGTAAAGACTCTAAAATTTTATTATTATTGTGTTACAGTAAAATCTCTATTTAAGAATACTCTATGTATAAGAATAACATACTCTACAATATTATAAAAAAATTTAGTCCCAATTTGGGTCGGTTATAAATAGAAATAACCTACAAATTGTAATATGTTATATCTTTTTAAATTTCAGTATTAAAAAACTTACATCTATATAGTAATAATTTCATATATATATATATATATATATATATATATATATATATAGAGAGAGAGAGAGTGACAATATTAATTTTAAAAGACTACATTTATCAGATAAAAGATTGCATTTACTATAAAAGAACTACATTTTTTATAAAGGACTACATTTTCCTATAAAATACTACATTTCCTATAAAAGGACTACATTTCCATATAAAATACTACATTTCCTATAATAGACCGCGTTTTCCTATAAAAGACTATATTTCCTATAAAATACTACATTTTCCTAGTTTGAAAATATAAATAATTTATGTTTTCTTTACTTTTTTTCCCATTGCATAAATATTTTTCGAATAATAATTATTAGGGACTTCTTATTGATATTTTTGTTAAAGTAGATATTTGTGGAATGTTCAAATATATATTGTCTGCAATCAATACTTCATTTAGTAATAACATCTCAATTAGAATCTGAAATAATTTGGTCCCAAAATCTATTCCTAAATAGAAATTTTACTTGTCTTTACATATTTTTTTTGATGTATTCATTCATTTTTTTAAAAATTGTAGTCATTCCATTAGCAAAAGTGAGTTAATTTGTACAATTTAAAAATATTTTATAATTATTATATAAAAAATAAGAAATTAAAAATAATACCCACGGATGCTAGTTTAAGTAAAATTACGAATACATTTATGAATAATACTATATACAAAAAATTATTTTATAAATTATTGATATGATATTAAAGCAATTTGTTAATTATAAAATAATTGTAAAATAATTTTTGTCTATACGATAACTCTACATTTATTAGTAATTAAAGAATTTAGTTGATGATCGTAGTGTATGTCGGACGTTAAAAAGGTCAATTGTTTTTTTAACAAGAATTTATTAGTTGTATGTTTTTTTTTTATTCTTTCCGCCTTCAGCTACACAGAAATTTCCCTCCCATTTGCCGTTTGGTGAGGCGAGAAAAACAAAGAGGGGTTTTTGTTTCAGAAGGAAGAGAGAGAAAATGGCCAAAGAGAAGAGAGAGAAAAACAACATCTTAGTCCTCACCGGAGCTGCTGCTCTGCTGGCTATCGCAGTCAACTTCGCTATTACTGCAATCAATTCCAGGAAGAGAAATCGGAACACGAAAGGTCTCCAATCCTCTAATCTCTCTGTATATATATATACATGCATATATTCGTGTGTGCTTTTCAATTTGTTGATACTATCCATTTCAATAGCAATTAAAGTGCATCTAATTGATGAAAGTGTATCTCTGTTTGTTCATTTATTTTATTTTACTACCTTAAAAATCAATTTATTTGCTTATTTCAGTGTTTGTTTGAAAGTGTTAATCATGTCTATGACATAATTGTTTGTTTTGTTTAATTTTAATATTTCAGATCTCAAGGGCTTAAATGTTCGTATTAATCTCTCCGCATCTCAAATTCTTATATTAGCTGACCAAATAATTGCCAAATCCAAGGAGGTTCATGATGCAGTTGCTTCCGTTCCTCTTGACAAGGTATTAAAATAAACTATCTTACAGTTATTGACTTGAGTTGGAGCTGAATGTATGCAATACGTTTTAAGTGCGTTTAGTAAACCAGTGGTCTAGTGTTTTCTCAGCAATGTGGAGAGAGTTGAGTTTTTCTATCTCAAACAGGTGCCAGTTACATGATTAACTGAAATCAACTTGAAAAAAAGAAATCCATAGATGAACTATTTGTGGTCCACACTTGTATACATTTGTATTAACATTTACATTCATTATGTAAATCATTTATCAGATGAATATTGTAATATTCTGACAATCCTTTCGTTGCTCTTACTTTTCCGTTGCACTGAATTCTGTCCAAAAACTAGTGAGTGTTTCCTATTTAAAATCCAAAGTCTTGAAGCAAAATTTTGATGGGATCTCAATTTGGATTGGAGGGGGTGCTAATTTATTCTTATAAACTATGTTTTAAAATTAACTGGCTGTTTTTAATAATGATATTTCTTTCTTAAATATTGACAGGTTACTTATACAAACGTGATCTTACCATTGGCAGATTTGGAAGCACATCAATTCGCGCTGCTCCAGTCTTGTGTTTTTCCGAAGTTGGTGTCCGCTGCAGAAGATGTGCGCAAAGCAAGTGCTGAAGCTGAGCGCAGAATAGATGCTCATGTTTCAAAATGCAGGTCTGACCTTCTTTCATAGATTTACTTACAAATTTGTAAGTGCTAGAGCTGTTCAGCAGGACTATCAATTGGATGGCACTTCGTCTACCGGGTCCAAAACATTGTTGAATTCAGATAGTTTTCCAAATAATTTATTGCTTACATTATTCTTCTTAAAAGAGTGTGGTGCTTGTGACTTAACTGAGTACTTAATCTGTTTTATCTCTTGCAAGCTGTACAGTAAACGGGAAGATGTGTACTGCGTCATCAAGGCTTTTGCAGCAAGGGTAGAAAGGATGAGCCCAGAAGCTAAACACTATACCCAGTTCCTGGTATCAAGTTGGAGCTGTTTTCATTTTATATTATTTTATGTGTTTCTGGAATCATTATTTTGTAGTCTTTCTGTCCGTATCTTCCAGATTCAAATTTTCAGATGGCTTTTAGCTAGAATTAAATCCTTGAACTTCATTTCACTAGCTAGTCGTGTGTTTCACATTTTTAATGAACTCCACTGATTCATAAGAATACTTCCCATTTGTTGCTAGACTTCACTTGCTTAGGACAATGGGAACATAGTTGCGTTTGGATAAGTATCAGTTTTTTGTAATACCTTTATGATACTAACCACAATAGACAACTATGTTCTTAGTATATTTTAACATTGTTGTTTATTTTAAATCACTGCTTCTTAGAAGAAATTGGTTGCTTTATGTCTCAGAAGAAGAAAACTTAATACATGAATTGATTTAGAGGCATAGTATCATTGACAATTTATTACGACTTGTATGTCCTTAGAAATTTGTACATGCAGCAATTGTATAGATTAGCTTGAAGATGATTCTTATTTGGTCTAAACATTCATGTATTATAGATTTTACAAGAAAGGGTAGCTTTGAGCCTTCAATCTGCACTGGTCCTGTCAATACAGGGAGTTGGGAGGAGTAGCCAGGATAAATGTTTCTTCGGCCTTATTTTCTAGAAGTGGGTGCCTCTAGAGTCGAGCCAGGTTGCTCATGCTTGTTAAGAAAAGCATTTAATATTGGACCTATCAGTGGTATATAATTTTTATTCAAGCGGGTCCTGTGTTTTCATTTGATTATTGTTTAATTCTATTGACTATGAGATGTTACAAGTTAAAGCATTTCATCTTTTTTTGTTTGTTTATTTGATAGTTACACTGATAAGTTTTGAGTTTTCCATCTGTATTGATTGGAATCATTTCATTTCATTTATGTTAACTTTTCTCTAAGTCAGTCTCTCTTTTAGGTACAAGTATTTATTATCTAATATTTAGTGACAGGTTAGAGATTTTGAGCGGAATGGATTGAACCTCACATTAACTAAGAGAGAAGAACTGCAACGTTTGAAGGCTCAAATAGATGAGCTATGCATGCAGTATATCCGAAACTTGAACGACGATTGTTCATTTCTTCTCTTGAGTGAGATGGAGTTAGTTGGATTACCGCCGGAATTTTTAAAGGTTAGACATATCTTTATTTTGTCTTGTATTTGATAAAGTCAATCTATATCTTACTTCGCTGGCTGCTTGAACTTCTAATTTCCACCTCTTCTCACTTTATTTGCAAATTCATATGAATATTTATTTTATTCTTGAGACTGACTTGCTTCTTTGGTCCATTCATTGTAATTACTGAAAAGTTGAAAATATAGTAGTTTTCCACTTCTGTTTTCTTTGTCTCTTTCTTTAATATCAAAATTCAACTTACTATTCATAAAATTTCTTCTCATCTTTTTCATGTTCCCTTATTCTTATAAGTGGATATTCACTCTTGAATACAATTCGTAGGGACTCATATGCGAAGGTGGAGATTTGTTAGGATCCCATGTGAGTTATACTTTTAGAAAAATAATTTGTATGGAGTTGAGTGTTATTTTTTATATAAAAATTGTTTGACCCATCGCCTAGGGCATGGGTATGGTGTCCATCTCCCCTCTCTCTTGGCCCAGCCTGACTCCTATGAACTGGTTGGGCCTGTATTCTCCATACCGGCCATACCCATGTGCATCCCTGAGCTAGCAGAGCCTCCAATCAACCTCTGTGATTTTATGGAAATATTATTTATAAAAAAATGAGTTGTGTGCATCTGAATGGAGTATTATTCTCAGACTTTTCAAGTTGAATGTGGCACGTTCACATTCAACATGAAAAAATTTCAGCATTTTATTTTGGACTGTTACTGCAATTTATTGCCCTGCATCTTTTGTGGTCTTTGTCCGTGTATGTTAGTTTATCATTTTCGCTCTGTTTGGTTGCTTGGAATCCATGCCATGGAATAGGGATTGGAGACACTCAAGTTAAGGTTTTAAGTTGATTTTTTCACCGTGTTGGATTATACTGTTCTGTTTGGAAGGTGTTAATTTTGGTTGTGTTTCTCTGCAGAGCTTAGACAAAACAGAAAATGGAAAATTCAAGGTCACTCTTAGAAGTCACCATCTTTCTCCGGTGCTCGAGTTCTGTAAGGTACATCAATTAGATTTCATGAGAATATTCCCCTGCTTAGCTTGCTGGTACTATCATCCTGAGTACTCCAGTTGACAAGTAGTATTTTAAGAGTTCTGTTTTTTCAGTTTGGCTGATTAAGCACAAGGAACAAAAGACATTAGGATAGGGTAAGTCAAATGATTAGGGTCATGTTGCTGTAATCTCAAATGATTAAGATCCGGAATGGGTTCTTCAAAATTCTTATGAGCATCTTCTTGTCCCTTATTATTACATTTTGTGAGTATGTCAACTTTTGTTGTAAGTGTTGTAATAGAAGCTTGAACATTTGATGCATTTGCAGTAAGTGTTTTGATTTAATCTTCAATCCTTTTAATACGCTCATCTTGTTGTAACATATGAGCATCAAGCTTGATGTTGATTTCTCTCGTATTTACCATGATTCTTGCAAATTAAAATAAAAAAGACTTTTTTTGAAACTTGCTCTAGGGGCTTAAGTGCAAAAAGTATAAAGAAACATGGACTAAACTGAAACTAATGAAACTTCAGGGGCTGGAATTGACGAAGATGAAACTACAAGAAAATTTTAGGGGTATTTTAAAATTTAGGAAAACTTTGGGAACTAAATTAGGAAACTGTATAAACTATGGGATACCTAACTATTATTTGCTAGGAGATATTTAGTTCCCCAGATCTGATCTCTCTTATATTTTTTATTCTTCACGTCACATGAAGTAATGAGCAACAACTTGGGGATGAAAAGGCTAAAGAACTCTACAAAGATGAGGATAGTTGCGGCAGTGATGTGACCTTAACGTTGGCGATTATGGTGGGTACCGACAATGTTAACTTTTCTTCTTCTCCTATTTAGTTTATGGGTCGTCGTTCGGAGATAGTGGGGTTGTCCTTTGTTGCTGAAGAAGGCGGCTAGTTTTTTTTTCCCTATACGTGTGGTTGATGTCTAAGGAAGGGTTTAGTTTAAGGTTGTGTTTGGTAGATTAAAGGCTTATGGCTAGTGTTTATGTTTTCTGTTTGACAAGATGCAAATAGGTTGAGTAGATTTAATGTAGCAGCAATGATGGGCTTGGTGACACTGATTTTGGGATAGAGGTAGGGGCGGCAGAAGGTGGTGGTTTGGGTTGTGCTATGACACTAAAATGATGGGGACGGGGTTTTGGGACAAATGATCAACGTCACAGACAATTCTCACACAAAACTCAATCAATTCTAATGATTCAATGTATCAAAATAATAATGTACATCACTATTTATAATATTTCTAGACAACTTTCCTAACCTAAATTGGACTCTAATAAGATAACTGTAAATAAAAAAAAACTAATTAAAATACAACTTCTATTCCATGGGATTTTAAAGCCTCTTATATTGTTCCAACCAAATTTCACGGTCTTGTTCTACATCAAAGCATTCTAAATGTTCCTAAACATATTCTAAAACCATTCTAGAATGTTCTATTTATTACAACTGTCTTGAGTATTCTAGAATATTTCTAAGATATTCAATATGCTTCTCCATTATTCTAGATCATTCCACCATTATGTGAAACTAAATAGAGTTTTCTACCATATTAAAGAATGTTTTAGAGACTTGCCCACATCCTTGTCTAATAAGCGCCTGTGACAATAAGCTCTTTGGATCATGTGGCATTTTGGGAACTGCTGCTCTTTCGGTTTTCCTCTTGCACAATCTCTACAGTTGAGCTGTTGAAACCATAGTTGTTAAGTCAATGCCTAGACGTCCAGTCGCTTCGAGGAAGACAAGTCGTTTGGGCGACTTGGTGGAGGTGAGCAAGTCGAGCGACCAGGAAAGGAAGTCGTCGCCGACTTATTTGCTGAGCGAGCGACTTGGCCACAGTGAGTATGGTTCGACCCAAATGTCAACTTGGTTAAAAAAACACAAAATGACTTTGGGCAAAGAAGTGATAGCCCTAGTCACACATTGAAGTAGAAGGGGGAGAGCGACCGAGACTGGAGGTACTTCGATCGGCTGTCTACTCCGAACTCTGACCGGCTATGCTACTTTCTTCTTTTCAGGTATTCTCTCCTTTATTCTCTTTCTTTTTCTCTTCTTCTCTCGAGTCTCCTCGCAACTTCTGCAGGTATTCTCTCTTTTTTTCTTCCCCTTTTATTTTTTTTGGTTTTGTTTTCTACTTCTAGTGCTTTCTAGTTTCTGTTGCTCGCCTGCTCTTTACACGGAACATATCCAACTCTAGGCCCAATAATAGGGATAAGTTTATGGGCCAACTTTTCTATTATATTTATATAGCTTAATACTCAGCTTGGACACTTAAACCCTTTCTTGTTTGTATCTTGGGAGTAATATTTATCAAAAAATTATTTTTTTCCTACTCCAATTTTTTTTTGGAATAATAAATAAATGGAAATTTGTAAAAGATATTCTCAGGATAATTAAGACCGGATGACCGACTATCGAAAAAAATATTATTCTCACAACTTAGAATTGACAGTTTAATTTGATTTTTCTTATATATGTTCACATATTGTGGTTTATTTAAGGTATACTTTTTTTAATATGTCATTTTGATATTCTCTCAGTTCTAAAAAGATATGTAACATTTTATCTACTTGATGTTTTGGACAGTGAACAATGGTTATTGTTTGTATAATTAATTAATTATGGAGTATGGACCAAAAGTAATACATTCAATGATGTAAAAGTAAAATCAAAAGAAGGTATTATTTTTATGAATGGTTTGTTATTTAAATTAATTGTCTTATTTTTTTATTTGATTGTATTGTGTAAAAAGTAAAATGGCGGAAAGTTTGGGGGCCGATGGTTATGATATAACTAAGGACCCTAAAAGAAAAACTAAATCGAACGATCCGGGTTGGAAATATAAATGTTGGCCGGATATAAGTAATACAGATGTCATGGAATGTATACTTTGCGGGAAGAAATGTCATTCGGGCGTCAAGAGGCTCAAACAAAATCTAACTGAAAATTTTGGAGATGTAGCGAAGTGCCCTAAAACATCAACATAAATTATGAGGGAGATGCAAACGACTTTAAATAGTTGAAAGAGAAACAAGCCAGTTGAGCTTGATGATGATGTAGTAGAAGTGCAAGAAGAACAGTCATCTGCTCCTCCAAGCATGACTTCCAATGCTTCCTATAACACTATCTCAAGTTTTGGGACCGCTTCCAAAAGAAAAAAAACTGCTTTTCAATTCCAAAAGCCACAACCAAAAGCAAGGAAAAGATGATTATTGAAAAGCAAGGAGTAAGAACTTCTAAGGAAGACTCCCGAAGAAGTTGTAGATGAAAGACATAGAAAGCATTTTAGTCAAACAACTATTGAAAATTGTTTGAGGACACCGGAGGAAAGGAGTCTTTATGCACATTTCCAACTTTTTCTACGAGTGTGACATATCATTCGATGCTGCAAATGTAAGGAGCTTCGAGTTAATGATCGAGTCCATAGGACAATATCGGTCGTGTTTAAAGCCTCCAACGTATCATGAGTTCAGGGTTCTTTTACTTGAGAAGGCAAAGAAGCAAACCGATGAGTTAAAGGCGAAACATGAAGTTTCTTGTAAGCAATATGGCTACACACTTATGTCAGATGGTTGGACAGATAGGAGGGGAAGACATTTGTTGAATGTCCTTGTTAATAGTCCGGAGGGGACTTACTTCATGGGTTATGTTGATGCCTCCAGTCAGTCGTAAGATGCCACAATGTTGGCAAATCTCCTTGATACTAAGATTGAGGAAATTGGCCTCATGTTCAGGTGGTTACGGACAATGCCTCTAATTACAAGGCATCGGAACATATACTAATGGAGAGGAGACCTACATTGTTTTGGACACCTTGCGCTTCTCACTGCCTAGACCTTATGCTAGAGGACATAGGCAAGCTTAAACAATTCCAGCCTATAATCACAAATGCAAGAAGCATTAGAACATTCATTTATAGACATGGTCGTCTTCTTGATGCGATGAGGGAAAAAACAAATGGGAGGGATCTTGGGAGACCCGAATTTACTAGATTTGCTACAGCTTTCCTTACCTTGCAGAGTTTGTACAAGCATAGAGATGCATTGAGGCGTTTGCCGCGTTTGTTCACAAGCGAGGATTGGACAAATTCTAAGTTGTTGACTACCGAAGCGGGGAAGAAAGTATGTGATACTGTAATTTTAACTACATTTTGGCATCATGTTAAGGATTGCATTAGGGCGTCACAACCATTTCTTGTAGCCTTGAGGATTGTTGATGGCGATGAGAAGTCTGCTATGCCAGAAGTTTTCGTTGCAATGAAATGTGCGAAGAAGAAAATCAAAGATTTATTTGATAACAAACAAAGACTCTACAAGAAGGTGATTGACATTGTTTAGCAGCGATAAGAAAGCCAAACGGAGCAAAAATTATATGGGGTTGCTTGTTTCTCAATTCGGGGAAGTACTTTGATATCAAAGAGGAACGTTCGATGTTAGCTGGCACTCTACAAGAAGACTTCAATGACATTCTTGCAAGGATGGTGCCCGAGCTAGATTTGCTAGATAAGATAAGCAATCTAGCCGATAACTATGATGCTTCCCGAGATACTTTTGTAAGAGAAATGACGATTAGGCAACGAAAATTAAAGAATCCTTGTAAGTATTTTGAAATATATATAAAGATCTAAAAGATAAATTATAATTATATATATTCTTTGTTTTCTCCTTTTAAAAATATTTATATTTCTTTTAAATGTTTGTTACTTGATTGGTGGAACACTTTTGGAGGGCGAGCTATTGTGCTTACAAAGTTTGCAAAAAGAATTCTAGGCCTTTGTTGTTCTTCTTCCGGTTGTGAGCGCAATTGGAGTACATTTGAGTTTGTAAGTACTTTCAATTGTTGGTTCAAAAGTATCAAGTCATTCACTACTAATACTAACTATATTTATATAATTAAAATTTTATCATTAATATTTTTTTTGTTTTATTTATTTTAGATTTATACGAAGAAGAGGAATAGATTGGACTACAAACGATTGAGTGACTTGGTGTATGTCCAATACAATCGAAAGATTGTTTCAAGGTTTCAAAAGAGGCGTGAATGTGGATTTTTTTTATCCATTAGCCATTGATGACTTTGAATGGGGTAATGAATGGATCGATAATGAGGCAGATTTTCCTCCCGGGGAAGATCTTAGATGAAATGATATGGATCGAGCAACCGAAGCATCCAACACACTTGAGGGTCGCAATCCTTCAAGGAGGGCTCGTGCTAATACTAGTGATAATGTCATTACGTACTCTCAACGTGGCGGTGGTTCAACTTCAAGGGAATCAAGGTTGATGGATTTTGACTCTGATGATGAAGTTGATGAAGAAGAGAGAATTCCAAATGGTGATGAAGACGTGGAGGATGATTTTGGAGAAAGACCACCTACGCTTTTGAATTAGAGTGGTTCTCGTGGAGGAGATGGAGATGACCTTGTTCTTGATGAGTTTGCTTGAACGATGTTTAGAGACTAGTATAGAGAGTTTAGACATTATTTTGGCTTGCTATGCGGTGTTTTATTAGTTATTAGACTAGTAATATGTGATGGTTGGTTGTAATTTTATTTTATATGCGGTGTTTGTTTAATTCTTCATTTCTTTTACTAGTTTTTAATATCAAATGTTTTATTTTTGAATTGTTATTACCAAGTGTTTACATAATTGTGCTTTTAATGTTATTCCATAGTGTTATGTTTTGGGTTTTAATGTATATGAAATTTTATTGTCAATATACTTGTTAAGTAAAATAAATAATATATAAATTGCACATTGTAAACGACTTGTCGCCATACGGACGTCATGGCGGTTGCTTTGTCGCCAAGGCGTCCTGGCAGTCGCTACCGCCGTGGCACCGTGACAACTATGGCTGAAACACATGCATAAACCAAACAGATGCCTTCTAACTTACACAGTAATGTTTTAACTTGTAAACCTGAACTTTAATTGATTCTATTATTGTTGTTTTTCCGAATGTTTTTTTTGTATGTTTTATTATGTTATGTATTTTCTGCCGTACTGCATTTTGGTATATGTATGTGTGTTTCAGAAGTTTCTATTCCAGAAGGGCCTTTACAAGTTCCATTTCAATCCTTTAAAGGTAGGAGCGACAAGGAGGCTTATGGCTGTGGCATATGGGAGGCGATGTGAAGTTAATGTTTCTGTCTTAGAAAAGCTGGTAATGCAATATAGAAGAATGTATCTTCTTGAAATCCATGTCATGATGATGTATACTCCTATTAAATATATATATATATATATATATATATATATATATATATATATATTGCATTTATAATGTTTAATATAAACCATATGATGAAATAGAACATAATTATTGATGAGGAAATTGATATATTAGAGTTGAATTAAAAGAAATAATATCGTTTTGCTATTTTCACCATTGTTCCATTTTTATAAAGGACAGATCTGGCTTTCCAATGAACATATATAACATTTAGTTATTTCTTAATTGGTAAATACTGCCAACAAGTTTGATATTTTCATTTCTGTTCGGATGAGATTAGTGCTCCTTATCTCAGGTTGCAGCAGAAGATAGTTTCATACCGAATTACGAGGATAACAACAAGGAAGTGCTTCATATAAAAATAAATTTCCAGTTTAATTTTCTCACCTGAATTTTATTATTACAAAGTAGACTGTAGGAACATCCCTGAAAGACTTTGGTCCATTATTTGATTTGTACTTTTCAATACACTTATTAAAACACTCTTTTCAATTTGGGTATCAAGTTCCATCTTTTTCCTAATGAGTTTATCTATACATCATAAGTTGTTGAAAAAGAGTCATGCTGGTCTTGTGGTCATATCTTTTCTATTTCGAATATCTGGAGTAAAGATTGAGATAATAGGATGAAACAGTTCTTGTTAAGGTGTATAAAGTACTTTATATGTATGCAAAAGAAATACTAAATATTAATTGTTCCTCTTCATTTCCCATTTAGCCATATTGACACACATCTCAAAATGGTCATTCAACAAAATCATGGTTTCCTATGCATGTCCTCCTATTGCTTACATTTCTGCTGTTTGTATTTGTGTAGTACTGGTTGAAAGCCTGCACTCATTAATAATTAATTTAAACGGTTCAGGTTCAGTTACGGCATAAATTTGCTAGATTGCTTGGCTACTCGAACTATGCAGACTATGCTGTTGATCTCAGAATGGCAAGGTCATCATCAAAGGTTTGGCCAACTATCTATAATTTCCTTTTATGTGATGATTGGACTCTCCAGAGTAATTTAGATGTTCTAGTTTCAATGAATCTAATGACCGGGAATAATGTTGCCAACTACTAAATGCTCAGACTCATTGTTTTAATTGCATCTCATTTCTTGATTAAGCACTTAGTATCTTCAAGTAAATTACTCTTTTGGGGTCATAGAGTCATACCAGTTTTTGGCTCATTTGTGTCCCAGTGATACATATAACTGAATTTTTGTATTTTTTCTGGAGATTTAAATGTAGTTATTTCATTTGGTCCTGTAGCCTAATTTACTCTTATTTCCCTGCAAGTGGTATTGATTAGTATCTTAATTATAGTCAAGTCTCCGCTTGACCATCATAATCAAGCTTAGTCATTAACATATCTTGGCAGTTAATCAAATTTCTTATCTACAGATAATAAAATTTGAAGAGTTGATATATTGTATAACCAGCTACTTAAATTGAGAATTTTCTTCTAGATCATATCTCCGGACATAATAGTGGTGAAGTTATGTCCAACTTAAAATTGGTAAAATGATGACAGCAGCAACCATTCTCTTTGCTGGCGATGAATGCAAAATATTCAACTTTTGGCTGTATTTCATGTGATACAACTGATAAATTATTCTGATGAGTAGCGTTGTTATGTCAGGCAATATAATACTCTCTCTCTTCTATGGAGATTGTCAGATTTGATTTTATTTTTGTTTCCAAATTATTGTCAGTCTTTCAAAAGTCGATGGAATCTATTAGTTCTAATTGAGATGTGATGTGATAGGTAAGAGATTTTGGTGGTGGCCCACTAGTTCAACAATGTGATTGATGGAAAAAAGAACAATATTGGAAGTTTTCCCATAAACTCAAATTTTTGGTCAATAGAAATCTACTTAATTTTTGTGAATTGCCTAGAGTGACAATCTTTATCATATGGAGACTGTAGAATGTAGATGACTAGATATGAAGTGCCACCCATGGCTAAACTACTATTAAGACCTTATCATTTTGTGCTCTACTGTTTTGTGATGGTCTCGTTCTTGATCCGAGTAGCATGGGGCATGTGGAATTTTCATGATGACCATGTTGCTGTTGCTTTCAGGTATTTGATTTCTTAGAGGAAATCTCTGCCGGTTTGACTGACTTGGCCTTTAGAGAACTTGCAATTTTGAAAGATTTAAAGGTTAGTTTTTTTCTGGTCTTTTTCTGACTTGGCTTGAACTTGCCAAGATGGAAGGTCTCAAGAGTTAAGTCTAGGTTTCGACATTTCCATGTCTTTTTATTCTGGAGGTATATATTACACCTTGATAATTATTTATCCTGGTAATTCAGAAGGAGGACGAAGGAGATAATCCCTTTGGAATTGAGGATCTGCAATATTATGTGAAGAGGGTAGAAGAAAAACAGTTTGATCTGGACTTTGGAGTTGTTAAGCAGTACTTCCCTGTTGATTTAGTTCTCTCAGGGGTCTTCAAAATATGCCAAGACCTTTATGGTAATTATATCATATTTGTTTTCCTAAAATTTGTTTCATTTTAATGTAATAAGGTATCCCTCTCCTTTGCTTCCTGTAGGCTTAAGATTTGAGGAAATTGCAGATGCTGAGGTCTGGCACAACGATGTTCGTGTGTATTCTGTTTTTGACTTGCGTTCTAGTGAACTGTTGGGTTATTTCTACTTGGATATGTATTCCAGGTTCGTTTAGGCAACCTATTTGTTGATAAACCATTTGCTTGAGTTAGAGTTGAACGAAACCTAGGTGACTTCCTTACAGGAAAGGAAAGTATGGGCATACATGTGTTGTGGCTCTTCAAAATTATTCATCTCACAATGGTGCAAGACAGGTACTTAAAAAGATACTGGTTGGAGAACTTGCATGATGCTTTATCTTGATGTTGAGCTAATTTTGAGAAACTAAAAAGACGTGAGCTTATAAAAGTGTTCTGTAGTTGAAGTATATCCTTGCTGCTTTCATAATGAGAGCTACATGATTGAGTTCGACCTGAGGCTCTTTCATTGTGTTAAATGGTGATAGCAAGCTTTCTGCTTTGAATATTTTAAAATAAATGTATCCTTGCCTTTTCATATCAAATTAAGTCATAGAAATGGATGGTTGGACAGCGATATTAAATATTGAATATTCAATCAGCAAACATTAAATAAATTAATTTTCAACCTTGAGATACTGTGGTTCTAGAGTGCTCTTCTATGCACGCTGCATTATTTAATTTTACCACGGAATTGATTTGTGTCTGTTCATCCCATTTAAGGATTCATCTGTGTTTCATCTTTTACCATGTGTATTCATGTTCCATCTCGATCCATCTGTAATATAGTTCTGACTATTTCAAACATAACTATAAACCTTGCGGTTTTAATAATTGCTAACATCTAACATGAACATTTGGTATCCAGATTCCTGTGGCATTACTTGTTGCTCAATTCCAAAAGGAAATTGGTGATCGTCCTGGGTTATTACGATTCTCTGAAGTAGTTAATCTTTTCCATGAGTTTGGTCATGTGGTATGTTGACCTTTATCTCAAGCATGCTCCTTGTTGAATGAAATTAGTATTTTCTTTTCATACCTTATCAATTGCTATTAAATATCTAATATCTTTGAATATATTTGTGACGTAGGCTAATTTTAATAAAATCTTCGCTGAATTTTGTGGGTTACTTTAGGAAGATGGTGTATTTTAGGTTTTCAGAAGGAGCGGAAAGGCTTAAGGTGTATTTCAAAAAAGAGGTTAAGATGTTCAAGGGAATAAGAACTTACGCAGCAGTCGTTTTGAGAAATAAACAAAAGGGTGATCAACTATTTATTGATAACCTTAGCGTGCAAAAAGTTGAAAAAATGATGAGAAAGAAACTTTAGGAATCACTTTTAGAATTATTCCTATAGGTTAATGATGATTAGGAATATTCATTTGATGTTTGTGATAGTAACATAATATTTGGTTTATGATGAGCTTTTAGGTCCAGCATATTTGCAATCGTGCATCATTTGCTAAATTTTCTGGGTTGCGCCTTGATCCTGACTTTGTGGAAATTCCTGCCCGGGTTCTGGAAAACTGGTATATACTTGTTAAATGCTATGCACTTGAAGTGTAATTTTACTTATTTTTAGTATATGAAACAAAACTTGCATTGCCGTACTTAATTGATTATGCTTATTTTTTTATCTTGCCTAGGTGTTATGATAACATCTCTCTGAAGATGATATCTGGTTATCATCAGGTATTACATCCATCTTACATCAACCTCATGGGGTGGGAGAAATTGAATTGGCCTTGGGGAATAACCTCAAGGTTGCTGGTTCCAATCCCCACACTTGGGGGGCAAAACTTATCTATTAAAACAATACATTCTATATCTTCCTTGTACTTTTGTTTGGTTTATGAGTAAAGCATAGAGATTTAATCTAAGGTATTGACGTATTGTTAACCAAGATAGCCTGTTCCAAATTTTGGAGCAGATGATAAGCCTATTTGGCGTACACCAGAGATCACTCTCTCACCATTCACAATCACTTTGTAAACGCCAGCTATTGGCATTCATGAGCACTAATTTGGGGTCCAAGTATCCTTGTCAAAATCTGGTGTAAATTTTGTTTTATCACTCTACCAGTGGTATCCAATTAGAATCTGAGCATAAATTTTGTCATATCATTATACCAGCTAATTGTTAATGTCCAACATATTTTAGTAGATGGGCCTCTATGGTGTAAATAACTTTTATGTCTATGTTGTGTAGGATATCACAAAACCCATCAAGGATGAAATATGTAATTCACTTAAGAGATGGCGTTTTTCCTTTTCAGCACTTAAGTTGAAGCAAGAGATTCTTTATTGTAAGTTATACTATTTATTTGTCTGGTTTTTTATAATTCATTAATTCTCTCAACTGTGAAACTAATTGTTAAGTTCATGTGTTGTTATGTTAGAATATAAGCATAATACAATGGTTTTTGGTGAGGCTTAGATTAACTATTATAATCTGCTACTGTCACTTAAATGAGTAGGGTTAAGGAAAGCTTCTTTTTCTGTGAGCTTTGAAGTGGTGAGTTTGGGACTGGAAACGGTTGAAATTGACTTGGTCTGGAAAGAGATAGGTTGATAGACTGCAAAGAATTAGTTGCTGGATATTCTGGTAAACAACCAATTATGATGCTCTTTATGTAGGTACTAAATGATAGGCCGAAAAGTATGGAAAGAGTCGGGGTGTATTAGTTCTAGTTGGGATTTGACTTCAGGGAATAAATAAGGATTATCCTGGGGAGTAAACAGTAATATGTAAATCTGAAGTTTATTCTTCTTCATGGTTTTGAGTTATTGGGGTAGATATCGAGGGAAACGATTGGACTTAGAGCACGCTTTTTAAGACGAAAGGTCTTACATTATTTTCTCAAAATTCCCTAAGAGTTGATTGTAAGATTGCATCATACATGACTCGAAGCAGCAACGATTCCTTTAAATTTCTGAATGCTCTTTCTCGAGTAGTAAGGGTACATCTTTTTAACCTCACTGATGTTATGTCTATCTGTAAGGATTAGGAGTAAATGGTAATTAACTTTGACTGCCATTGAAGTATTCTAATTTCTAGGCCTCCAAACACAGTTAACAAGATTTTGGGGATTCTTATTGGTCCATGGCATGCTAGGTTTCATGGCAGTGACCCATAATGAATCTCTTTTGGCATTCAAAATTTTCCAGTTTTGTACTTGGACTAGTAACCTCCGTCTTTGAAGCTACAAATTAGGAACCGAAGAAAGAAAAAAAGAGCATGAACGAAACAGATGGGGAACTTTATTCAACAGTGGAAAATATTTATAATAAGGGGGCAGTATAAATAAGTAAAAATTAGTTAGAAAGGAAACACTACAACAATGCTATAAGACCCGGACCGGACCGGGTGGTCGGACCTGATAAATCGGGAACCGGCCAACAAAACGAACCGGTTATGACTGTTAAACCGGAAATCTCCAAAAACCCGTAAAAATCAGTAAACCATTGGTTGGATCGTTGGACCCATTGAACCGGTGAACGGGCGACGGTTTAAGCCGGTTTGCAACCAAATCTGACACACAAAAGATGAAGAAGAAGAAGAAAAAATCTGTCAAAACTCATTTGATAATTGCTGAACTTTCTTTCCCAACATTTCATATGTACTCGAGAACTAGAGAATGAAGAACCAACCAAGTAACAAAAGATATGAATGATAAAGAGTTGGTATATTTTTTTTTTTGAAAATTGAAACAAAATAGTAACATTTGAGATGGAGGAGGAGAAGATGATGGGTCTCTTTGGACCTTAATCTTTAAAAGCAATTGTTGACATGTCGCTAAGATAAACCCACATACAAGTTTGTTTGTTTTTGGGAAACGAGAAACCAAAATGTTAGTTTATCTCTTAGGAAGATGCTGGATATCATTAGATTTATTAATAATGATGTTGTATATTTTTAAATAGTTATATATATATATATATAATATCTCTAAAATATACTCCAATTCAATAATAGGAACATTATCATTGATACATAAACTTGGTTTTTGCATATGCAATATAAAACAATATAAGATCAATATTGATATTACCACTTTTATTAATATTGTAACTCATCTTTATTATGTTTTAACTCGTAAAAAACGAGACTTTTAAATTTTTTATTAATTACTAATAATATATATTTTTATATATTAATGACGTTACTGAGTCAATAACGGTTCGACGACGTTGGACCAATGACCCATCCACCCAGTATCTTTTCCGGTTCAATGAATGGTCCGGTTATGAGAACCTTGCACTACTATGCAAAAGTCCCCGTCAGATATAACTTTTTCAGTAGCAAAGTCAATAATTCCATGCATGGTGGAACTAGGGGCTCCTGTATAAATATACATATTGACAGACGTAGAAGTATACTATTTTCATGCATAATCATGTGGATTATATATCAGATAGTTTTTTTTTTCTATCTTAGTAAAGCTCAAGAAGCATGTGTATTCAGGTCTCTTTGATCAGATCATTCATTCAAATGAAAATGTTGACATTGTTGGGTTGTTCAAGCATCTTCATCCAAAGGTAATACTTGATGTTGTAATACATTATAAACATTATGTTTCCGTTGGTACATAAAACTTGCTTTGCTTCCCCAGGTAATGTTAGGTTTGCCAACGTTAGAAGGAACCAACCCAGCATCATGTTTCCCACATAGTGCTGTTGGCTATGAAGCTGCTTGCTACAGTCGAATTTGGAGTGAGGTCTGAATCACAAACTGTTGCACATTTCTTCTTTTAGACACATCTTGGAGCCTATTGCGACACTTTTTGTTTTTTCTGAGTACCAACTAATACTTGGTTGATAACACTACTGTACTGCCACTATCCAGTCTTGTATTTGTTGTGGCTATAATTGCCACAAGACAAATCTCTGTGATGGGTATTGCCTAGTTTAGCCTAAATAAGTAACATGGCTTCATCTGTGACACGTCTGATATATTAATTTGGATGCCTTTATAGGTTTTTGCTGCTGATATATTTGCCTCAAAGTTCCGCGACAATCTTTTCAACCAGTATGCAGGAATGCAGTTCAGGGACAAGGTAATCAAGTTACTTCAAAGAATTAGAGTTGTGCCATAATTGTTTTGATACTTGAGATTTTGAAGTTTTCTCACTTAGTATGGAAAATTTTATATGGCTTGCATTGTTAAAACATGTCCCGGAGGCATTTTAACGTCTTCCAATACTAGAATCATTTGGATATACCTACCATCTTTGAAATTTATTGCTCTGAAGAAGCTTAAAGTTCAAACAATTGGCTAACTAACACTGATTGACAGGTATTGGGTCCAGGGCGAGTGAAAGATCCTGTTGAAATCCTATCAGATTATCTTGGAAGGGAGCCATCAATTCAAGCTTTTATTGACAGCAAAGCTGACTTTATCTAGTAGTACATTCTGATACTGCAGAAATATATGCTCCTTGCATACTACCAATTTTGGTTGCCTCTTAAAATATATATAAGTTATTTTATTGGGGAGAAGCCTCCATGCTTAAATGACAGCTGGAGTTTCAGCGTATTCTTGTAATGGGCTTTACCCAATCTTATACAAATTTTACATGAAATCCATCAGAGGTAAAATGATTGAGCTAATTATGTTTGATTTGTTGACAGGATTTTTCAAGCAACATATAGTCCCGCAATTGCCTGTGTTCGTTAAATTTCATGTTGAGCTTTTAACAAGACTGGCCAAGTAGAGAACAATATGGGTTGAAGAAATTGTTTGAATAATTTGTCTAGATAGTGGTGTACTGGATTTAGTAGGTTTTGCGAAGGATTATCACACATCTTCTACAATTCAATTGCGTTATCCACGTTAAGAAATAAGAAATTATTTTTTAGTTGCTGTACATGCTGGTATAGATAGACAGGGTACTAAACGAGTTGTTCGAATATTATATTATAACAATACTCAAAAACATCACTGGGTGCAATTTCAACATCAAGAACTTTCAAAAGGATATTAAGGTTCTAATCCATAGAGGCAAGTCTAAGTTGGGTATAGCTTGAAAGCAATGAAGACGGAGATGACTACCATTCTGCCAGGGAGGCAGTAGTAGCGCATGGAGCAAAACCAAAAGTAACCCCTGAAAGATGATCTTCACAGCCATCTCTGAATTCCCCTCTACCAAAAGAATCCCTCGGGATATGGAAACCCTACTTAAGTTTTAACTTCACAAGATTATGAAAAGAGAATTTGTAAACAGTCGAAAACATAGCTACAAGCTTGAAAGATGACCACACAACCCACCCCAAGAACCATACCCACAAGTCCACTCACAAGCACAGTCAAAACCAGGTTAAAAGCAAAGAAATTAAACGCAGCATGTAGAAAAGAAAATGTGAAAAGCCACACTTATCCACTTCAGCTATTTGAGTTGGGGCATTCTCGGGCAAAGTGTCCTTGCTCCCCACATTTATAGCAGCAATTTCCCCCGCCACGACCACCAGACCTTCCACCACCCTGACCACCATCTCGTCCACCATACCCACCTTGACCGCCACCACGGCCGTCGCTCCTTCCACCTCCATTAACATTACCCCACCACCCAGCTTCTTTCTCAGTTGTAGCTCCAGATGAATTCCAAACTGCCTTGCTTCTGCAAGGGCTTTCTTTACTGTTCCACTTGTCTGCAGCACTTCCCCATGAATCTTCCTGATTCTTCACATTTGGATTACTCCAGCTACTAGTAGGGTTCCCAGTTACATTATTTCCTTCGTCCCAACCTTCGTTAGATTTTTTCCACCCACCACCATCCTGGTTAGTAATTACATCATCATTCTTGCCCCACAAAGGTGCTGTATCGTTACCCCATCCCCCAGTTTCTTTCTCAGTTGTAGCTCGAGACGTATTCAAAACTCCCTTGCTTCCGCTAGAGTTTTCTTTATTGATCCACTTGTCTGCAGCATTTCCCCATGAATCTACTTGGTTCTCCACACTCGGACCACTCCAGCTGCTTGTTGGGGTCCCAGTTACATTACTTCCTTTGTCCCAAGGTTCGCTGGATTTTTTCCACCCAGACTCTTGATTAGTATTTAAATCATTATTCTTGCCCCAAGAAGGTGCTGCATCATTACTAGTATCAGTTCGACCATCAGATTTGACTTTTGCTTTACCCCAGTTGGCTCCAGCATCTTTTGGGGAGCCATACTGACCATCACCGGTCACATTTGCTCTTCCCCAGCCACCAGACATACTGCTACCAGCGCCAGTATCAGAAGTAGTTTTGTTCCAACCACCGAAACTTTTTCCCCAGCCTCCAACTTTTTCAGTTTTACCAAGAGCTTTGTCATCAGCCAAGGCTGCACCGCATGATGAATTGTGATTTGGAACCACTTTAGTTGCCCAAGCAGAGTCTTCCACATCTTTACATCATATAATAAAAATAAGCAACAGAACATATCAACAAAAAAGTACCTTGCACCAAGTACAGAAGCACTTTGAAGAACATGGCACATTGATCATACCTTTCTTAAAAACATTATCTGTAGACTTTAGAGGATTTGCAGAGCCAGATTCAGGCTGAAGCTGTAATTATGAAAAGACTTATCAAAGAGAGACAAATATGCACACACACCTGAACACAAGAGAAAGTTTTGAACTAACCAAGCTTGAAGAGGACCAAGTGCTCCTGCTATTCCTCCCACCACCACCCTGACTACACTCCCTAGCCATGTGCCCAGTCTCCCCACACTTGTAACAAGCATTTCCACCAGTGCCACCACCCTGACTACATTCCCTCGCCATATGTCCAGTCTCACCACACTTGTAACAAGCATTTCCACCACCCTGACTACACTCTCTCGCCATGTGCCCACTCTCCCCACACTTGTAACAAGCATTTCCGCCACCGCCACCCTTACTACACTCTCTTGACATGTGCCCAGTCTCCCCACATTTGTAACATGCATTTCCACCACCACCCTGGCTACACTCCCTGGCCATGTGCCCAGTCTCCCCGCACTTGAAACAAGCATTTCCACCGCTGCCACGTCCACTATACCCACCTCGTCCATCTCCACGGCTGCCACTCCTTCCACCTGCACTAACATTACCCCACCCTCCAGTTTCATTGTCCAGTGTAGTTGTAGATGTACTCCAAGCTGCCTTACTTCCATTAAAGCCATCTTCACCATCTTTACCTTTACTCCATGAATCCACTTGATTCTTCGCATTTGCGTTACCCCAGCTGCTTGTGGAATTTACAGTTACATTCCCTTTATCCCAAGCTTCGGCAGATTTTTTCCACCCATCAACCTGATTATTAGTTGCATCACTGGTTTTCCCCCAAGTGGCCCCAGCATCCTTTGAAGAACCTGGCTGATCGCCACTAGAAACTTTTGTCCCACCCCAGCTATCTGATGTAGTGCTGCCAAAGCCAGTATCAGAAGTTTTGTTCCAACCGCCATCACTTTTTCCCCAGCCTCCAACTACTTCGGTCTTAGCTGCACCCCGTGATGAATTCTGACTTGGAGCCACTTTACTTGCCCAGGCAGTTTCTCCCACATCTTTAAATCATAAGAAGAACAGGCATCAAACTTGTGAACAATTACTATCTCTTTTTCTTTACAAATACAAAATGTGAACGACAAGCAAAAGTTCTTTGGCACAAGGCACAAATACAAATTTGGCAAACATAACATAGAGATCATACCTTTATTCAAATCATTGTCCATAGATTTTAGAGGATTTGAAGAATTGGATTCTGGATGAAGCTGTAATTACAAAATACTCCGTCAAAAAAACATCATTCTTCATATGAGTGTATAGAGAGAAGATATCAAACCCATTAGATTAAATTTAGACTAACCGAGAAGTTTGAGGAAATGGATGCAGACCAAGAGCTCCTGCCATACCTTTCACCAGCACTACCACCACCCTGACTACATTCCCTAGCTATGTGTCCAGTCTCCCCGCACTTGTAGCAAGCATTTCCACCTCCGCCGCCTTGACTACATTCCCTAGCCATGTGTCCAGTCTCCCCGCACTTGTAGCAAGCATTTCCACCTCCGCCACCCTGACTACACTCCCTAGCCATGTGTCCAGCCTCCCCACACTTGTAGCAAGCATTTCCACCACCGCCACCCCCCTGGTTACACTCCCTAGCCATGTGCCCAGTCTCCCCACATTTGAAACAAGCATTTCCACCACCCTGACTACACTCTCTGGCCATGTGCCCAGTCTCCCCACACTTGTAGCAAGCATTTCCACCGCCACCACCGCCACCCTGACTACACTCTCTAGCCATGTGCCCAGTCTCCCCACACTTGTAACATGCATTTCCACCACCACCACCTCTTCCACCATACCCTCTTCGCCCACCACCACGGCCACCACTCCTTCCACCTCCACCAGCATCACCCCATCCCCCAGTTTCTTTCTCAGGTGTAGCAGTAGATGTACTCCAAACTGCCTTACTTCCACTAGAGTCATCTTTACCTTTACCCCATGAATCGACTTGATTTTTCACATTAGCATTACCCCAGCTGCTTGTGGAATCCCCAGTGATATTATTTCCTTTGTCCCATGCTCCCTCAGATTTTTTCCACCCACCATCCTGATTATTATTTGTATCGCTGGTCTTGCCCCAAGAAGGTGCCTTATCATCACAAGAATCAGAAGTACTTGCAATTTTAAGTTTTGCAGTACCCCAGTTGGATCCAGCATCGTTCGAAGAGCCAGGCTGATCACCGTTGGACACTTTTGCTCTACCCCAGCTATCAGGTGTACTGCTGCCAAAGACAGTATCAGAAGTAGCCTTGTTCCAGCCACCATCACTTTTTCCCCAGCCTCCACCTTGTTCATTGCTAAGGGGAGCTTTTTCATCGGCTACTGCTGCACCCCATGCCACATTTTGAGTTGAATCCGCTTTAGTCTCCCACGCAGATCCCCCCACATCTTGAAATCATATAAGAAGAATAAGCAGCAGAACGTGTGAGCGATAAGTTTCATGTGGAAGGTACAAATGCCTTTTGACAAACATGACATGCAGACCATACCTTTCTTTGAATCAATATCCATAGAGTTTAGAGGATCCGCAGAATCGGATTCTGGTTGAAGCTGTAATATGAAAATAGACTTGATCGTCCGTCCATGTGCAGAGAGAAATATTTATGAATCCCAAAATATGAGAACTATTAGAGCAAGTTTTAAACTAACCGAGAAGCTTGAGGAAGGGAAAGCAGCCCAAGAGCTCCTGCACAAGTGAAGAAGTAATTAGGTCAGCATTAAAATATCAATGTGAAGTAATGAGCACCATTTACGAAAAATATTGAACAGCTATTAGTCAATCATCAGCAGCACTAAAGTTCTGATAGTGCCATAGGAACACAAATGGAGTATCAGAGCAATATTTCATTCAATCAATTCGCAGTCAAAAAAATACATATGGAAGGGACCTCTCAAATGCACAAGTTTTAGTGATCCGTAAAATTAGAACAGGAAAAAGCACATAACAACCAGCAATAGGTGAATAAAGAAAACCAATTTTCATCTACTTTGTGAAGCTAATAATCTAACGTTTCCCAAATAAATTACCTATAAAATTTTCTCAATATAATGTTAGCAACCTTTTTACTTTTAATAGCAAATTTAACCAAACTGTAAGACAAGGAGATTATTTTATTAATAATAGATCTTTGATATTCATAATATCTTGTCCAAAGATTGTAGAAGACATGGAAAGCCAAAAAAAACTTTTTTAAGTTAATTAATCACGGCTACACATGGCATCTGCTGTTCAACAATTAGTTACTCAATTTTGCAGTTATCCATCAAATAAATGTTTCTAGCAAACTTCTAGTTGAAGATTATATGATTTTTTTGAAAGATCATGAAGAACCAACAATTTTGTTTACCTTTATTTGGAAAACTAATGCATCACTATCAATATATAACAATATTTGCTTAGCCAGAACTGAATAATCAAATCACAACCAAAACTAAATTTGGGAACTTCTGATATCAGCAAATATATGCAGTCTACCATTACAAAACTAAACAGTGAAAATACTTCAAATGTGAAGACATGAAGACACCTCGGAATTTGTTCGAAGATGTCAGCAGTACCAATTTCACGGTAATCAGAAGAAAAGGTGCAAAAGTAATTGAATAATGAAAATAAACCATGAACCTCTCAGTAGACTGGCCTCCAGCAGTCCAGCCCTCAGCCTCTGTTGAAGTTCCTGCTCCATCCATCCAACCTTCAAAAAAAAATAGCCATGTATAATACACAGTACATTAGTCTACCCCAGAAAATTAAAACCATAAAATCAAATTCAAGCAGTATATCAAACCAAAGTTGGTAAGATGATAAAACGCCAAAGTGAAATTGCACACATCATAAATGCAGACTGCAGCAGCATTATTATATGTAGACCACAAAGTGGAATTGATAGACGAAATGTAGTCTCTAAACAGTAATCTGTAGCATCAAAGATTTGGCTGAATTATATCGAAGGTGCAAAGTAGCATGTAGCTTTAGTTGCAACAACTTCTGATCTGTAGTGATCCTATGAACTAACAGAGAAAATTACTCACACCTGCAATAACTATTTCAAAATACTTGATCGATGGGAAATAGAAATATTTATTATTCCTACCTCCAGAGCCGTCTTGAGTTCCAAGCAAATCAAATGGTTTCGCCGAGTCCGAATCATTACTTAAGCATAAGGTCAAAATTACATTCAGATATTATCAGAGACTATAAATAAAATTTAAATCAATAAACAATAACTCAAGATCTTGTAAAGTATAATACCCTATGGGAACAACCAAATTCTTTCCACGAACTGCAGCAAGATGCTCACTTTTAACTACATAATAACATGTTACAAAGCTGTCAGTCCTGGATCTATCACCAACAGAAGAAGCATGTGCATTTATCGCCAAACCTGTAAGAATCTTCTGCTGAGAATCAAGCTTCACCATGACATCAGAGCGCCTAAGCGCCAAGACACGACAGAGGTATCCCTTTAAAGGACCCACTCGGATTCTCAACGATTGACCAACAGAGAACATTCCATCTTTATCCCCCTGGTTGACTGCATTCGTATAGATAAGTTAGTAGGGGGTGAAAGTTGAGAACTAGCAGACAGAAGCATTTGCATGCATAACTTCCAAACATACAGTTGCAGTTATTATCCTTCTCTTGCCAAGGCTTTTTAGGGGATAGAGGGGATTTTGGGGATGAGGAGAAATCATCAAAACACGAGGGCCCTGGTTCACCACCCTGGACATAATTACATAAAATAGTTTAGTGACAAGGGGAAAGGCACAAATTATTAATTCGAGTTTACAATGCATACAAACCTTTTCTTTACATGCATTACTAGAAAGTTTGATTTTTTCACAATTTTGAGCTTTAGAACAACAATAACCACAATTTTCCTGTTCAACTTCATCATATAAAAATACAGTTCCTCTGTAAATTTGCCTAACAATCCCTTGCCTGCCCTGCAGAGTGTCACAAACTGACGTTAGATACCTATTACTATACAAGTAAATTACATCAAAGTAGAATTAAGAGGACTTTTTAAATCTAAAAGTACTGTCAGACCTCTAATGGACCTTCCAAAATCCTAAGTGTGTCATTTATAGATATGGTCTTCCTGTGGCGATCCCACGTTGTAAATTTCTTATCAAAGGATGCCTTCTTTAACTCACGCAGCTTAACATTCACTACTACCGGTCCTTCTGAACCCTCCTTCAAAACCTGGAAGGAAAACATTTTAGATTAATCGTCAAAATGTGAAAATGAAAGTTTTTAAAAAAATTGAATTATATGCCTTGAAACTGTCATCCTTCTCCCTGCCTATAATAACACCAAATCCTGTCCGGCTGCAATGACACAAACAACAAAAGGGTATTAATATTAACGTACAAAGTAGGCAATGGACATCCTTTTTTCTTTTTCTCTGTCCATCTTGGCGAGTGAAAAAAATGCATGGGAAGAACCAACGAGGAGAAGCACAACTTAACAAAAGTCATATGGCAATGGCTACCTGAAAAAAACCATATCATGCACTTCAAAGCTATTTTCCAGGTTAGAGCTTGATGAGCCCTCTCCTTTCCCACCCCCTTTATCACTCTTTTTCGTGCATTTTTTCTTCTGCTCACCATAAAGCTGGGAAAGCCACTCTACATCATTAGATTCTTCATTCTTAGAAGGCTCGAATTTCAGGAGCTCGTCCTCAGAAGGCAATACGCCCCAGAAGCTCAACGAGTCGATAGGCACTTTTTTGTATAGATAACCATCCTTGAGCATCATCCCATCCAGAATCTCACAGAATGTGTCAGTATCACGGTCACGCCTATATCGAATGAGAGGCCGGAACTCCCTACAAATATTAATATGAACCAAAATACATTAAAAGTACTTGCACCAAGAAACATAATATGGAAGAATGGAGTGTGCATATTACTCAAGTTCACTAGAGCAGATCAATCTCGGAGCCGATGTGGCAGCTTTCTTGGAAGTAACTCCTCCACCCTGTAGATGAGTGTAAACAGAGACGCTTTAAAATGAAAAAATGAATTGCAGCTTACTGCATTCGATATATACAAAAAGGAATAATGTTGCTGTCTCAATTACACATAAGGCATCAAAAAGTTCCCCAAATAAGATATGTTATAGATGAAGATGCAGCTGTAGAAAGGAATTTATCATGTCATATGCTCTTTATTTTAGTAAATGCCATTATGTATTACCTTCACATATAATACAATAAAAATGTCCACACAAGAAAGATCAAATTGAATGGTGATAAATTAACTCTTGGTTCCTATTCAATTAAAAACTTAGAAGTGATGAGCCTTAGAATTATCTATAGGTACAAAAATTATCTAAATACTTCATAACAAAATTTATTACCACACCTAAGCATCAAACATTCAAAAATCAAAATATAATAACCAATTAGATTTGAGAGGATTAAAACAAATCTAATACAGGGATTAGAATACTTCTATCTCGCAGTAAGAGTCAAAGGGAAGTTTTATCATAAATAATATATGCAAAGTGCACAAAATGTATAAGCTAAATTTTTATGCATGCAAGATTCAATCAAGGAGCTTAATAGTCTACTTAATAATTTCAAAGTGAAGATAGCTATCATAGTCAAGGAATGCTTCCATTGTGACCAAAAACAGTTACTGAAGGTGTAACCAATCAAAAGTAATGATCAGGTAGGCCATTTCTATTGTAATTTCAACTGTACCATTTCAAATAAAAATGGTCATATCAATTATTAAAATCAAGATATCTATATGTTTATATTTATATTTAAATGCATACAGTTCTTTATAAATAAAATAAAGATAAATGAATATAAAAAATAAATGTCGATGCAAAGTAGTGATATCTAAGACAGTTAGAACTGTTACAAATTTTGCAGCCATAGCTTGTAAATCTATTCTTGGGATCAGCTTCACTGTAGCTTTCTTCCGCATATCATTCACAGCCACAACCTACAGAGTTATAATATAAACTGTCAGAAAACAATATCAACACAGCTACTAAATTAAATAAAGCAACGAAACAGAAGATGCACAGACAAAAACAATATACATGTGTGCATAAATATATAGCACATATATCTATAGAGAGAGATAAAGAGAGGGAGAAACGAGATAGTAGCTATTTATGTCAATGGTGAACACAAATTACTTGTGCTAGGTCTCCCTTGTATTTCCCATTCTTCACACGGGCCCATGTACCCACGGCAATACTATTGGACTTGCTTCGAACATTAAATAAATGAGAAACTTCATTCTGTGGAACAGGAGCCACTCGAGTTGAATATATACTACAAAGCCCGCTACATGCCTATAGAAAGAAACGAGGGAGCCCATATAATAGTTTATTATATTATTAATCAATAAGAAACAGCAACCACTAATTCTCCACCAATGACCGAAAAGGTACCTCATTAACATCACTTTGCTTGTCAGCTTCAATATAAATAGCACCCTTTACATGCTCAAGCGCAAATGCAGAAATTATCTGCAACTTAGTACCCAGAGACTGAAGATCAACATACTTTTGCATAAGGCAGAAAGCAGAATGCCTCTCACGCCCAACCTGTAGTCAAGAAGATGCCCAAGAAAAAAATACAAGATAAAAAAGACGAAGGAAAATAAAGTCTTGAAGTTGTGTTGAAAACATAAAAAAAACAGAATATAAACACTATACCATGCATTTAACTTTCCAGATAATAGGATCCTTATAAGAAGGCGTCATTGTGCTTCGATCGACCGATCGTTTAGTGTCAAATCTATCTTCTGCATATGTATCAAAATTAGAACCTGACTTGTAACGCTCTTCCAACATTTTGTCAATTTCTTCCTCCGTCATCTCCTCCTCTTTGGGTAAAAATGGAAGATGGCCAGTCTTTCCAGGTTCGCTTTTTACTTTAACCTGTGGATCAATTTCATCTTCCAGGAAATCTGTTTTCAGCAAAGAAAGAGAAGAACATAATGAGCCATAAAAGAAATTCACATAACAGATGGCCCACAACTATATGAACATTATTTTTACTATCCCAGCCATCACTCAGAAGAATTCACTATGTTGTTGGAAAAGTGATTGACAAACTATATCTGCAGTTCTAAAGCCCAAACCATCAAAAAAAAAATATAAAAGGAAAACCATAAAATTTGGACATTAATTAAGACTAAAGAGATCAACTCAATAATGCCAAAATTTTGTAATTGCTTGCCCAGACACTAGTTCTTTCAATATTTTTGGTTAACAAAATCGAAGGGAATAAAAGCATGAACAAACTCATGCAAAAAGGGATCTGTGAATAAAATAAATATTTAGGAAAATATGTATCTATGTAAAAAATAAAGAAATGAGAAATCAAAGCGACTGGCTAGAATATCTGAGACAAAAACCATGAAATCATCTAAAACCTGCAAACCTATGTGTGAGTTTGTAACATCTAAAAAACCAAAACGTAAATAAATAAACTATGTCAAGATAAAAATATCAGCTCCAAAACTCAAGTTATAACAAAAAAAAAAAAAAACAGGCAAAAGCTAATAATCATCCAAAACACAACACCACCCCACATTGTCATGAAACCCTAAATTACAGACACATATGAACTCAAGCCCTAAACCACAGCGTACATCAGCTGAATTCAAAAAATCACCTAAGATCAACAACATAAAACATTAGAACCCTAACCAGCACAACATATAATCCCATAAATTTAAGCATTTTAAAAAAATGTCAACCACACAAAGTCAAATACAAACTCATGCAAAAGACAAAATGCAGAAGAGGAAATTAGGGTTTATTTTTAGTATACCATCATCATCATCGCCAAAGAGGCTGTCCATGCTAGAATCGCTCTCATCTATTTCAAAAGCAGAATCCTCAAAAAACTGAAGGACGCCAGAGTTTTTCCTCCTCCGGCCGCCAGTTTTGTCGCTATCGTCTCGCTTCCGCTTGCCTTTTCCATCGGCTACTGCTTTACCCTTCGATGCCATTTTCACAATTCACAATTCACAATTCACAATTTGAGAGAGAATGAGCCGAGAGCACGTGAGGACTGAAGAGTTTGTTTGTACAATGAATCCTCTGGTAAAGAATATAAAAGGACTTTTGCATCGAGGTCCTTGTTTTGTTGTGTTATTACTTATGAGTATTACATCGATAGCACAAATTTGAATTAACTGGAATATTTTGATTGATTATGAACTAAATTGACTCGTGAAATTTTGTAAATGGGACTCTAATTGGTTGTATTTATATTGTTTATTTTTTTTACGAAGCAACCTCTTACTAAAAGATAAATAGATTTAACCAATATAAAAACTTTTATATTATATATAAGTTGTGATATGATAAATCCAGTAGAAAATTAAAATAAAAATCAAAGAATAAAAGTCCTCGAGATATAACTCTGGTCTCTGACAGCCTGTTAAGCGTATAAAAATTGGCATTCTAGTTAATTTGATTGATGTTTAGAGTATTTTCATTTTTGAGTTAAAAATAGCATAGTTATTGTAAAAAAATAATTCAATAATATTATTTTAGTGGTTGAGTTATTGCACAAGATCATTCCATATTAGTATTTATGGTGTTCATATTGTCAGAATTTGAACTTAATTTAAAATGGGTATCATTAATTATTTGAAATAATTTTATATATTAATGTGTTCTACTTTATGAGTAAATTAAATTAAGTATTTGAAAGTTTAAATTCATAGAGTAATGAATGAGATATTAACTCCCAAAGATCACCCTTAGAAATAATGATAATAAATAAATGTGGGAGGCTAAGTCTCACATCAGTTAAGAACTAAAAATTTAATATATTTATAAGACCCCAACTTTTTATGAATAAATATTTAATTTTTTCTAAATGTTATTTTGAATAATAAGATGTGGTTTTGATTTAAGGGCAAAGGTGCAAAAAAACCCCTGATGTTTACACGGATGTTCCACTTCCACCCTAAACTAATTTTTTTTTCAAAAATACCCTTAACGTTATATTTTTGGGTCGCTCGCATCATTTCTAATTAAATTTTTTAAAATAACTAATCTTTTAAAAAAGTTTTTTAAAAAAAAATAGATTTTTTAAAAATGACTTTTTTAAAAATGCAATTTTTAAAATGATTTTTTAAAAAATAGACTTTTTTAAAAGCGATTTTTTAAAAAAAATGAATTTTTAAAACCATAGAATTTTAAAAAAGCTAACTTTTTAAAAGCAATTTTTTAAAAAAAATATATTTTTTAAAAATGTTTTTTTTTTAAAAAAACAGAAATTTTTAAAATGCAATTTAAAAAAAAAAGAACTTTTTAAAAGCGCTTTTTAAAAAAATAGAATTTTTTAAAAATGTTTTTTTAAAAAAATGTATTTTTTAAAAACAAATTTTTAAAAAGCGAACTTTTTAAAGCAGCTTTTTTTAAAAAATAGAATTTTTTAAAACACCTTTTTAAAGAAAATGTAATTTTTAAAAATGTTTTTTTAAAAAAATGTAATTTTTAAAATAGATTTTTTTAAAAAAGAATTTTTAAAAATAGAATTTTTTTAAACAAACTTTTTAAAAAAACGGAACTTTTTTAAAAAGAAGATTTTTTAAAAAAATAGAATTTAAAAAAATATTTTTTTAAAAAGGAACTTTTTAAAAATGCTTTTTTTAAAAAAATGTAATTTTAGTATAATAGAATTTTTTAAAATGCAGACTTTTTAAAAAAATAGAATTTTAAAAAAAAAGTAATGTTAGTATTTTAGTATTTTTAAATTTATTTTTTTAGTATTTTAGATGTAAATATGTTATGTTTTGAATTTTAGTATTTTGATTAAATGATGTAAATATGTTATGCTTTTTTTATTTTGAATTTTAGTATTTTTGTTTTGATTAAATGATATATATTGTTTTATTTAAAATTTTTATTATATTTAAGCATGCCACGTCATCAAATTTTAACGCTGCTTTGTGGCCTTCAAAATTAGGTATACGTCACCCATCTTGGGTCGCCACTTACATGGTACATAAATTCAAATACAACTTACTAACCTAATCGTAAGTATATAATACGACATAAATCGCGAAGTTTGAATACATATATTATCTACTAGATATTATACAAACTCAAAAGGAGTCCTCATTACAACTATTATCACACTTTTTTCACGAATAGGAGGACTACTAATGCTATCCTCTCGGACCATTACTTCGTTCCCCGACTCGTCTCAAATCCCGGTATGTTCTCATTTCCTCAAGAGAAACGGTTGAAAGAAAGGGTGAGCTCAACTTCAGCCCAAGAAGAAATATTATGACTAAGATAATGCAGAATAAATTATCATTAGCCTTCAACAGTGTTAAACTGATAAAATACAATAGACAACCAGTTTAACTGCAGCGGAATAAGAAACCCATTAAAAGAGTCAAGTAGAGAATAAAGTCTACTATCTTTTAGGTTTTAAAAGGTTTTCATCAATTTTTATCGCTGAGACTCAGCTTAATAAATAAACCACCACATCTAATCATCCCTGTACCACCATCGTCCAAGGATTTTCATCAAATTATCAATGGTCATGACTATACCGAATCACCCCCGGTCATAATCATACCAAAACTATCCATCACCGCATTACAAAAGCACCGAGGGACTTTTGTCACATCATTTATATCAAGTCACGATTATACCGAATGATCCCCGGTCATAATCATACTAAGTTCATTTATGCACGTAAGCCAAAGATAACATAATATAACATGAGGATGATGATGATGACATAATAATTCAATAAAACAAGTTCAAGAATTATTTAATCCATGAATTATTAACGTCCAAATTGTCAACATGATATCGCTTTCAGAGAAAAAAAATTCAAGAATGATCGTAAGAATATTTTCATGAAAGATATCGATGAAACGCAAATATCAAGGATATTCTACTAATTTCATGGAGTATAAAGTCAAAGTTTTAACCAACCGGGTATAATAAAGAATGGAATAACAAAAGAAATCACCACGCATGCGGATTTCGATGTATACGTGTTATTCCAACAGAATAATAATAACGGAACCAAATGTGAAATTCACACCGGCGTGATGTTCCAATGTAATAATAAAGATGGAACTGGATCCGGTGTAAACACACGATAGATATTCCAATGTAATGATAAAGATTTTAACCAGTGTCCGTAAAACACATGCATGGATGTTCCAATGAATAATAAAAATTTAACCAGTCCCATAAAACACATGCATGGATGTTCCAATGTAATAATAGAAGAATGTCACCAAGTATAGGGTAAATCACAGATACAAAGTTATTCCAATGTAATAATAAGCAATGGAATAACATAAGATTTCACCAAGTATAGGTATCTGCCATGATACAAAAGTTATGTATAGGGTATGCCACTTTTACAAAAGTTATTCCAATGTAATAATAATGAATGGAATAATGTAAGTTCTCTTCAAGAAGAAAGAATAACACCCTTACCGTAAAAAGAACCTAATATAGAAGTAGTGAAGTAGCGAATACTCTTCTTCTTTCTATAATTTTCTCTCTATAAACCTGCTCTCTATAATTTCTCTCTCTAGAGTTTCAATGAATTCGTAAGAAAATAATGAAGGAATGAGCTTCTATTTATAGGAAAATGGAATGCATAAGAATTAATCCATGAACGGTCCCGTATTGATTTACTTTAATCCGACGGTTCATATTTAAAGAAAATCTTTTAAATAAAATATAATATATTCTATTTATATAAAAAACATTTTACTATACAAATACTATGCAATACTTATACTGGCACTACGCAACACTATGCATAATAAAATATAATATATTCTATTTATAGAATAACTTTAATAAAGTATTCTATTTTATATAAAAGATGTTTCGCTTTATTACTTTAATAATACGAATAAAACAAAACGTCATTATCACTATAATAATTCATATTATTAATCGACAATAATGGAATCAAACCGAGGTGACTTCTCACATAAGCATCGATAATCAATACCGCAGTGTCTACTTACGCAACCACACGACATCGCATTTTTACTACCGAAAGTTCAACAAGAACTACTTCAAAACTTCCGCCGTTATTTCAATAAAATATTTTTGTCGTTTTCTCAATCCGACAATAATTCACGCTTGTGGGGTCCACCAATGATTGAGTAGTTGTACGAATATTCCTCGCTAAACCGAATATTCCCAACCAATCGAATATAATATAACCACTGTGATACTTTTGCAAAATTTATAAATACTACCCACAACTATAATATTATCTCAAATTCACACCATAATATTAAAAATTATTTCGACCAAATTTAAATCTTTATTGATAAAATCAGGGGTCTCACAATCTCCCTCCTTATGGAATTTCACCCTCGAAATTAGGGTACGACAGTATGATAAAGAGATGAGAATACCTTGAATACCTTTATCATTGAAAACATTAAATTCATTTTTGCAATCCTACCAAAGATATTCATTAACAATTCATCTTTGCACTACTAAAGTCAAAGATATACAAATCAGAAACCAATAATACCGAGACTCGACTATTATATCATCACGACCACGAATTATCCATGACCATCGCCAAGGATATTTGTGTTGTTAATTACTGGCCATGATTATCCGAATAATCCGTGGTCATAATCATACCAAGTCTATCAATGCACTACTACCAAAGATGACTTTTTACCACATCCATGAATTAATATTTCATCACCGAGACTCACCAATAATTAATCCATATCATCGAATCATCCCCGCACTACTGAGCCAAGGATATTCATTAAGTATCACGACCACGAATTATCCATGCACTACTACCAAAGATAATCGTGTATTCATTAAGATTACGACCACAAATTATCCATACACTACTACCAAAGATAATTGTGTATTCATTAAGATATCACGACCACAAATTATCCATGCACTACTACCAAAGATAATTGTGTATTCATTAAGATCACGACCACAAATTATCCATGCACTACTACCAAAGATAATTGTGTATTCATTAAGATCACGACCACAAATTATCCATGCACTACGGCCAAAGATAATTGTGTATTTATTAAGATCACGACCACAAATTATCCATTCATCTACTACCAAAGATAATTGTGTATTCATTAGTATCACGACCACAAATTATCCATGCACTCACGCCAAAGATAATTGTGTATTCATTAAGATCACGACCACAAATTATCCATGCACTACTACCAAAGATAATTGTGTATTCATTAAGATCACGACCATTAAATTATCCACGACCACTACCAAAGATAATTGTGTATTCATTAAGATCACGACCACAAATTATCCATGCACTTTCTGACGAAAGATAATTGTGTTTTCAATTACTGTTATGATTATAACCAACAATCCCCAGGTCATAATCATACCAAGTCCATCTATGCACTACAAAGCCACGTATGACTTTCAACATAATATAAACATGAGGATAATGATATAAAGAATCAATCAAATGAGATAAAGGATAAATATTAAACATTTATAATATAATTTATCCAGATTCAAGAATATCCCCATGTTATCAATCACTTAATAATCTCATAATCTAATAACATTAATATTATAACAATATTTTAATCACTTCTTAAATTTATAAACAATTTTCTCAATTGTTTACGCTTTACCATATAATGCATTTAATCATTCAAAATGCCATACTCATAAAATATCATCACCAATTATCAAATCCTCATCAAAAAATATGCATATACTCTATATAGATTCTCTAAACCATAAAATCTTATTTTCAACTTTGTTATTTCACATAACATATTTAACTCATATGTTCAGAATTAAACTATTTTCATGAAAAATACCAAATCAGTCCCAAAAATATTTCTTTTCTGGGATTTAGCATAATATAGTCCCATAATGAAAATATATTTTTCTCGGAATTTTAAAATTCATTTACTATTTTTCAAAAAATCAATTTCTAATTAATTCCTTAAGAAATTAGCTACCTCAAGTTTAACTCCAAAAATTCCCAAATCTTGACAGGACCTTACACATGTTAACGTGAGCTTCCAGTTTAAATTTCATGGTCATCGGAGTTATAGAACTCCGGTTATAGCGTTTTAAAAAAAACCTAAATATTGAAATAGTCATAACTTGCTCATTTGAAGTCGAAATGAGCTCATTTTTGGACAGGAGGTACTTTATACCATATACCTTCATGTCCCAAAAGGCCAAAATTTTTCTCATAATTTAAGTGGCCGAAACAGCCCTCTAAAATCATGGCAGCAGTTTTTTCGATTTTTGCAGCTTTGCACTCCTTTGCTAAAATCAGTCCACACAAAATCTACAACACCTTTTCCAGTAATTCCACTTGGATTAGTTAGGTAACTCGTAGATCTAACTCTAGGACTTGACCACATTCAAAAATTCAAAATATAATAGGAGATATGGTCAATTGAATTTCATGTTACGCTTTTCACCAAAATCGATTTTCAACTCTTTGTGATTTCTAAGAAACTTTCATGTTTTCACATAATAACCAACATAACTCATCATAACACTTACTAATACTTCATATACCCATGATTTTCATTAGTCCAATGCTTTTATTATGACTTTCATCATAATCCTAGTAAACAGATCCTTTTAGTTGAAGAAATATTTGAGGGTTTAAGAAATGGGTTTTTAGATCGGGGTCAATACAAAATTCGATTTCACGCTAGGGGTAGGCTAGAAATCTTCAAGAATACGTCAAGAAATTTATTAATGATATAAATATCATTCAAAATCATTTTCGTCCAAGACTTGAATAATCGTCACATTAATACCAACCGTGACTTCTATCCCTTAACCCGGATAGCACCTCACAATGATACCTATCAACTTGCCATCTTCAACACGACGTATCGCCTCTAAAGTCTGGCTTTGGTGCATTCCATACAAGGAAGTCAACAACGAAAGGTTCGGGGCTCTTTACTTATGGCTTGATATAATGATAATTGACTTTAGTAGTTTGGTTACTTGAATTCGCACAATAAGTTGGTTATGAATATAAAGCTAACAACCTTACGAAAAAGCATGATGAGTAGTTAACCAATTGATTCCTAAAATCACATCAAAGACAAGTATTTTCAAAAGATAAGATCGACGGGTAACGTGAAAGTGTTTATTTGAATCAAACAAGATTTAAAAATAGTAAGCGTAACGAAGGCTCCTACTAACGAAGTTTCAACCAATAAGTCAAAGTCTAACTTCTCCTGAGTCAAATTTAAACGTTGAACGCAAAGCAAGAGAGATAAAATAATGGGTAGAACCGGTATCTTATAAGGTATAGACTTCGTAATTTATAATTAACTAACTTGCTATAATTTCGTTTCGCTTTACTCGCTTTTGAGTAGTCATGAAAAATGCACTTCCTAAAACCAACGACTTTGTTTTGTCCATATCCACCTTTGGTGCTACCGTCTCGGCACTAGACTTGACTTTGGTGCACAACAAAATTGGGCTAAATGACCTTCTTCTTGCAATTTCCACTTCTATTATCTTTGCCATGATTACCAATCAAGTGGTTACCATTCTCAAGATGATAATTTCCCCGATGGTTATCATTGTTCGATAGTCGTTGCCACCAAGATGATTATTATCGTGTTGTTGGTCGTTACCTTTTGTTTGGTCAATCAACACTCTCATGTGCTTCATTGCTTATCTCAAAGATTTTCGATGTCATTCTTAAACACCACCACAAAACAAGGGTTAATTAACATATCACATATTATCCCTATACTCCGAATGACCAATTAAATACCAAATAAATTTAGGTAGGTCATACTAGCGAAGGAATTCCCGAAATCTCCCTCCTAGTTCTTATCTCACATCTCACCTGGGGATCATATCCCTAAGCTCGATACTAACCGTGACGCCCCAAAATTAGGTATACGTCACCCATCTTGGGTCGCCACTTACATGGTACATAAATTCAAATACAACTTACTAACCTAACTTGTGGCGCCCCCAAAATAGGTATACACCACACCCATTCTTCGAGTCACCAAATACATGGTATGTAAACAACTACAACTTTATTATTACAACAAGAAAGCTGTGAGTTTAAATACAAATATTATCTTCAGACAATATTTATACTCAAATAAATCCTCATCACATTTATTGATACATTATTTTACAAAAATGGTGAGGACTACTAAACAACTCTCTCTAGAACCTTCATTCCATACCCCAGACTAGTACTTCGCTACATTCTCGCCTCCGAGAAGAAAAATGGAACAACAAGGAAAAGGGTGAGCTCAACTAGCCCAATAAAGAATGTTATGACTAAGATAATATACAACAAATTATCGTTAGTCTCCAACAGGAAAAAATCGATAGAATACAATAGACAACAAGTTTCGGATCAATATTCGCAATGGAAATAATAATTCATAGAAGAGTTACGTAGAGAATGAAATCTACTATAATCTATGAATTTAATAAATCCTCGTCAATATTTTATCCACCTGTAACATCAATCAATATTCATCTCAAATCAAACATTCATCTTTGCACTACAGCCAAAAGATATTCATTAATCGGTCATGTTCATCTCAACACTGCTCATCTTTGCACTACTGCCAAAGATATTCATCATTGGTCATGTTCATTTAAACACTGCTCATCTTTGCACTACTGAGCCAAAGATATTCTTCAGAAATCATTCATCTTTGCACTACTGTGCCAAAGATATTCAATAATATCATCATTTAAGACCGAGGATGATGAAAAATATTTTTAAAGAAACGAATCCAAAGTGAAACAAAATGATAAGGATTAAGGATTAATGATTCAGTACTTTGTTTTATCCATGTCCAACAATACCTCAAAAATAATCATAGTGGTGTAAAATTCAAGAATGATCAAAACATGGATACAATCAAAGCTAGTATCCGAATAGATATTTTGACTTAAAAGAAGAAATTTTATTTTTCTATTGAATAGTAGTGAGATATCGTGAATAGTGTCAGATATCGTGAATAGTCCGTAGTATCACGTGAATAGTAACTCCACACCAAAAAGATAGAAATTCCACAAAAAAACATTTTTACGCTTCACTTAATAGTACTCGTGAATAAGAACTCGTGAATAAGAACTCATGAATAAGAACTCGTGAATAAGAACTCATAAACAAAAGAACTTGAGACATGAAAAAGTTCCAAATTTGGTAAAAACTTCAGATCAACATTTCAAAGATAATGATATCAAGAAATAATATCATTCTGAAAAAATAATATCCCTTACCTCAAAGAATCAATTACTTCGAAGGAAAGGTCGGAAGTGATCTTTGAATGAAACTTGTCTTGAACAAAGAACTCTCAAAGTATCTAAATACTCACAAAATACGCTCAATAATATAGAGAGAAAGAGAAAAACTTTGTTTCGGTGTGATTTTCAATTCTAACTTAGCCCTCTATTTATAGGAAAATGTTAGCCCGTAGAAGGCAGACTTGACTGCACCACGATGGCTTTACTTGCTACTATTGCCACCCACCACATTTGAAATAAAATTCAGCACATTTCTTCACCAACCACAAGTGGGACCCACTCAATTCTAGAATTTTCCACCAAAATCAATTATAAACCTAATTTCCTAATCGGACACCTCTTAAAATTCATAACAAATCATTCGTGAATTTTAAACGGTTCAAAATTTGTGGACATATACTCAACTTATGTATGTATAACATACCCAAAAATTACCACAATCCAACGGTTTGATTAAAAATTATAACCCCATGATATATATCTCAAAACCCCCGATTTAATTTTTAAAACCTCCAATCCGATAAAATACCGATAAAACACCTCAACAATAATTTCTTCATTTATAACCACATAAATGAATCCATCATTTATATCCACATAAAATAAATATTTCTTTATCATATGAATCAATAATTAATTATTCACAAATAATATTACGTAATCACAATTATGACAACCAGTGCTCCCGTGAAAGAGGGGCTTCCAGATAAGGATTTCTCTCTTCTTGGCGCAATTAGGTGACCAAACCTCTCCTTAGACAGTAACTTTCTAGACATTGCCAATAATTTTATCTAATAATATTATTCAAATAATGTGAATTATTGATCCGATAATGGAGATAATGTGCATTGACAATTATTGAACAACAATAATATAAAATATCAACGCAAACAATTATCGAATCAATAAAATAAAATATTGAATAAAGAACTCATGTGAAAATTATTGAGTAGTGCCTTCTTACGTAAGGATCAATAATTTAACAATACTGCATAATACCGTAAAGTCATTCTTGTGCAACCACGCCATTCATCGTATTTTAACCACCGGGTATTCCAATGATCTTAATTGTGAATAAATACGCCAGTTATTTTTAACCAACTTATATTTGTCGTTTTCTTCATCCAATTTTTCCGTTATGGGGCCCACATTATGGTCATGCTTCGTCGCATTTAATGTTCCCACACAGATTTAATATTTCACGACCAAACGAATATTCCCCGACAAAATGAATATTTTATAACCACTTTCTTATTTTGAAATATTTGCGTATTTAACCCTTAACCATCCACATTAATCAAATCAACCCTTACTATTTCAAAATAATAAATAAAGGAAATTCCTTTTTATTTAAAAAATTTCGGTCTTACATAACTGCTGTACAATATGTCAATACGACATAAAGCTGTGAGTTTGAATACATATTGTGCCTACTAGATATTATACTGACTCAAAAGGAGTCCTCATTACAACTATTATCACACTTTTTCACGCGAATAGGAGGACTACTAATGCTATCCTCTGGACCATTACTTCGTTCCCCGACTTTCGTCTCAAATATGTTCTCATTTCACGAGAGAATGGTGAAAGAAAGGTGAGCTCAACTAGCCCAAAGAAGAAATATTATGACTAAGATAATGCGAATAAATTATCATTAGCCTTTCAAATGTGTTAAACCGATAAAATACAATAGACAACCAGTTTAATCTGCGGTGAATAAGAACCCATTAAAAGAGTCAAGTAGAGAATAAAATCTACTATCTTTTAGGTTTTAAAAGGTTTTCATCAATTTTTATCATTGAGACTCGACTTATAAATAAACCACCACATCTAATCATCCCCGTACTACAGTCCAGGATTTTCATCAAATTATCAATGGTCATGACTATACCGAATCACCCCGGTCATAATCATACCAAAAACTATCCATCATCGCATTACAGACCCACCGAGGACTTTTGTCACATCATTTATATCAAGTCGTGATTATACCGAATGATCCTCGTCATAATCATACTATGTTCATCTACGCACGTAAGCCAAAGATAACATAATATAACATGAGGATGATGACAATGACATAATAATTCAATAAAACAAGTTCAAGAATTATTTAATCCATGAATTATTAACGTCCAAATTGTCAACATGATCTTTTTTTTAGAGAGTAAAATTCAAGAATGATCGGAAGAATATTTCCATAAAAAATCTTTGGATGAAACGCAAATATCAAGGATATTCTACTAATTTTATGGAGTATAGAAGTCAAAGTTTTAACTAACTCGGGTATAATAAAGAATGGAATAACAAAAGAAATCACCACGCATGCAGATTTGATAGACGGGTTATTCCAACGTAATAATAATAACGGAACCAGTCGGTGAAATTCACAAGCGAGGATGTTCCAACGTAATAATAAAGATGGAACCAGGATCCGGTGTAAAACACATGATAGATATTCCAACGTAATGATAAAGATTTTAACCAGTCCTGTAAAACACATGCATGATGTTCCAATGAATAATAAAAATGGAACCGTGTCCTGTAAAACACACGCATGGATGTTCCAAATGTAATAATAGAAGAATGTCACCAAGTATAGGGTAAATAGCATGATACAAAAAGTTATTCCAATGAATAATAAGCAATGGAATAACATAAAGATTTCACCAAGTATAGGGTATCTGGCCATACACAAGTTATGTATAGGTATATGCCACTTTTACGAGTTATTCCAATGTAATAATAATGAATGGAATAATGTAAGTTCTCTTCAAGAAGAAATAATAACACCCTTACTGTAAAAAGAATGAATATAGAAGTAGTGAAGTAGCGAATAATACTTTCTTCTTTCTATAATTTTCTCTATATAAACCTCTCTATAATTTCTCTCTCTAGAGTTTCAATGAATTCGTAAGAAAATAATGAAGGAATGAGCTTATTTATAGAAAAATGGAATGCGTAAGAATTCTAATCCATGAACGGTCCAGTATTGATTTACTTTAATCGACGGTCCATATTTAAAGAAAAATCTTTTAAATAAAATATAATATATTCTATTTATATAAAAACATTTTACTATGCAAACACTATGCAATACTACGCAAAACACTACGCAACACTACGCGTAATAAAATATAATATATTCTATTTATAGAATAACTTTAATAAAGTATTCTATTTTATATAAAAGATATTTCGTTTTATTACTTTAATAATAATGAATAAAACAAAACGTCATTATCACTATAATAATTCATATTATTAATCGATGATAATAAATCAAACCGAAAGTGACTTCTCACATAAGCATCAATAATCAATACCGTAATGCGCTACTATGCAACCACACGACATCGTGACTTTTACTACCGAGTAGTTCAACAAGAACCACGGTAAAACTTCCGCCGTTATTTCAATAAAATATTTTTGTCGTTTTCTCAATCCGACAATAATTCTTACATTAATGGGGTCCACCAATGATTGAGTAGTTGCATTTAATATTCCTCGCTAAACCGAATATTCCCAGACCAATCGAATATAATATAACCACTTGCATACTTTGCAAAATTTATAAATACTACCCACAACTATAATATTATCTCAAATTCACACCATAATATTAAAAATTATTTCACCAAATTTAAATCTTTATTGATAAAATCTGGGTCTCACATATCGTTTGTCTTTTCTTAACTAAGCGAGGCGAAGCGACCCAAAAATGTAATGTTAAGGGTACTTTTGGAAAAAAAATTAGTTTAGGGTGGAAGTGGGACATCCGTGTAAATATTAGGGTTTTTTTTGCACCTTTGCCCTTTGATTTAATGTTATAGTTATGGAAGATATGTTATTATTGATTATTACATAAGAAGTCACTCATTTCATTTAATAATTACTATATTAATTGTTGCATTGTATCTCATATTATTAATTCAATTATTATCATAGTGTCATCTGTATTTTCTGGGAATGATCTGGTTGTCAATATTGTCTGTATTTCCTGAGAATGATCTGGGTGTCAATATCTGGTTGTTAATATTGTGAGTTATAATATTAATGATAAATAATTGTTGAAAGATTAAAAATATGTTTATTGAAGATAAGTGAATTGTAGTAAATATTTATTCAATTTTTTAATATAAATAGAGGTTTTTTTCATGAAGTATTTGTTGTAAGTTTGACTTATTACATGGACTCCCACTTTAATCATTTTTCAAAATCTTGGTGAGAAAGTTATTTCAATTTTGTTTTATTATTATTATAATAGTAATAAAACAAAAAAACTTTATATAAAACATGATACTTTTATATTATATATAAAGTTATTCATTTTATTATATTATAAATAAAATATATTAAATTTTATATAAAATTTTTATTTGATTAGAATATTTTATTGCGCAGTTATGAATAATAAAAATCAAAAAAATTATTCGATTTATGCGCCCGTGAAATTTTCTCTGTTCACCCGTGATTTTCTTTTAAATAGTTGTAAAACCCCAACTTTTTGAATTAAGATGAATTTTCTATAAATATTATTTTTGAATATTATGGAGTGAAATTGATATAATAGTTGTGGGTAATATTTATAAATTTTGCAAAGTACGCAAGTTGTTATATAATATTCGATTGGTGGGGAATATTCGTTTTAACGGGGAATATTAAGACAACGGACAATCATTGGTGGACCCCTATTAACGGAATTATTGTCGGATTGAGAAAACGACAAAAATACTTTTTATGAAAATAACGGCGAAAGTTTTTACTGTTAACTATTGAAACACCCGGTGTTAAAAAAGTGCGATGTACGCCGTAGTTGACAAGTAGCGCACCTGTATTAATTATTGATGCTTAAGTGATAAGTCACTTCCGGTTTTGTTGGTATTTTTAATGTAATAATACAAAAATCTTTTTATATAAAATGTAATACTTTTATAAAGTTATTCTATAAATAGAATAAATTATATTCTATTATGCGTAGTGTTGCGTAGTGTCTCCAGATAGTGTTTTTGTATAGTAAAATCTTTTTATATAAAAGTAAATACTTTTATAAAGCTATCTGCTTTATTAGACAATAATTAGAATATATTATATTTTATTATGCATAGTGTTTGCATAGTAAAATCTTTTATAAAGTTATTCGTTTTATTAGATTATAAATAGAATATATTTTATTTTATTTTGTTTTAAATATGGACCGTCGATTAAAGTAAATTAATTTCGAATAGTTCATGAGTTAGTTACTATGCATTCCATTTTTCTATAAATAGAAGCTCATTCATTCATTCATTATTTTCTTATGAATTTATTGAAACTATAGAGAGAAAGAAGAAAGTATCCTGCTACTTCACTACTTATATATCCAAGATTTCTTCTTCTTAAGGTAGGGAATATTATTTGTTGTACTTTCGTAAGGGGGTGTTATTTTTCTTATTCATGAAGAGAAGCTGTTGTTATTCCATTTCTTATTATTTTGTTGGAATAACTTTTGTACGCTGATCTACCCTATACTTGGTGACATTCTTCTATTATTCTGTTGGAACATCCTGTCTGTGTGTTTTACACCGGACCTGATTCCGTCTTTATTATTATTCCGTTGGAACATCCTGTCTGTGTGTTTTACACCGAGACCTGGTTTCGTCTTATTATTATTCTGCTTGGAACATCCATGCGTGTGTTTTACACCGGACCAGTTCTCTCTTTTATTATTATTTTGTTGGAACATCCTGTCTGCATGTTTTTTACCGGACTGGTTCCGCTTTTTATTATTCTCATTGGAACATCCTCGTGCTTGCAAATTTTGCCCGACTGGTTCCGTTATTATTATTCTCATTGGAATAACTTTGTCTATCTATCAAGTAATCGCATGCGTGGTGATTTCTTTTGTTATTCCATTCTTTATTATACTCAGGTTGGTTAAAGTTTCAACCTCTATACTCCATGAAATTAGTAGAATATCCTCGATATATGCGCTTTCATCCAAAGATCTTTTTCATGAAAATATTCTTCCGATCATTCTTGAATTTTACTCTACAAAACAATGTCATGTTGACAATTTGGGCGTTAATAATTCTGGATAAAATAATTCTTGAACTTGTTTTATTGAATTCTTATATCATTGTCATCATCCTCATGTTTATATATTTTGTTGAAAGTCATCCGTGGGGCACAGTAGTGCATAGATGGACTTGGTATGATTATGACCGAGGATTATTCTTGTAATCATGATTACCGTAATGTTACAAATGATGTGGTAAAAGTTCTCATTGGCCCAGTAGTGCATTGATGGACGATTGTTGGCATAATCATGACCATTAATGAATACACAAATATTCTTGGCCCGTAGTGCATGGATAATTGTGGTCGTGATACTAAAGAATATCCTTGGCCATAATGCAGGGGTGATTCGATGATGTGAAATATTTATTAAGCTGATTCTCAGCGATAACAGTGATGAAAAACCTTTTAAATCATAAAAGATAGTAGATTTTATTTTCTACTTGACTCTTTTAATGGATTGCTTGTCTCGCCGCAGATTAAACTTGATGTTTGTTATATTGTATCGCTTAAACCTTTTTTGAGGATAATGATAATTTATTATGCATTATCTTAGTCATAATATTTCTTATTGAGCTAGTTGAGCTCACCCTTCTTTCACTGTACTTTTCTCTTGAAATGAGAATATATATTGGACGAGTCGGGGAAACCGAGTGATGGTCTAGAGGATAGCATTAGTAGTTCTCACTATTCGTGAAATAGTGTGATAATAATTATAATGAGGACTCCTTTTGAGTTTGTATAATCTCTAAGTAGATAATATTTGTATTCAAACTCACGATTTATGTTTGTCGATTGCATACCTATATTGTATTAGTAAGTTGTATTTGAATTCTGTACCATGTATCTGACGATCCAAGATGGGTGATGTATACCTAATTTTGGGGGCATCACAATAGTACCCTGCCATTCTCCTATAAATAGGATGTTAGGTTTGTAATATTCTTGAACGCAATCAAATTGCAAAAATTAAGCGGAAGCGTGTAAAATCAGAGTTTAAAAAAAATTTACAAACCATAAACCCGGATCACCCTTTATGCACAATTATTAATTAAACGAAAAGATAAAGAATAAAATCATACCCTTGAAGATCGAGCTTCCTCAGGTACAAGTTCACCTCCAATCCTTTTCGCGTTCAACTTGAATCCACCGGGTTTGGTTCCTTCCTTTTTGATCAACGTTAGCCACCCATGTGTTTGGCCTCTGAGGTGATCCACCAGGAAGAATAAGAATTCAAGAAGAAGGGTATCGCTCAAACCCTAGTTTTCCTATCTCTACATAGAAAAGCAGGCGTCTTCTCCAACAAATTGGAATTATGTCGTATGTTGTAAAAGTCAACAACACCCCACCCATAATAAGACTCCTCTTATTTATAGATGTAAATGACCCACCTTAACAATTTAAGGAATTGGGATTTATTTAATTAATTAAATTCTTTTAATTAATTAAGCTCCCTAATCTTATTAGGGATAATTAATTAAACTCCTTTAACTAATTTTCCTTCCTAATCCAATTAGGAATAAATGAGAGTACTTATATTAAATTAATTCCTAAACTCTTTTTAGAAATTAAAATAATAATAATTGTAATAATATTAATAAGACTCCTCTTATTAATTTATATTTAATATTTCTAAAATATTAAATAATAAATATTAAGCTATTTAATTTATTCTATCACCATAGATTAAATTAAATATACTTAACATATTATTACGATTATGCCATTAACTTCTTAAATAATTATTCTTCCTTTTATGGTGTGACCCTTTAGGTTCTCCATATTAAACCTTTGTGAATAAATCAATTAGAACAATTTAATCTTATTTAAATAAATAAATTAAACAATTAATTTATTTAAATAAATAATATTTATTCTGATATAGGATAAGCCTCCCAATGATCAACGACTTTCCGGATAATATAGATTTCAACATTAATCATTAAAGAACCTTTGAGTAAATAGTTACGGCATAATTCTTCATTTCGAGTTTAAATATAAGACATGGAATTACCGTAAAGTCTTATTTATTATTATATACCGTATAATTCAATCCTTCCACCATACAATGTCCCAATTAAATATAAGACATGGAATTACCGTCAAGTCTTATTTTATTTAATTATATGTATTTCGATCCTTAAATGCATAACTCGAATAATGCAAATTAAACTCCTTTCTAATTTCATTATGCCGCCAAGGACTCTTGGGGTTGTCATTTATCGAATCACATAGACATTTCTCTTCTTTATTGTATGGTAGATTCTTTATCGATCATACATTATCTCCATGTATAACTTATTATACCCAAGCATACCCTTTGATATACCTTCTGAAGCAAGTACCCTTTTGATATACCCTAAGGTCTTAAGGAATAAGTCAAAGTATAACTCATCATACACAAGATACTATTATGATCTCAAGTCCAAGGATTACTTAGTACTACTATCACTACAAATTCCTATCGACAGCAAAATAAAACTCCATTAGGTATTCCTTAGCGAGCCACGCTCGTTGAACTTATTCTCTAATAAGCACTCTACATACTTGCTTTAGTGTCTCCACACAAATGATCATGAGATCAATCATCCTCATCCAACGAAGCAAGAACGATGTATGTAATCTACCCTTGATTCACTAATCCCCAATTTAGTAATCCAATGATTGGGAACTATTTTAGTTTTAAGCTTTCTAAGAATTTAGATCTCATTAGAATGATCATCATCATTATTCTAAAAGCATTGCTTAAAACTATGAGTTTATCACATATTATAAAACAAAGATCATGTAGATAATTAAAAGCCTTTAATAAATTAATACTTTTTATTAATAAATGAATAAGATTGTTACAAAGTATATGCTTTATCATCAAACATGATTGGCTTGTGTGCATATTACTTTCATAGGATGCTTAGTTAAGAAATGAAAATCACACCAGAACTAGAGAATTATTCTTCTATAATATTGTGCGCATTTTGTGAGACCCCAGATTTTATGAATAAAGATTTAATTTTTTCGAAATATTTATTTTTAATATTATGGTGTGGATTTGAGATAATGTTATAGTTATGGGTAGTATTTATAAATTTTACAAAGTATGCAAGTTGTCATATTATATTCGATTGGTCGAAAAATATTTTATCAGGGAATATTCGTGCAACGAACAATCATTGGTGGAACCCAAAACGAAATTATTGTCTGATTGAGAAAATGACAAAAATATTTTATGAAAATAACGGCGGAAGTTTTACTGATTATCTTTGTTGAACTACTCATTAGTAAAAGTAATAAGAATGTCTGGCGTGATTGCGTAGTAGCACATTACAGTATTTGATTATTGATCTTTACGTGATAAGTCACTCACCAGTTTTGTTTTATTGATATTATTAATGTAATAAAATGTAATACTTTTATAAAGTTATTCTATAAATAGAATATATTATATTCTATTATGTAGTGTTACATAAATTATCTACATAGTGTTTTTGCGTAGTAAAATCTTTTATATAAAACATAATACTTTTATTAAGTTATCATTTTATTAGACAATAATTAGAATATATTATATTTTATTATGCATATTGTTTGCATAAATGCATGCATAGTATTTGCGTAGTAGAATCTTTTATAAAGTTATTCGTTTTATTAGATTATAAATAGAATATATTATATTTTATTTAAAAATTTTGCTTTAAATATGGATAGTCAAATTAAAGTAAATCGATGCAGACCGCTTCATGAGTTAGTTCTTATGCGTCTATTTTTCTATAAATAGAAGCTCATTCATTCATTATTTCTTACGAATTCAATGAAACTCTGAGAGAGAAACTATAGAAAGAAAGAAGAAAAGTGTTCTCGCTACTTCACTACTTTTATATCCAAACTTTTCTTTCTAAGGTAGGAATATTATTTGTTGTACTTTCGTAAGGGGTGTTATTCTTTGTATTCATGAAGAGAACTTATGTTATTCTATTCTTTATTATTCTCATTGTAATAACTCAGATCATGCTGGCTACCCTATATACTTGGTGACATTCTTCTATTATTCCGCCTTTTATTATTATTCATTGAAATATCCTCATCATGCGCGTTTCTGGGGACTTTTCGATTCCGCCCTTATTAGTATTACTCGTTGGAATAACTTTGCTCATCTAAGTCCGCATGCATGGTGATTTCATTATTATTTCATTCTTTATTATTCATTGGAACATCCTCGCTTGTGCGAATTTCACTTTGACTGGTTCCGTTATTTAGTATTCTGTTGGAATAACTCGCTCATACAAGCACCGCATGCATGGTGATTTCTTTTGTTATTCCATTCTTTATTATACTCAGTTGGTTAAAGTTTTGACTTCTATACTCCATGAAATTAGTGGGATATCCTTAATAATTGCGCTTCATCCAGTATCTTTTCATGGAAACATTCTTCTGAGCATTCTTGAATTTTACTCTACAAAGCAGTATCATGTTGACAATTTGGACGTTATTGGTTCTTGGACAAATTAATTCTTGAACTTGTTTTATTGAATTCTTATATCATTGTCATTGTCATCATCCTCATATTTATATTTTTTGAAAGTCATCTGTGGCCTATAGTGCATAGATGGACTTGGTATGATTATGACTGTGGATTATTCGTAAATCATGACCGTAATGTTACAAATGATGTGGTAAAAGTCCTCATTGGCCCGTGAGTGCATTGATGGACAATTGTTGGCATGATCATGACCATTGATGAATACACGAATGTCCTCGCCCGTAGTGCATGGATAATTTGTGGTCGTGATACTAAAGAATATCCTCGTCGTAGCTGCGGGGGTGATTCGGTGATGTGAATTATTTATTAAAATCGAGTCCCAAATGATAAAAGTGATGAAAAACCTTTTAAATCATAAAAGATAGTAGATTTTATTCTCTACTTGACTCTTTTAATGGATTGCTTGTCCTGCTGCAGTTAAACTTGATGTTTGTTATATTCTATCAGTTTAACACTGTTTAAGGATAATGATAATTTATTATGCATTATCTTAGTCATAATATTTTTTATTGAGCTAGTTGAGCTCACCCTTTCTTTCACTGTTCTCTTCAGGAAATGAGAACGTAGCGGGGACTAGTCGGGGAACAGAGTGATGGTCCTAGATGGTGCATTAGTAGTCCTCACTATTCTATGAAATAGTGTGATAATAATTATAATGAGGACTCCTTTTGAGTTTGTATACTCTCTAGTAGATAATATTTATATTCAAACTCACAGTTTATGTTTTGTCGTATTGTACACGACAGTTGTATTATTAAGTTGTATTTGAATTCTGTACCATGTATCTGGCGACTCAAGATGAGTGATGTATACCTAATTTTGGGGGCGTCACACATTTCTTTTTAGTATAAGTATACTTTGAGTATAGCAAATAATGCAAGTTTTCTTTAAGAATATCCCTGCTATACGAGTCATAATTACTCAGAGATATTATTTTTGTTCAATATTCGTAAGAAATATTATTTTATTCCATATTTTATAGTATGTAAGTAATATTATTTCGTTTCATATTTCTAAATCTACACTTATTTTGATAAGTATTGCTTTTATACTCCTTTAAATTAGTAGAATATCCTTGAATTTTGTGATTTCATCTAATTAATATTGTTTTTTCACTGAAATGTTTTTTTTAAAATTTCTTATTAAATTTTAATTTTTTTATGTCGGGGTACTATTCACTAGGGTATTATTCACGACAAATTTGATTTCTTTTTTATCCAAATTATTTTTGATACATGAATATCATTCTTAAATTTTACTCCACAATTAGTTATTATGTTGATAATTTGGACATTCTTGAACTATGGCTAAATTGAATTATAAATATTTAATATGTATCCTTGATTTTACTAGCTTGATTGATTTCTTTTATCATTGTCATCATCCTCATGCTTATATTGTGGTGAAAGTCATCTTTGGGTTGTAGTGCATAGATGGACTGTTGATTGATATGATTATGACCAGAAATTTTGTATTGGTATAATCATGACCCGTAATGTTATAGACAAATGATGTGGTGAAAGTCTTCTTTGGCCCGTAGTGTATAGATGGACAGTTGTTTGGTATGATCATGACCACTGATGATACTAACGAATATCTTTGTCCCGTAGTGCATGAATAATTCGTTGATGTGAAATATTTATTGATTTGTGTTATAGAGATAAAATATTGATGATGAACTTTTAAATCATAGAAGATAGTAGACATCATGATTTACTTGACTCTTCTAATAGATTGCTTGTTCCGTTGCAGTTAAACTTGTTGTTTATTGTATTATATCAGTTTTTACACTGTTGAAGACTAAGGATAATTTATTCTACATTATCTTAGTCATAATATATATTCTTTACTGGGATAGTTGAGCTCACACTTTTATTTCATTGTTCTCTTTAGGAAATGATAATATAGCTGAGACTAGTCGGGGAATTGAGTAATGGTCCAAGATGGTGGTTATAGCGTAGTCCTCACTATTCTATAAAATAGTGTGATAATAATTATATTGATGACTTATTTTGAGTTTGAATATTGTCTACGAGACAATATTGATATTAAAACTCGCAAACTATGTTTGTCGACAGTTCAATAGTTGTATAAATGAAGTTTGTATTTAAATTATGTACCATGTATTTGACGACTCAGAATGAGTTATGTAGGCCTATTTTGGGGGCGTCATAATGTTTATATATAAGAAAGTTGCTAGTGGGTTTGGGTCCCAAGGGTCCCTCCACTCTTGTTGAAGGGAAAAAACCTAGCTCGGCTTGTCTCGAACTCGTGGGTCTATATCCATTTTTCATACTATTTTGGACATAAATTAATATAAGTTTATTTGACCCATTTTTCTATTATCCACGACGACGTCCCATGGATAGATCATGCCGACTAGGGCCTTACACCTGAAACATCATTAGCAGATAAGTTTCTAAAATTCGTCGATTGCTCCACGAAAAGATTTGTTGAACAAAAATTGCAAATAAAAAAGTTCAAGATTGTGATTGACGTACTTGAATCTGAATTATCCATGAAAAGATTTGTTGAACAAAAATTGCAAGTGAAAAAGTTGAAGATTGTGATTGACGTACTTGAATCTGAATCATCGTAAGGATCTTTAATTGGCCAAACTATAATTTGCTCCAAAGAATCTTTGGTGCTACAACAACAATTTAATTCTTCAAATAGTACTTACATAGAAGATGCACCACCCAAGTTGAAGAACCAAATCACCAATTTAAGAAAATTATCTATTTCGAGAGCCCATACTTAGATGAGCATGCTTTGTATAATAACTTATTCAAAAGTTACAACTAATTCAAAAAAACTAATAATAATGGATAATGGACAAAAAAACTAAGTATTCAGAACATGAGATGAGACTTACTACGTAATAAACAATTAAAATTTGGAACAAAAGCTTAATAAATTTTAGTTCCTATACACAGTGGCGAAGTTAGAGTACAAATGTGGGGTCAATTGACCCCACTTAATTTTTAAAATTATTTAATTTTTTTTTACACTTAATTTTTGACCCCACTCAATTTTTGACCCCACTCAAAAAGACAAACCGTGAACTATCAAATCCTTTCACGAGTGGTCGGAGTGAGTATTAGTATTGTGACCCATGAGCCATGAGTGTGGAGACCGAGTCTTGCGACTTTATTCTACTGTGACTTCTCTTTCAACCTCACATCTTTCTTTGCAGAATGTAAATTACTCTCTTCAATTTCTCTAACCTCGCTTTTATTTTCGTAAATCAATTGTGATTTCCCCATTTTGTTAGTATTATTAAATTGGATATTTAGATGCGTTTGTTTAACCCCGAAAGATAAAGTATTAAAAAAATTGGGTACTTAGATACCGCTTCCCAAATCCTCGTTAAATTTTTATACCTTATTAATAATTTTATTGCACTATTAAAATTTCCTAGCTTCGCCACTGCCTATACAGGCCGTAGTTGGGGAAGAAAATCTTCAAACCATTAACCATCATTAAATAACATACATTAATGATCATCTCTTGCAATTTTGTGACGAGGGTCTAGGGATATATATATATATATATATATATATTATATATATATATTAAGGTGTGACTTGAAATATACCACAGATATATATCTCTCTCCTTCCATATTTGTTAACAATATCAATTTCAAAAGAGAAATAATGGTACTTGAAGTTGAAGTTATCTCTGGAGATTTCATCAAGCCATCTTCTCCAACTCCCCACCACCTTCAAAAATACCAACTCTCATTTCTTGATCAAACAGCCCCTCAAGTGTTTATGCCACTAATCTTATACTATCCTCCGGACGGTGTTTGTAATACCACCACCTCCAACCACCTTAAAACGTCTCTTTCCAAGGCTTTGACCCTGTTTTACCCTTTAGCAGGCCGGCTCATCAACAATAGCTACGTGGACTGCAACGACGAGGGGGCCGACTTCGTTGAAGCCCGTGTTAACTGCCAACTTTCCGATATTATTCGTAACCCGGTCCTAAATGAGCTCAACAAGCTGCTTCCACTTGAATTAGATGATGTTACTGACCACAATTTGGGCATACAGCTCAATTTTTTCGAATGCGGAGGAATAGCGGTTGCTGTTTCAATCTCTCACAAAGTTGCCGATGCCTTGTCATGCTTCACCTTCATAAACACTTGGGCCGCCATTGCTCGTGGGGACCACAAAATCTCTTCTCCGGTTTTCGGATCCGCAACGCTCTTTCCACCTTTAGACGTGACCGGATTTCAAGACCGAACCGGCATCGTCAAGGAAAATATCGTGTGCAAGAGGTTCGTGTTCAGTGCTTCTAAAGTAGCTGCTTTGCGCGACTTGTATGCCGCGGATAACATTATAAGCAGTACCGGTACGGATCAGTATCCGAATCGGCCGACACGGATTGAGGCGTTATCGGTCTTTATATGGAACCGTTATATGGCGGCCACTCAAAAACACAAAGGTGGAGATGATAAAATTTATACAGTGCTTCATGCTGTGAATCTCCGCACAAGGTTTGATCCGCCCCTGCCCGATAATTATTTTGGGAATTTTTATCAAGTGGCAATAACTGTACCGAGTGAGGAATCGGGGAATTTTGGGTTGGTGAAGAAAATGAGAGAGGCGATAAAGAGCATCGACGCGGAATATGTGGAGAAGCTTAGGAAGGGTGAGAATCACTTGAAGTTTGTAACGGAGATGTGCGAGAGGTTTAATAAAGGAGAGATGGTATCGTTTAGTTTTACTAGTTTGTGCAGGTTTGGTTTATACGAGGCTGATTTTGGGTGGGGAAAGCCAGTTTGGATGGGATCGGCTCCGCTAACGTTTGAATATTTGGTGACTTTCTTTGACACTAAAATGGGGGATGGAATTGAGGCGTCGATTAACTTGAAGGAGGAAGACATGGCTAAATTTGAAGTTGACAAAGAGTTGCTGGAGTTTATTGAATGAATGATCGATGAACCATATGCCAAACCCAAACCTTCTGATAATCAGCTGCTCGAGCCAGTGATGAATTAATATGCTCAGTGTGTGTGTAAAACAATAAAAAGAATATGTACGTTGTTCCGCTGCATGTATGTACTTTCGTTTGAAATTGCTAATATCTTGTATTACTACTGCATGTAATTATATTTATATTTATATATATACACGTATGTACTATATATGGATGGCTTTGTTCATGTGTATATATTATTTAATGTTGTATTCATAACATGTACGTTGCTTACAAATTAGAGATTACTCCATTCCACATATACAAGTAAAAATGTTATGAATTGGGTGGGTGAAGCCGCCCAGGCCAGGCCAGGCCATCTGGTTTAAGCCAGCAGCCTCCAGGCCATCTGCCTGCCCTGCCATGGCTTCGAATATTGTCTGCAATCTAAGCATAAAAAAATACCGGGCACTACAACATTTTTCTTCTCATACTGGGTGAAATGACCCTCACGCATAAATGTACAGGAAGTAGCAGCTACAAAGGTCACTACACTATAGCTAGTTGATAAAAAAGGGGATAATTTTGATAAACATAAGTACATAACCCTAGCATTTTCATGGAGTTGCATGTATTTTGTAAATATTCCTTCCATTGTAAAATTATATATATATATATATATATATGTATAAAATGACGATTAAATATATATATTTTTAAATAAATTTTAAGTTCGATATTTTTTCTTGAATTTTAAAAAATTATTTTTAAATTTAATAATTTTTTATTCTTATTATTATTACTTCCTCCGTCTCCAAATTAATTCTTTCAGCTTTTGTTTTTAAAAATCAAATTAACCATTTTAAAACTATTTTTTTACTATTTTATTAAAATATAGGTGAAGAGATTATAACAAAAAAAAAAATATACAATTTATTACTAATCCCAATTTTTATAATTTTAGAAATATATTTATATATGCTTAATTATTAATTCTAAAAATAGTCAATTTAATTTTAAAAAATCAAAATTGAACAATTAATTTGGGACGGAGGAAGTATTTATTAAAATATTAGAGTACATTAAATATATGACCCATATGAGTGGAACGGATAAGACTACTTGAGCAATTCAAAGGTGACTTGTCCCTTCATGCCTTCATCCACCTCGCAAATAGTAGTGGGAACAGCCGTCTCACAAAACTACTGAAAGAAGAAAGACTAGAGGGAGAATTGCAGTGGGTGGTAGTAAAAGAAAGCAATGGAGGTGAGTATGTCTTTGAATGCACTAGTTCGAATACCCAATTCAAACTCCTCATCATCAACAAGACATCCTCAAGAAGATGGATTAATCAGACATTCCTTATTCTATACAAGATTAACGGCCCAGAATCCAAAGAAGCAAAAAGGAGGTGGAGGAGGAATATTGGTGGTAAAAGCAAAGGGAAAAAGAGGAGGTATGCAAGCTCGTCAATTCCAACGCCCACCTCCTCCTCCTATGCCCAAGATTGAAGATGATGGTAACCCTCGTTTCGTAATCTTCATTCGCATGGCCAATGTTCGTTCTCTTTCTCTCTCTTCATTCCTTTTATTACTGATTTCAATGTCAAAATTCGTTCTTTTCTGTTGTTGACTACTTTCAATTTCTAGAAATTAGCTTGGTATTGGCGTTGATGCACCCTCTTTTTATGCTTTTTGACTCCTACCCCTATGGGTTATTTTCTTAGTTTAGTTACAATTTAATACGGCTATTTGGATTTTGAATTTTTAATGTTTCAATTGTTGACAATGGTTACATATGTTAGATTTTCTTTTAGTTTGATTTGATATTGTTGCCAGTTATTCAGCACTGATCTTGTTTGCACTTCTTTCATATCTGGGCAGGTGTATCTTTGGTACCCACTTAGTATTGTTGCTGGTGGAACAACAGCCAAAATCATGGTTGCGGCTAAAGATAATTTTCTGGGGAAATATATTTACAAAGACACCCTAGCTAGAAATCTTGCGGCTGTTATTTACAAAGTATGTTCTGTATCAAACTAATACCACATTTACTAAAAAGTTGGTCTTTGTTAAGAATATCAGTTTTATATAAATGTGGTTGACTTTTTATCCATGTATTTAAACTATCATATCCCGATAATTTATGTTATAAATAAAATGATAAAACTTGTATGAAGTGAATTTGCTAGTGGGGAAGACAATCTTCTACATGTTCAATAAAATTGTTTTTGAAGTTCTATGTTATATATTATTAAGCTGTACATACAAGCCATTCATGTGACATGCTAATCTTCATGTGTTACAAGCTGTAGAAAAATGAACATAGTTTATTTCTTTCCTTTGCAATGTAAACATAGAAAAACATAGTTGTTAAAGATAGAAAGATATGGGGAACTAGGTTGTCTGTTAAGCCAGCTTCTCCTACTACCTAATTTTGAGGGTACTTATCTGTATATAATTGAATAATTTGGTATAGCAACGTATCTGCAGTGCTTTCAGTGCTATCACATTAGCATCTCCTCAGTTTCTTCTTTATATACTCAGGAATCATGATGCATCTTCATTCTTCTCCTGCCCTCTCCTTGCGTTTAAATTACTATTAATAGCATTTCTTAGAAGAAAACAAATGTTTCAGTTGTGTACTTTAGCAAGCTGCTTTACTTATCTCACGGGCGAAACTTGTTTTGAATGTTTCCCTTTTGCTTTAGGATATTATTTCCATGCAAATGATTCATGCTTGTTGTAAGCATGAATTTAATAACCTATTCTCTTTTTCACAAATTATTTGTGGTTTTCTAGATGTAGATTCTACTCCTAATACTAGCTAACTTTTAATCAGTCCTTCCTAATTATTTTTTCAACCTCTATTTTTTATTTTTGTCAAAACTGATATCAGGATGAGAAAGAGATACAGAAGACAGCAATTAAACAGCATCGTGTATTGCGGTCAGCTACGGAGTTCAGATACGGCTACAAGCTTGTTGTAATGATACTAGTTACCGTTTTATTTGCATGAGATTTATAATGGTCTTCCCATCATTATATATGGATAAAATTAATAAAAACAATAAGCATAAATTCATTTTCTTAATCTAGGCTCATGGCATGTGCAGGAAAATTGTAATATGAGAGCTGCACTATCAACAACTGATGTTATTGAGGTGAGTATTGCATCTGTCTTTTTTAACTTCTATTGTGAGCTTTGCATGAGATATAGAATATAAGATCCTTTTGAGATTGTCATGTAAAATGAATGATATTCATATGATAGAAGTAATTAACCTGAAGAACGCGAATTTTGGAAAGATGCTAGCCTACCCCAACTAGTTTGGGATAAAGGCGTTGAGTTGAGGTTCTTTTTCATGAACTACCAAGCTATGAATGAATCCCATATAACTATTAATTTATAAATTTAATCATTAGCTGTTGTATACAAATAAATTTGTATTGTTTATGATTTAGATTTCTATAAGTTCAGTGACTAGCTGCCAGTTCAGTGACTAAATTTCTTCAAGTTAACTACTTAACGATGATGGAGTTCAACAAGAGTTGCCTTTTTTTTTCCTAAAGCAATTTATATATCTAGAATTGCCTCTTTTTATTTTTATTTTTACCAATTAAAAAAATGCATTTTATGTATCTAGTAGCTTTGCTAACGCCAATGCTACTCATCAGCGATATGGGGATCCTTTTAAAACCAATATATTTGACGATAACACTTTCAGTTGAATGTTCATAATGGTCTTTACATCCATGATGTTGGTGCAAGAAAATTCTTGGAACTGTGAATAGTTCCTTTAAGATGTAGACAGTGATCAGATGAGGACATATTTCATACGGTTAAGGACATGTCAAGATTAAGTAGTTTTGAAATCTAAAGTTTTTAACTGTGGTCTTCCTAGGTCACTCTAGAAAGGAAGCATGTTCAGCATTACTGTAGTTATGCACATCTGATTCTCCAAACACACTCGTGTTAACGTGACATGACAACAACAATTGTTGCTTTCCTAAAATTAAGTGGCCATGCAACTGCATTCCTTTCCCAATGTTGGTTGTCCTCTTTTAGATATCAAGTCTTGATTGCACTTAGAAGCTTATACATGTTTATTTGGACAAAGTAGGACCCATATTCATTTTTCTGGTGTATGAAATGCATGGAGAGAGATGTCATTTGTCCCAAAATTATTTGAATAAAACTTCTGGCACACCCTGATATAGGTTCTCTTCTGCCTACTCATCCTATAGCTGCATTTTATTTACCACTTGCATACTGTAAAATGCTGACATATCTACAGAAATAGTGATGTTAACTTGAACCAACCATTTCTATTGCATGCGTGCAGTTTGATTTCAGTTAATACTCTGTGGCCTCTTTTTATCGTTCTTTTATCTTCACAATATTCAAATTCGTATTAAATCATCAGCTCCCAAGACAAGATGAGCTCAAAACAGTGGTTGATAAAGTAAAAGATTTCTTCGGGGATGCCAAAGAATCTTTTGGTAAGCTGACGGCCCTAGATTCAACAAACACAACGGAAGCAGAAGAAAAATCCAAGTGAGTAAATTGGCATGTATGAATTGTTATAGTGATTACCTTTGACCCAAAATGAGACTCCAATATTTAAAAAAAAAAAAAAAAAAAGACTTTTCTTAGTTTCCATACCTAATGATCTTTTCCCATTTCACCAGGGTCAAAAGCTGAAGGACAAGGAGCATTTGATTGACATTTGGTGGCATTTATTGTTTGTGTGAATGAAAAGCTTTATGTGATGTATAAAGCTGAGGTCTTGTCTTGTACACCATATTTTCAACTGAACAGTTTGTTTTTTTAAAGATCTCTTCACATTCATGTCAAGCCAGCATTGGATTTTTGTTACTTGGTGTTCTTGAAAGTGCTGATTCAAAAGAAAATCGCCATGCATTGACATGAAACTAATATATACTATTAAAAACTCAACCGCAGAGCATAGCCTCTCTCCCACACTGACCAAGTTAACTCACGCCCGCTCCGACGAGAAATCTACGCATTACCCAACAAACATTTCACGCGTATCTGTCCTTAAACTGCCAAAATGGGATTAATGGATAAAGCTCCACCAAAAGATTATGTCAGACCTTCAATTTAACAATTCAAAGCAGGATATCCGCCTCTAGAAAAATCACCGTCTGAAATATTAAGGAAAATGTCAACTTCTTGTTGCATTTTCTTCTATTATATCCAAACTGAATGATCTTTTCAAAACGACGTCGTTGAATATAGCATCCTTAAATCATGTAAATTTATTTGCCACATGGGAAATGCCCTTGTATATATATAAATATAAATTTCTCATTTAGGAATGGCTTCTGGAGGAGTCCAGAAACCCAAATCTGTTGTATTCCAGCCCCTTCTTTCCTCTTTCTAGAAACATCATCTCCATATTTTATTTCCACTATATATCTACACTTCCACCATTCCACAATTAAATTAACGAAAAAGATAAAAAAGGAAGAAAATGTCTCACTGCCTCTCAAACATCACAATCTCTCACACCATTCCATCCCAAGTCCAAAGAAGTAGTACCACTTCCATACCCCAATATTCAAGATTTCCCAAATGGCCCTCCTGCCAAATTGGTCATAGAAATTGCCAGAACACTATCAAAGCCATGGCAGGAAATAGCAAAGATAATCTTGACCATTTGCAAAGAGCAAACAAGATTCAACCCCAACAACCCAAGAAAAGAACTCCTCAATCAGTTCCCATTGGTATGTAGTATGTACTCTCCAAAAAATTCTTTTGAGTTAAATAATACTCCATCCGTTCTCAAATTAGATATACATTTGTTTTAGTTATTAATATTAGGATTATGTTTGAAGCATAATATTCGCCCCCCCTTAAAAATTGTTGTTTTACAGATGTATCTAAGTTTGGAATGGAACAGATTATGGTAAACTTAATTTTGTTGTTCCGGTCTGACTTTGAATTTGCTTATATGTGTATGCAGGTTTATGGGATAGGTTTCCGACAGCAAGGACAGTGCAGCAAATGATGGAAACGATGGAGAGAATGATGGAGGATCCTTTGCCCTACGGCGGTGGCAGCGCGTGGTCATCACAGCCGCCGAGCGAGAATGGGGGGTACCGTAGGGGGAGGACACCATGGGAGATAAAGGAAGGTGAGGGGGACTATAAGATGAGATTTGACATGCCTGGTATGACTAAAAAAGATGTCAAGATATGGGTTGAGGACAAAATGTTGGTTGTGAAAGCTGAGAAGATAAAGATTGATCATAATGAGGAAGCAGAGGAATCAGAAGAGTGGTCTGCTAAGAGTTATGGTAAATACAGCAGCAGAATTGCTTTGCCTGAAAACATTCAGTATGAGAAAATTAAAGCTGAAGTGAAAGATGGGGTTTTGTATATAACTATACCAAAAGCACTCACTACTTCCAAGCTTTTGGACATCAACGTGGAATGAAAGTTGCTTATTTAGGATATGAATATGACGATGCTTTTTGGTTCAATGTTTAATAATGTTGTTTGTCTTTATCCCTTTTTATTTTGGGTCAAGTGAGGGCCAGTTGTAAAATATGAGGTGCATGCTCTGCCGCCCTCTCCAATATTATTAGATTAAGGTTTATAAGACTTTAAAGTTTTATCTTGGAATTAATAATTTGTGTTGGTTGCAAATTGTGCTTTTCCTATACTTTTAAGTTGCTTTACTAAGGACTAGCTTTTGGGGAATTCTTCAATTTTATATACATGGTGTTACATTAATTATATCCATCTATTTAATTTAATAGTCATATAAAATTGACAAAATATTTGTTGGAATAATGACTTGATTCTTTATGGAGCAAGTGAATTATGTTGTGCAGTGCAAAAGTAGATATAAAAGTCTAAACATGGATGGTTATGATTGAAATGAAAAATTATACTGCTTCGAGCAGCATATGGTTGAGAGTGTGTTCTGACTATTAAAATTGACAACTGAGGTGGTCTCTGTTTGTAACCACTACTCACAAGCAGCCAAGTGGATTGACCCAACACAGATTGCAATATAGATCAACTAGACCATCTCAAATTACGTATATAAATAGAGTCGAGAGTTTATTTATAAAGAAAAAAAGACCATCTCAATTTCTTATAAAAGTTATTACAGCTATGAACTTCTTCTCAGAATAGCTGCATAAAACTATTCTTCATTCAAGATGCATAAGAGGGCCTAAAACAAAGCTCCAACAGTTGGGTCATGCTATGAATAGCCCCTGATCTATTACAGGATAATCCATCGACTCACAGGGATAGGGATACTCGTAGTCAAATCTGAGTGCATCGTACAAGTATATAGGAACTTCACCAATGAGCTCTGTATTGTTACATTCAGGAAGAAATTCTTTGTTTTGGAGTTGAAGATTTATCGGAGAACTATCTTCTTGAAGCAGACCAGTGTGCAAGTCCACATTCAAAGGTGCAAAAGGTGAACCCCTTCCAAGAATCAGGTTTCCCTGTACAGAATCCAAATCATTTATCAAAATCTCCTCTATGACCTGATTTTTCATGCTATATGTACTTCTGGTAATTGGCTCAGAAGGGTGACAATGGCTCTCGGTCTGAACAGGACACAAGTCAAATGCATTTCCTCTTGTAGTTTGCTGTTGGATGTATTCATTACTGCATTTGGTGGCAAAGGAAGGCTTCATTTCGATTTGTGTTAGTTTGTCTCGTTCCTTGTTGAAAGGTGTAGGATAAATGGAGGGAGTTGGTTGCAGATTATTGACTTGGATTTGGTTCTGTAGATCAGGCAATGACAGATGGTTGAAGCCATTTTTCAACTCAAGACGCGGACTATGTTCTTGTTTGAACTGAACATCCGAAACTTCTCTGCTCCAAGAGTATTGAGGTGGGATGATAGAAGAAAATGCCGAGTATTTTGCATCTGATTCCAGTGATCCAAAAGTGTGAGGAAGACCCATCCCTGAACTGCTGGCCTTGTGAGTTTCATGAGTATCACCAATTACCGCTATCTTGGTTTCTGACATTGGCAAGGAACCGATACCATTAATGCTGCCTTCATAGATTTTGGAATTGGTGTTCTGGATAGCAATATTGCCAGGAATTCCATAGCTGCTATTATCAGGATCATTTTGTTTCATACTGATGTTCTGAAAGCCAATATTACCAGCTTGCTCTTTTGAACTGAGATCTGAGTGCTTTATCCCACCAAAAGAAGTTTTGACATCGTTTTCTTTTTGTAATCTGCTTAAGTAGAGGCGGTATTTCTACACAACGAAAAAGAAAAATGAAAAAAAGAAGTTGGGGGCAGAGTAGACGTAGATGAGTTCCAAGTGCGTGTATGGTTCAATTTTCAATATAGATTAGTAGCCAGAATTTAAGAACAGTTTCCAAAAATAAATAACTTAATAGCCAGTGTAAGAACTACCTGCAAGTGGCTTGCAACATTTTCTCTCGTCAACCATGGCACGTTCATCAAGTCGAGTATTTTTTTGGGGCCAACTTCTGCCAAATAGACATAAAAAATCATGGCCCTATAGTAGCTCTAGGTAAAGATGACAGCTACAGAATCAAAGATCAAAATTCTGAGAAAAGAAGTTGATTACTCACTATCAAATCCGATATGATTTACAGCTTTGACAAATTTCTGATGAAGATCAACTGTCCAGACTACTCTAGTTTTCTTCAAAGCAGAAGAATCACCAAAGTCTTTGTCGTCATGCTTGTTTTCAAAATCTTTTCTTTTCTTTCCTAAATTCAGATCACCTCCACAAAATAAATACCCATCATCAGATTGGTCTGATATTCCATTTCTCATCATCTGAATTTCTTCGAATCCTTCATGACCTTCAATATCTCTCACCTCATGTATCTTCTTTCTAAACACATGCTGCCATATATTTTTAAGTTCTTTCATTCTTATTGGCTTCAGAAGATAATCACATGCTCCATGTTGAACGCCTTTCATAACCCTGCTAGTTTCTCCATCAACAGACATCACTGCATGCAAAGGAGGATCGTATGTGATGAAAATAAATAGAAGTTTTGTGGTTGTAAAATGAAGTAAATGAGAAACACTGCCTCTGACCTCTGTCTTAAAGAAAGAGACATATTTCCTTTACAAATTGTTCAAAAATAGGGCTATTTTTTAGGATGGAGAAAGTATATTCATTTTAGATAATACTCGAATTTTAATGACAGCAAACTGACTTATGACAGGAAGGTCCATCTCGAGTCCAACATGCTCCAGAAGCTTAAAACCATCCATGTCAGGCATGTTCACATCACTAATAACGATGTCAAAACCATCCTTTCTTTCACGAAGAAGGTCCAGAGCTTCTCTTGCTAGGCAACATGTAGTCACTGAAACACAAAAGCAAAAGGATAATTTAGTGAAGTACATATCCATATAGCAAAACCATAACTACGTCCATGTAAGAAGTTGACTAGTCAATTAAGTATGAAGAAGACTTGAATTTTTTTGTAAAATGCTAATAATTATGAGGCAGAATTATGAACAAAAGCTTCTTTTTGCAAGTTAGCCTACCAATGACAAGTGGACAACTGTAGGTTAGGGAAGCCTACTGGATAAAGACTAGTTCCTTATGTTATGGTAATTCAATAAAGACTTGTTCACCCCAGTAATCCTACTTTCATAAATGAAATACGTAAGACATCAAATCAAAACTTCTGAATAATATGTCATACCTCACTGCAAATTCGCTTACTTTGTTTCTTTCAAAAAAGTTGTCAACAATTATATCGTTAAAATAGTTACACAACGATAATTGTATGATGAATAAATTTGTGTGTGATGCTTTAAAAGAATTCTGTCTATAGCCATAACAATTTTAATCTTGAATCTTTTACAGTTATCCTACAGGATGCTTGCTCAACTGGAACCTGAAAACTGAAGCATGTGAACCCTTTGAAACACATTCTTTTAATTGGTGAAGTACATTTGCTTAATAATCCTTCCTTGTCTCATAACTCTCAAGCTGTAACATCCATATTAGTCCATATCCAAAGAGAGGAGATATTTAACAGGCCGGAAAGAAGCCAACAACAATCCACCTCCAAAAGACACTAAATTGAATGGGAATTCAATTGTTTAAACAAGGGCAAAAAAGTAAAGGGACAAAAAAGAAGAAGAAGAAGAAGAAAAGAGATAGTACCTATCCTGTGTTGAGAAATAGAACAATTAACAAAAATGAGATAAATGTGAAGGGGAAAATACTGTTACCTAATCATTAAATGCTTTCAAACAAGATTATTACTCTCATATTATTCTTAATATATTACTAGTTCTTACCTTGGTTTTTATATACATGTACAAATAAATTTGATCTTTACCATTACCAAAACAGAAATTATGTTGCTCAATTACTGAAATATAGCTAAAGAGCAGCACAAGAAAACTAAAATCATGAAAAAGGAATAGAAATTGATCTATCTGATCAACCTTGTATAGTTGAATAACAGATAATTAAGTGAAACTAGAAAGTATCATGAAAAGTAGCAAGAATCAAGCGTTACTATATCAGAAGATATGAACTAACAAAGGTTTACATAAAATATAGGAGTGTATATATATGTATACAGTGTATATATATATATATAATCAAATTAAACGAAGTATATAGGATATAAAAAGAAAAACCCACCTTCATAAGAACACTTCTTGAGCATCTTTTCGAGGATTTTCAACCAGGTAGGATCATCATCCACCACCAGAACACGAAGACCAGCCGGAAAGACCTCATGAGCTCGAGGAGAAGAAAACCCATTAATATTATTATTATCCATCTCTCTAATCAATTAAATAAAACAAAAACACTTGGAAATTTTGATCATATCTAGAAACAAACAGAGAGAGTGAGTGAGAGAGAGAGAGATAAGTGTTGGCAGTTTTAAAAATGGGCGAGTTTGTGGGATTTAAGGGAGAAGAAACGGGAAGGGAACAAGAATATTGGCGCCGGCTGTTAACGAGCTTAATTAAGCTAATGGTTAACGGTCCCTAGTGCGCACGTTAGTGTCTTCCTTTTATTGGTGTCCCCTTTTCCTTTGCCTTCTGTTTTTGTTTTTTAAATTTCCTCGACAATTATGTGCATGTGTATATGACGTTGATCATTCAATTTGAGTCGACAAAATATAAACAACATACATAAATTTTTTTATTTATAATTATTATAATATCATGTATAATACAACAAAATATATATACTAAATATTTTTTATAATTATTATCGTATTATTTTATAATTTAGTAATAACTATTACAACTATTAATTCGGATTATCATATTCTCCTCACTAACCTCAGCTACACTCTTATTTCTTAAAAAAAATTATAAAACAAAAGGATGAGCTCAATAGCTCAATAAATAATATCAATAACGAAAAATATGTTATTCTTATCCTTCAATGGTGATAAATTAGATATTTAAAAAATGATAGACAACATAAGTTTTCAACAAACAAATATAACGAAATGAGCAATCAATTAGAAGAGTCAAATAGACCATAATGTCTACTATTTTCTCGAATTTAAATTTTTTTTCATCAACTGTAACACCAATGATCATGATAATATCAATCAACAGTTTCTTTTTGCACCCAGGCCAAATAGAACTTTCACCACCTATTATTGTAAGACCCCAAATAATTAATAAATAAAATTTATTTTCCTCTATTATTTCTTTTAATTAGTAAGGGTTGATTTGATTAATGTGGTTAGTTATGGGTAAAATGCATAAATATTTTAAATAAGCGGTGGTTATAAAATATTTATTTTGTTTTAGAATATTCGTTTGGTAGTGGAATATTCTTACCGTTTGGGAATATTCGTGCGATACTTGCAAGCACCTTGTGGGCCCCATAACTTGAAAAAGCCGATTGGATGAAGAAAACGACAAATATAAGTTGTTTAAAAATAACTACAGAGTTATTACTGAATTAACATCATTCTGGAATACCCGGTGGTTAAAACACAAGAATACGCTATTTGTCAGCACAAGAAGACACTGGTATTGCACCAATTATTGAAGGCACTACTCAATAATGGTTACAAAGAATTATCGCTCAAGATTTTATTTTATTAATTCAATAATTGTCTGCGTTGATATTTTATATTCTTTGCATTGTTTCAATAATTGTCATTATTACACAAGATTTTTCATTATCGAAGCAATAATTCATATTATATGAATAATATTATTAGATAACATTATCGACAATGCCTAGAAAGTTCTTGCCTAAGGAGGGGTTTGGTCATCTAATCACGCTACCAAGTAGTGAGAGATCCTTATTGAAAGCCCTCTATCCCTTTAACCCGCCTCAATAAATAATGTGATTCTATAATATTATTTATGAATAATTAATTATTGATTTATATGATGAGAAAAATATTGATTTTATGAGGATATAGATGGAGAAAATTTTTAATGTGACAATTGTTGAAAATTAATATTTTATCTTTTTCTCGATAAAATAATTCATTTAAATATATTATTTTAATAATATATTAACGATGATATTTTTACAATGAATGTGGGATATATATGAGTATATGAGGAGGAAGAGTATTTTTGTGGCATTAAATGTTTAACACATGTTTTGTGTGTTGGTGGACACAATTATCGAATCAAATTTGATTATAAATTGTAAAATCGCTTGCTTGTGAATTTCTTCAATTTCGCTTTGAATTTGGAAAACTTTCTTTGCAAAGTTGTAGAGAATTGAATTTCCTATAAAAAGTCACGAGATTCAATTTTTCGATAAAAGGCTATTTATTATGAATTATCAAGTTCTCAAGTTCCAAATAATTAATTTTGGGAGTTTTAGTTAATTATTTTGAGAAAAACGTTTTTGCAACTAAGTTGGCCTCACATGTGATTCAAATGGGCTGAGATCAGTTGTTCTACAGGGGCTAAGGAAAATGTGAAAATATATTAATATTATATTCAATTTTCTACTTTGTGTTCTAAGTATTTTCCTATAAATAGGTGCTTAGGTTAGAATTGAAAATCACACCGTAAACCCAAGTTTCTCTCTATTTCTCTCTCGATATATTGAGCGATTCTTGTGAGTATACTTTGAGTGTTGTTATATACGGCAAGTTTCCTTCACTTCAGATCCAGCTTTTTTCAAATAAGTACTGCTCTTTCAGAGGTAAGGTGTGACGCCTTCAAATTTAGTATACGTCACCCATCTTGGGTCGCCACTTACATGGTACATAAATTCAAATACAACTTACTAACCTAACTGCAGTGGTATAATACGACATAAATCGTGAAGTTTGAATACAAATATTGTCTACTAGATATTATACAAACTCAAAAGGAGTCCTCATTATAACTATTATCACACTATTTCACGTAATAGTGAGGACTACTAATGCTATCCTCTCGACCATTACTGCTCCCTCGACTGTCCAAATTTATGTTCTCATTTCAAGAGAATAAATGAAAGAAAAGGGTGAGCTCAATCTAGCCCAAAGAAGAAATATTACACTAAGATAATGCGTAATAAATTATCATTAGCCTTCAACAGTTGTTAAACCGATAAAATACAATAGACAACCGCTTTAATCGGCAATGAATAAGCAATCCATTAAAAGAGTCAAGTAGAGAATAAAGTCTACTATCTTTTAGGTTTTAAAAGGTTTTCATCAATTTTTATCACGAGACTCACCTTATAATAAACCACCACATCTAATCATCCCTGCATTACTGGCCAAGGATTTTCATCAAATTATCAATGGTCATGACTATACCGAATCACCCCTCGGTCATAATCATACCAAAAAACTATCCATCATCGCATTACAGTGCCAATCGAGGACTTTTTGTCACATCATTTATATCAAGTCATGATTATACCGAATGATCCTCATCATAATCATACTAAGTTCATCTACGCACGTAAGCCAAAGATAACATAATATAACATGAGGATGATGACAATGACATAGTAATTCAATAAAACAAGTTCAAGAATTATTTAATCCATGAATTATTAACGCCCAAATTGTCAACACGATATCGCTTTCAGTGAGTAAAATTCAATAATGATCGTAAGAATATTTCCATGAAAAGATATCGATGAAACGCAAATATCAAGGATATTCTACTAATTTCATGGAGTATATAAGTCAAAGTTTTAACTAACCGGGTATAATAAAGAATGGAATAACAAAAGAAATCACCATGTACATGCAGATTGATTGATGACAAAGTTATTCCAATGTAATAATAATAACGGAACCAGTCGTGAAATTACAATCACGTGATGTTCCAACGAATAATAAAGATGGAACTGATCCGGTAAAACACATGTATAGGATATTCCAATGTAATGATAAAGATTTTAACCAGTCCTGTAAAACACATGCATGTGATGTTCCAATGAGAATAATAAAAAACGGAACCAGTCCTGTAAAACACACGCATGTGATGTTCCAATGTAATAATAGAAGAATGTCACCAAGTATAGGGTAAACCGCATATACAAAGTTATTCCAATGTAATAATAAGCAATGGAATAACATAAGGATTTCACCAAGTATAGGGTATCTCATGATACAAAGTTATGTATAGGGTATGCCACTTTTACAAAAGTTATTCCAATGTAATAATAATGAATGGAATAATGTAAGTTCTCTTCAAGAAGAAAGAATAACACCCTTACTACAGTAAAAGAACCAATATAGAAGTAGTGAAGTAGCAGAATACTCTTCTTCTTTCTATAACTTTCTCTATAGCTTTCTCTATAATTTATCTCTGTAGTTTCAATGAATTAAGTAAGAAAATAATGAAGGAATGAGCTTCTATTTATAGAAAAATGGAATGCATAGAATTAATCCATGAACGGTCCAGATTGATTTACTTTTAATCGACGGTCCATATTTAAAGAAAATCTTTTAAATAAAATATAATATATTCTATTTATATAAAACATTTTACTATGCAAACACTATGCAATACTATGCAAAACACTATGCAAAAATACTACGCAACACTACGCATAATAAAATATAATATATTCTATTTATGTAATAACTTTAATAAAGTATTCTATTTTATATAAAAACGATGTTTCGCTTTTATTACGCTAATAATAATTAATAAAACAAAACGCCATTATCGCTATAATAATTCATATTATTAATCGGTCAATAATGGAATCAAACCGAGTGACTTCTCACATAAGCATCAATAATCAATACCGCAAAGTGCTACTATGCAACCACACGACATCGTATTTTTTACTACCGAAAGTAGTTCAACAAGAACCACAATAAAACTTCGCCGTTATTTCAATAAAATATTTTTGTCGCTTTCAATCCGATAATAATTCATTATAGGGTCCACCAATGATTGAGGCGTTGTATTTAATATTCCCCTAAAACCGAATATTCCCACCAATCGAATATAATATAACCACTTGCATACTTTGCAAAATTTATAAATACTACCCACAACTATAATATTATCTCAAATTCACACCATAATATAAAAAAAATTATTTCGACAAAATTTAAATCTTTATTGATAAAACTGGGGTCTCACATAAGGGATGTTATTTTCTTCATAACTGATATTATTTCTTCAATATCATTATGCCAAAATATTGGTTAGAACTTTTTATCAAATTTGGAACTTTTTCATGTCGGGGTTACTATTCATGAGTTACTATTCACGAGTTACTATTCACGAAGCATGATGATGTTTTTTGTGAAATTTTTATCTTTTGGTGTCGGAGTTACTATTCACGTATACGACACTATTCATGTATACGGCACTATTCACGAATACGACACTATTCACAGAAAAATTAAATTTTCTTTTCTGTGTCCAAGATCGTCTGTTATAATTCATATCTTTGATTGGATCTATATTTTGATCATTCTTGAATTTTACACCACTATGATTATTTATGAGGTATTTTTGGACATGAAATAGTTGAAATACGAATCCTTAATACTTGTTCTTTTGTTTCAATCGGATTCGCTTTTCTTTAAATATTTTTCATCATCCTCATATCCTAAATGATGATATTACTTGAATATCTTTGGCCCAGTAGTACAAAAATGAATGATTTCTTGATGAATATCTTTAACAGTAGTCAAAGATGAGCAGTGTTTAGATGAACACGACCGATCGATGAATATCTTTGCGGTAGTGCAAAGATGAATATTTGATTCAAGATGAATATTGATTAATGTTACAGGGATAAAATAATGATGATGGATCGTTAAATTCATAGATATTAGTAGATTTCATCCTCACATAATTCTTCTATGAATTAATATTTTCCGCACGCTAATATTGCTCTAAAACTTGTTGTTTAATGTATTCTCTCGATTTTTCCCCGTTGAAGACTAACGCTAATTTGTTGTATATTATCTTAGTCATAATATTTTTTTTTGGGGCTAGTTGAGCTCACCCTTTTCCTTTTTGTTCCATTTTTCTTCTCAAGAGGCGAGAATGTAATGCGAAGTACTTAGTGTGGGTATGGAATGAAGGTTCTAGAGAGAGTTGTTTAGTAGTCCTCACCATTTTTGTAAAATAATGTATCAATAAATGTGATGAGGATTTATTTGGGTATAGATATTGTCTGTAAGATAATATTTGTATTCAAACTCACGCTTTCTTCATTGTAATAATAAAGTTGTAGTTGTTTACGCACTATGTATCGACAACTCGGAATGGGTGATGTATACCTATTTTGGGGCGCCACAATTATTATCACACGTACTAAACACACTTAACAATCATAGTCTTTGCACCCAAGCCAAAAACATTCAAATATAACACAATTGGTCATGATCATACCAATCAACTGTTCGTCTTTACACCCAGACCAAAGAAAACTTTCACCACGGTGTCCTTGTCACACAGCCTAAAGACACTCAACAATCATATTGTCTTTGTACCCAAGCCAAAGACATTCGCAATAACTTAAGTCATGATAGTTAGTCAAATAACAATGATATAAAGATGAACAGAAATAATAATATAAAGAAAAAATATTAAAATTTTATAATTTAATTTGTCTAGAGTCCAATAATGTTCAAATTATCAACACGATATCCACAATATCGATTCGAGTTCAAGAGACATAGATAGACATTGAATTTAAATGATCTGCCTAAATGATGATATAATTGAATATCTTTGACTTGTAGTGCAAAGATGAATGATTATTTGATGAATATCTTTGGCCCGTGAGTAAAAGATGAACAAAAGTGTTGAGATGAACACACCAACCAATCAGATATTTAATGAATATCTTTGGCCCGTAGTGCAAAGATAAATATATGATTCAAGATGTATATTGATTGATGTTACATGGATAAAATATTGATGATGAACTTTTAAATCATAAAAGATAGTAGATTTCATTCTCTACTTAACTCTTCTAATGAATTGTTATTTCCGTCATGTAATATTGATCTAAAACTTGTTGTCCATCAGATTTTATCTCGATTTATCAAGACTAATAATAATTTGTTGTACATTATCTTAGTCATAATATTTTAACTGGCTAGTTGAGCTCACCATTTTCCTTTTTGTTCCATTTTTCTTGTCAGGAGGCGAGAATATAATGAACTAAGAGGGGTGTGGAGTGATGTTCTAAGTCATTGTTTTAGCGATTCCTCACTATTTTATAAAATAGTGTATCAATAATTGTAATGAGGACTTATTTGAGTTTGAATAATGCCTGTAAGACAATATTTGTATTTAAACTCATAACATGTGTTGTCGTATTTTGCACGACAATTGTAATAATGAAGTTGTAGTTGTTTTCTGTACAATGTATTTGACGACTCAGAATGGATTGTGTGAACCTATTTTGGAGGTGTCACAACTTGATATAGGAAATATCTGATTTACTGAAAATCTGCCCAACTAATTTTTATAGGAAATATCTTGATATTTAGAAATCATGACTTAATATATGCTCAATTGATTTTAGTTTCCAAATTGGTATTACTTCTCAACTGATTAGAATTTTAAGCTCACAAATTTGTTAATAGAATTTTTCAGCAAAATAAAATTGTCTTGCAACTAAAAACTTATATTATAAATACTTATAAATTTTCCTAAATGATTTTCTAGAGACCTAATCTAGTTCTGTCTCTACGGACGATGGATCACTTGAAATCCATACTCACTTAACAACCATGTATAACTAGCCTAACGTCCAAACCTAACAAACACAAAACATTTTCATATAAAATATGTTGTCATCTTTAAAGCAAAACATATAAATCAATAATATCACAAATATTTAAGTATACAATATTCTTTAAATAATGAGTCTGTTTAACTATTTAACATCCATTACTTCTAATTACGTAGCTTTTCATTACTAGCCTTGATACGATGATAATTATTGGTTCAATAATGTGAAATATTTGTTACTGTGACAATTATTGATTTAATAATATAAAATATTGCACATTTGCTACTGTGACAACTATTGTTTCAATAATATGAAATACTGTTCATTTGCTACTTTGACAATTAATGGTTCAATAATATGAAATAATGTGCATTTGCTATTGTGACAATTATTGGTTCAATTATATTAAATACTATGGAATACTATTTGTCACGTACTGTGAAATACTGTGTGCTACTGTGGAATACCATGTCCTACTGTTCTTTTGTCACTAGATATTTTAACAATTAAAGATAGCAGTTCCACAGATAATTTTTTATTAAAAAGGTTATTTCTGTCGCTTTCTGTATCCAATAATTATTTCGTTGTGGGATCCACTAATGATTGATTGTTTCGGTGTCGTCTTACTTTACTGAATATTATCTTTTTTTAAAAATTTGTACACAACATCCTTAACTTAAACTTTTTTTTATCAATTTAATACTTTAATGCTTAGAATAATATTTATAAAGAAAATTAAGTTTTATTTATTAAAAGTTCAATCTCTCTTTTTTATGAAATTCCGTCCCTAAAATTTTCTTTGTATCATGATTTCTCTATAGAATTTTGATTTTGCTAAAGGACAAAATCGAGTTATGTGGCCACAAAACAAATGTAGTTAAAGAAAGTTTAGAAATTTTCACCGTTTATCATAGGCATAAATTTATTTTACATAAAAAACATAAATTATAACATAAAATTGATCGAATAGATGGAGTAACAAGTTTGATCTCATTACAAAACTATATATAAAAATGGAGGTCTGAAATTAGATAACAAAATGTGGACTTCTGTTAAACATACCAATTAATTATCGATGTATTTATATTAATAATTATGTGTGTTCGTAATAAGAATTGACATATCTAAATAGAAACTTGAGAATGATTCAGTTAAGATGAAGTTATTTTTTTTTTAAGTTGGTCGATTGATTAATAGAATCTTGTGTATATACAATTTCGCATGCGCATGTCAAGATTCTATCTGCATTAATCAATTAACTTACTCCAAAAAACTTCATACTAACCACTTGAGAAACGAATGGTTAAAATAATTTTTTGAAAAACTGATCAAGATAGATGACCGTACCGTACGTACCCCTTTCTTATTGCCAATTATTTTCTTACTCAAAACTTTTAGCATAAGAATTTGGCCTTATTTTTCTTTTCATTTAAGATATGTTTCCGCCCTCACATAACTATATATATATATATATATATATATATATATATATATATATATAGGTTATCACAAAAAGAGGGTACATATAATTAATAGTTTGAATAACATAATGAAAATTTATGTATGATTGCTTGTAGGGGAGCACTATTCTCCTTCTCTCACAAGAAAGTATTATGCATGTGAAAATTATACGTACGCCATGCCTAAAGTAGTACAATCCGTAAATAGTGACCGATTTAATTTCATCCATGATGGTGATCAGAATTATATTCTAAGATTAAAAGAATTTATTAAAAAAATGTGCAAGGAAAAATATTTATACATAAATCTTAATTTAGGTAAGGAAAAATATATATGATAAGAAAATGATGAAACTCGTATAATCTGAAGCTAACCTAGAGTTACTTTTAATCAATCCATAGACCATAAATCATAATGCAATGCAAGCAGGTATTATATATTTGAATTTTGTGAGTTAAAAAGAAAGAAAAGATAGTTGGACCAATAATCACATAACTCCGTGATCAAGTTTCCACATCTACTTTTGATTACCGATGGGAATTATGACACGATTAACAATACTTGGATCCATTCTACAAGTATATATTTATATATCCCCCAATAGAAAAGGTATTTTTATGTTAATTAATTAATAACAATGTTTATTGGAGGTTAGGGGATTAAATAAAGGTTGAGAGTGGAGTAGGGTAAGATCATCCAAAACAAACTCATCTCAATGGCCCTAAAAAGGAAATGCCCACTAACAAAAATGTCCCTTTATGTTGTTGTTGTTGTTGTTGTTGTGTTGTTAAAGCTATTTGATTAAAAGTTACTGATTGGTGTGGGGTGGGGTGGGCGAGTCTAACAAATTGGAAGGATGAACTCCATGCAAGTGGAGTTTTCTTTTCACTAATTTAATCCAAAGTCAGGAATTTAATTACCCCTGATGCCTTGAATGTTTATTCTTCTTATTATTTTATTGTCTTTCTTTACCCTCTTTCGTCCAACTTCCATAATGCAGATGCTTTGATTAATAATTTGCTCACTTCATATCAAGTATATGCTATACCTTAAAGTACCTCTTTCCAAATTAGACCAGTGGGGAGGAGAGAGAGTTTAGCAGGCAATAATCAATCTTAAGATGGGCTTGTGGTTAGCCCAATTAAACCTATTCTGCCTCAGCCCAATCCTTTTTCAAAAATATTCCATAATTTTGTGCTGTTGTTTGGCAATGATGCAGGGTACCAAATACAAACACTAATGGACTACTTGCAGAAAAGCCAGCCTGTTACTGGAAGAACACCAATTCCCAGTTTTTCTTATCAAACAATAACAATTATACTGACCCGGTGACTGATTAGTACAGGAACATGAAGGCAAGAAGATTGAAATTCCAGCTTTAAACAGATTGTACTCAAGTCAGTTACTACAAAGTTGGCGGCAGATTCAGATTAATACTTGTTGTATACAATGGTACATTTATGATACATCATTATTGATAAACAGAGTATTTACATAGCAAGGAGCAGATCAAGTAACTTGCCATTTCCTTTCCGTCACTCAGGTTCAAAAAAATATCTGAGCAGACTGGCATAGGCATCCTTATTTGTACAACATTTATAATCTCTAACATACTTACAGGTACATTTCTAATCTCTAACATACTTACAGGTCCTTATTCCAACCGAAATGTATTATAGCTTCAAGCTTACCTTCTAGTGCAGTTATTATATACAGCTACTAGGCCAATGGCATTTGAATCCGCAATGTTAAATGAGATGATCAGGCCTATCCATACCAAAAGCAATGTCAGATCAAGTATTCATACAGTAACAAATGGGTGTCAGGCACAATGAGCGGCAAGTTTTCGATGTAATGGTAGAAACGTCTTAGGTTCTCCTTTGCAAGGGTTAACAGGTCTAGAGCATCACTTTTGCTAGTTAGAACCCAAAGATCTTCAGAGCCAACCCTCTTTAGGTTGTCACGACAAAAAGGACATGATTGCGATCGAGCATTCCTGTTGTACAACAATTTAGTACAACATTACTCGAATATATTCATACTAACAATCATCAATAAGGGAAGCATACATATACATATACAAACGATAATTGTTAGTACCAATCGTGGAAACAGCTTATGCACATGGAGTGACCACAATTAGGTAATACCACATCGGTACAAGCTTCCATGCATATTCCACATTCCTCATCTCTCCCAAGATCTTTACTGGAAAGCTTTCTCTTCTCTTCCACAGTCTCTATGCACAAGGTGGATTGAGTTTCTTTGTTATTTTCTTCTTCTAATTTTATCATATCGCCCTCAAGTTGCTTAAGTGAAGGATATATAATAGCTGCAAAAGTTATTCAATAAAATTGAGTATCTAAAAAGGATCAACATCCAAAATGAAAATGTACAAGTCAGGAAAACAGAAAATGTATGTAAGAATCCATTGAAAAAAAAAGCACCGACCATAGAATTCCCTTAAAGTAGCGATCCTATCTTGCGAGGACATTGTTGGCATTCCATCAACATATACCTGAACATGTAAAATATATAATTGATTTGGAATATGACTGTCAGAATTAATTTAAGAAATTAATAATCAAACTAAGGAACTTTATTTAGCTACAATACTGCTACCGGGAAAAGATGAAACTGAATCAAATTGAGCCTCACCTTGTAAACAAGTATTTGAAGAAGGCCTAAAAAACTTGGAACATAATCTGTACAACTATAGTCCATCCATTCTATGAGAAATAGCAAGAAGGGAGCAAAAGGTCCATAAGATAATTTCATCTGGACACTGTCCCCGCCATAGTCTTGGGGGAGAGCAGCAGCCCTGCGAAACCCACATCAAAACCGCAATAAAAATCAACCATTTCTTGGTGCATGCACATGCTCAGCATTTGTGTGTGTATATATATATAATTACTAAAATGAATAAATATTGAATTAAGTTAATACCATATGAAGGAACATTCACGGGGGAAATGGTACTATAGCCACGTAGGTGATGAAATTCATCAAGGTGTTCCCGATTATGGTTATAAAATCTATGATATCATCATCAGTACTTCTTAATTCAGACCATATTTATCAAGCTTACTCAAAATAACAAACTTAAACATGACAGCTACTGTAGAGATAACTCTTTCATCCCAAACGTAGAGATACATTGATTTCAGTGTGTAAGAGTCTAATTGTATCTATAATTATGGAATGGACCTAAAAGGGAAATATATCTCTAGGAACACAACCGAAGGAGTATATACAACCGAATCCAATCGCCCCATATGGTCTCTCTATCTATATATAATAATTTAGGAAATAGGTAGAAAAAGAAATTGAAAGACTTACAGATTATTTGCATCTTGTATATGAGATTCAAGAGCTTTGACAGATTCTCGGAAAGAAGACTTGCGGGGTTGTTCTTTCTGCCACATTAATTCTGATGAACTCTTTTTTTTTTTTTCTTCCTGTCTTAGAGGAGGAAAGACAGAAGAGTAAAGGCAGGTGATGATAAAAGTCTTTTGGAAGAGGGTTTTAAAAGAGGTGATAAAGATGAAGTTGCAGAGGGCTAAGGCGGTTTAGTTAGTTGTCTCAACCTTCCCAACTACTACCGCAAGAAAAGAAAGGGATATCTTCTCCCCTCCCCTCCCTCCCGTCCCGTCCCGTCGTAGGATAGTATATTTTGGATTATAGCCGTCAAGTTAACGGTAAGTTAGTCAATTAATGCCTGTTAACTGTATTATATCGAAAGCAGATCCTCTCTCTTTAATTTTAAAATTAATTAATGTCCCTCCACTATTTAAATCTCGACATGCGCTTTTTATTTAATTTTAAAATTAATTAATGTTAAGGATCGATTTAATTGATCAAAAAGTATTGAGATCATCTTTCCAGGTGCTATTTATCATATTTAAATGGTAGAAATTCTACCATGTATTGCCAAAATATATCAATAATTGATCTAAAATTGATCTATTATATCATTATCAATTACCAAAGTTAGATTTATGTTAATTACTCTCGTATATTTTGGATCGATTTAATTGATCAAAAAAGTATTGAGATCATCTTTCCACCATATTATATTTGTCAATTGATTAAAATTAATTTTATGTTGACCATTCTGTATTTTTGAAATTCTACCATGTATTGCCAAAATATATCAATATATATAATTTAATAAAATTATAAAATTGATATATTATATTAAATATATTATCAATTATAATTAAAAAAATCAACGATAAAGTTAAGATATATAATTTTGATATTATTTTATATTAGAAAATACACCAATTATTTTATATTATTAATTTAAATTATCATTATTATAAAAAAATTCAAGTTTATATATATACATTGACCAACTATATGATTAATTATTAAATCAAAACTTAAAAATTATCTATTCTATCTAATAGCATAAAATTACATAATGTTTTTACTGAGATTGTTGGTAAATAAAAAGCACTAAAATATACATACATACTACCCAATTTGTATACATACATAATACCCAATTTGTTGTTTCATACATGTAATTCTAATAGTATTTTATCAACTAACAAAAATTTGAACAAAAAAATTTCACTAAAAATATTCTTACTAATAATTGGAGTAGATTAACCATTTCAAAGTTAAATTTTCATGTGGATCAGTGCAAGTGTAGCGGGTAGTAGATGTCTATTCTTTCTCTTTTTGTTTTGCAATAAACGGTCGATATTAGCAATCAGATTATATCTGATTTTGTGCTCTATTGGACAAAGATCCTAACAAGTACCAACAGCCAGAAAAAGGGCAGTGTATATAAAAAACGACATCAATTTTGTTTGGCCGTTAGTAAGAGTAGAAACTACTCCTACTAGTGGCAAAAAAAAACATCATTTTGACTTGCCGCTAGTAGGAGTAGAGATCATTTCGACATCATTTTGTTGCGCTAGCCGCTAAAAGAACTAACGGTCATGCTCATGCTCGAGTCAATCTCAGCCATTAGATATGCTTGGACGGTTGAAGATCTAGTTATTGGAATAATCTCCATAATAAATGGTTGTTATAGATCTATCGTTTTTAGATCGTTATCAATGGCTCGCTGAAGAGAACCGGACTAAATATAAAATCTCAAAAACGAATAGCCTATATATATGAATGAGTCCCACGACTAAAATGGGCAGGACCGGTTGAAAGAGAGGCACAAGAACAAGTAGAGGCCCACTGGGAATGCCGACATCAAAATCTATTTACCTATAGGCTATTCAGAGCACGAACAGAAAACTACAAGTAAAAAAATAAAAGGAAATTCTAATATCTAAAATTAAGCGAAGCACCATTGCTATTTGCTAATAGTTTGATATATAGGCTGGAGTTACTATGAATAGTGATGGACATGTGGACCCCATCTTTCATCTCATTGGGCATGGATACTTTTTCAAACTTTAAAAAGTTAAAGACAGGTTGGTCCAAAGTAACAACATGAAAGATTTTGTTGTAATCATAAAAGCAAAAGGAAATTAAAGCAAAGAATATATATAATAAGTATCCATCAAAGTTGCACACATCTCTGTCTTCTTTTTCTTACTTTAGAGATTCCTTAGCATGGTGATATAAATTCTCTTCTATCAAAACAGAACATATCTACGTGTCTAACAGGAAAAGTAAATTTAATTACAATAACAAACACTATAGTATTATTAGTATAAATGGGAAGAACAGTTTAATCTTAAATTATTAATACCGCTAATAAAAAAAACATCCAAAAACAAATACTACTTCCAGCTCTATCCAAAAATGAGAATTCCATGTAAAATAATTAACTTCAAACATTTAAACTATTAAACGTACTTTTTTTCTCAATCACAAATTTTATTTTAATTATTAGGCCCAAGTAAATTCTAGTATTCTACGCATAAGCAAAAGTCAACAAATCATATAGGAGTCGAAGGAGTAATATTTAATCTACCAGGTGGAAATTAAAGCAAGAAAATGGATATGTGGCTACAAAAGTTTTACACATAACCCTCAAATTTGTTGCAATTGCATAGTTAGCCGAAGAAAAGAAAAGGTCAAAATAGAAAAGAGTTTTCTTCTAAGCTAAATATGAACCCTCCCTCAAAGCCTTTTCAAATAAGTTTGATTTTCACAATCTCATCATCCATCAGAAAAACTGTGTAAGATGCTCAACTTCACTAACACTAATTCTTATCTTTATCATTATCCCCTCAGAAGCTAGCTAACCACAGACAAAAGCTTCAAACTCTTCACTCTCCTCGTCTTCATGGCCTTAACTTTCTATTTTCTCATCTTTTTTCTTGCCTTAATTCCATCTCTTATGTGCCAAGTTACAGGTATGCTCTCCTTGCTTCTTTATGCTAAAATTTCAAAACTATTTCCTATCCAAATGATGTGATCATAAAGAAAAATCCAACATGCAGAGTTCACGAGTATAGACTGTGGAGGCACAAGTAATTACACTGACCCAAATACCGGCTTAAAATGGATTTCGGATGCTGGAATAATTGGCCATGGAGAATCAGTTGAAGTGGAGAATCCAGATGGAACTTCAGTGCAGTATCAAAGACGACGAGACTTTCCTATAGACAGCAACAAGTACTGCTACACTCTAAGCACCAAAGAGAGAAGGCGGTATCTTATCCGAGCAACATTTTTATATGGAAACTCCATGAATGAAAGCACATACCCCAAGTTTCAGCTTTACCTGGACGCAACTAAGTGGTCAACCGTAATTGTCTTGGATGCCCCAAAAGTGTATGTTAAGGAAATGATCATCAGGGCTCCCTCAAATTCCATTGCTGTCTGCCTGTGCTGTGCAACAACAGGTTCTCCATTCATATCCACTCTTGAGCTGCGGCCTTTGAATCTTTCCATGTATGCCACAGATTTTGAGGATGGTTTCTACTTAAAGGTAGCCGCAAGAGTAAATTTTGGAGCTGCAAGTATTGAAGCCATAAGGTAAGCTCTCTTAGAATCTTCATATATGACACTAAATTTCATAGTGGAAATGGAAATGGATGGAAATGAAAATGAAAATGAAAATGACACATGAAGCAATCACAGATATTAAACAGAGTTTCAGACAAATCAACTGATTTTAAAAGCAACTGCCCTGTTGTGAAAACATTTGAATGGGATAATTACCACATATTAGATACTAGCACGGAAATTACATCAAGATGATTGTTGTGTCAGGTATCCCGATGATCCATATGACCGTATATGGAGTTCTGATCTCGAAAGAAGGCAAAATTATCTCGTCGGGGTGGCCCCTGGGACTGAAAGAATCAATACAACAAAGAACGTAATATCAAACACAAGAGAGTACCCACCATTAAAAGTAATGCAAACTGCAGTTGTTGGCACCAAAGGCAGCCTCACTTACAGATTAAACCTTGAAGATTTCCCTGCCAATGCTCGAGCTTACGCATACTTTGCTGAAATTGAAGACTTGGGAACTAATGAAACTCGGAAATTTAAAATAGAGAAACCTTACCTGCCTGACTACAACAATGCCGTGGTCAATATCGCTGAGAATGCCAATGGAAGCTACACTTTATACGAACCAAGCTTCATGAATGCAACACTTGATTTTGTAATGTCATTCTCTTTCGTTAAGACCCGAGATTCTACTCAGGGACCACTCCTAAATGCAATTGAAATAAGCAAATATGTGCAGATTGCCGGGAAGACAGCCATGCAAGATGGTAAGGCTACTTATGCTCCAGCTTGAACCATTCTCTAGATGAAATTATGTGGGTGAATAAATTTTCTTTACCTATATGAGCTAGTCACTCTTCATTTCCAAATGACAGTGAATATTCTCAATGCTCTTCAAGCCAAGTCTACGGACATTAATTGGCTGAACGAAGATGGTGATCCTTGTGTTCCCACTCCGTGGGAATGGGTGAGTTGCAGCTCTAACATACCACCAAGAATCACAAAAATGTGAGTTCCTTGCACTTTCTCAATGAAAACTTCTTTGTCCTGTAAGATTTATTTTACTAGCACACACATACAAATTAAAAAACTAAGCATTCGTCAGTTTGAATGGCAGAACAAAATCTACAATTCATGCCACTATATCATAATTCATCCACTCGTTCAGTGAGTTTTATTACTATCACACAGTTTCCCAAAATCTAAACTCAACCTTAAACTATAACACATAAAAATGCCTACATCAAAAAGAATGATGTATGCTAGAAAATATAGGAACATTTGACATTTCTGTTAGAATATCAAATGCCAGATCCATTAGATTAGGGGGTCCACATTTCAGCAGTTTGTCAGCATACCACTGGGACAGAAACATGTTATTACCTAAAATATGCATAAGAAATTTTAACGCAAGTGTGCATAAGATGGAAATCACACTCCAATTGATATTTACAGTTCTTTTTAAATTTTTATGTGCTCGAGGTATATTCCCAGTTTTACTAACAATTTTGAACAGTGCACTGTCAGGAAAAAAAGTTCAAGGTGATATCCCAGCTGAGCTTAATAACATGGACGGATTGATTGAGTTGTAAGTGCAGTTGAACAATGAAAAAAATAATAATTTACTTCGTTAACTCCGACCAGAACCTGACTGCTGCTTTTATTTTAGGTGGTTGGATGGCAACTCTTTTGAGGGGCCAATCCCTGATATTAGTAACCTCATCAATTTGAAAATTCTGTAAGTTCTTCACTCATATTACTTTCATTTCACTAGTTTACACCGAGAGAATTCAGAGTTTTTGGTGACTGGTTGGTATTTTTGGTGAATATGCAGGAATCTAGAGAATAACAAACTAACTGGTCCATTACCATCTTCCCTGGGTAGTTTGCCAAGCTTAAAAGAATTGTATGTAGGGATCTGAACATCTCCACTTCTAAATGATTGATTTTGATTAGATACTTTCTATATTCTAACTTAGGACTTGTAATTCAAAATAAGGCCTTTCCTGAGCTAGATATTTAACTGTGAAGTAATTTTATTTTATTATCTGCAGGTATGTACGCAACAACTCTTTGAGTGGGGACATCCCCCTAGAATTGTTAACAGGAAAAGTGATTTTTAAGTGAGTATTATTCACGACAGAAATGTGTACATGCTTATTATCCATGACTAAACTAGTTTCTTTCTTCAATGAGAAAAAAAAAACAAAAAACTTAGCTGTGTGTTATTATTTCAGAAAAGACATGATATCAATAAGACTAAACATATGTTGAAATAGACATTTTGCAAATCATTCTAAGCTCCATCCTTAATTCCATGCCCAGTATTTCAATCGTATAGAGTGTATTGTGTGCATAAAGGAACAAACACACTAATAAGAATGGAAATAGCCTGCAAATCTGATTTGAGAAAAAAATGTAATTTGTGATATCTAAGGATGTAACACATTGTACCAGGTAAAATAAACAATATGTGCATATATTTCTTCAGAAGCAATGCCTACACGTAACAGAAAAAGAGAACAGTTTGGCGGCAAAACTAAAGCCATACAAACAATCATAACACCAAGAGTATGATAAGACAGAGACAGAGAGAGTATTCAAACAGTCTAGTTATCAAAAGTAGTAATATTCTCTCTTGCAGCTATGAAGGTAATCCTGGTCTAAGGCTTGGGACTAAGCATAAGAGACATCAAAGATTAATTGTTGGAATTTCCGTTGGAGTACTAGCAATTCTTCTTGTTCTGTTCATAGGAAGTTTGCTTCTACTGTGTTACCTTCGGAAAAAGACATCTTACCAGAGGAGTGATGACAAAGGTATGCACTCCAAATTTCCATTTTTTTTTGGAATATTCAATAATTCTTTTTTGTCCATCAGGTGATTCATTGCGCACTAGCACTAAACGGTCGTCTGCTTATTCAATAGCACAAGGTGGGAATCTAATGGATGAAGGAGTTGCATACCATATAACGTTCTCTGAGATAGAAGAAGCTACCAAATGCTTTTCAAAGCAAATTGGCAAAGGAAGTTTTGGACCTGTGTATTATGGCAAACTGAAAGATGGAAAAGAGGTGGCAGTTAAAATCATGGCTGATTCATCTAGCCATGGGACCCGACAATTTGTTACCGAGGTAGCATAGCTGTGTACATTCATGGTTTCTATAGACTACTGCATTCTATTTAATTGCATTGAAGTTAGTTTGAATGTGAAATTTTTTAAAATATACAGTTTCATTGAAAATTTAGATGAAATCCATCAACTGCACTTAAACACCTACTACAACTCTAAAGCATATCATTGTTATCATAAGTTTCAATCATTAAATAGAAAAGTGTACTTGCAGGTCGCTCTCTTGTCAAGAATTCATCACAGAAACTTGGTTCCACTAATTGGCTATTGTGAAGAAGAAAACCAAAGTATGCTCGTTTATGAATACATGCACAACGGAGCTTTGCGGGATCACATACATGGTATTCATCTATAAACCTACCATAATTCTGTCTAGTCATTAGCACAGAGTCAAAGAAAAATTAATGACATAAAATTTGATGACAGATTATTGCAATCAGAAGCACTTGGACTGGCTAGCTCGTCTTTATATTGCAGAAGATGCAGCTAAAGGTTTATACCTGATTTCCCTGTTGTTCATGTAGCTATAAATTTTTAGATCAAGAGAGTAGCTGAAACTTGATCTTTTTAGGCCTTGAATACTTACACTCTGGATGCAACCCAAGTATCATTCACCGCGATGTAAAAACAAGCAATATTCTCCTAGATATCAATATGAGGGCAAAAGTATCTGATTTTGGACTTTCAAGGCAAACTGAAGAAGATCTAACCCATATATCAAGTGTGGCTCGAGGAACTGTTGGCTACCTTGATCCTGGGTAAGCCATATCATGTGATCTCATACACTCATCTGTTCCCTTATGCCTAGCTTGACTGAGTATATCTCTACAACAGGTACTTTGCAAATCAGCAATTAACTGAAAAAAGTGATATTTATAGTTTTGGGGTCGTTCTTTTAGAACTGGTCTCAGGAAGAAAGCCTGTGTCAACAGAAGATTATGGCACTGAATGGAATATTGTTCACTGGGTAAGCATGCTACCATTTTTTTATTCATAATTTTCAACATTTGGTAACTTTTCCTAAAGCTAAAATAAATCCCGATAGCCAAAAAAATATATGAGAGATGCATAAGTCTATTAAAGACCATAATCTGGTTTATTAAAGACCATGCCAGGCAATATAGCAAAACGTCTAGAAGGTAAGATGTATACAGCTTAGGCAAGAATTATAGGATAGGGGTTTGTTTAAATTAGAAAAAAAATGATCCTACAAGATGGTTTATTCAAGCTCTAAGAGGTAGCTTATATGATAAATAACATCACAATATGTATTCATGGGAGACTATTGGTTATATTATCCTTGCTCTACTAGGCACTAGGTATACTATATAGTTAAGGTGTAATGTAGATGAGTGGGTGATTGCTTGTGTCTCTGTCTGGACACAGAAAGTGAATGGCAATGCCAAACTAAGATAGTATAGTGCAACAGGCAGACTACAACACTAAAATAATTGAAAATGTAAAACTTATCTAGTAAACCATATGCCTGCTAGAATGTTTTTTATATTGGTTCTCATAATGACTAAATCCCATGAAATATGAATTTACACCAAAATCCAAAACATTAAGATTTACTGTACCTACACAAAACATTAATAGTAAAAATAATAATAATTAATAATTCCACCGAGATCGGAGGGGATACATATTCTTCTAAAATGATTAATGTGCTTCAATACTAGCTTAAACAGTAAGCAAATTACAAAACAAAATATTATAAATCAAATATGATAGCCATGAATAATTTTTTCACACTCTTGAGTTACATGCTGATAAATCATCATTTTATAATTTGCAGGCAAAGTCATTGATTCGTAAAGGAGATGTGATAAGCATCATAGATCCTTCACTAGCAGAAAAGGTCAAAATTGAATCTGTATGGAGGATTGCAGAAGTCGCAATCCAATGTGTGGAACAACACGGAGCTTCGAGACCTAGGATGCAGGAAATTATTTTGGCTATACAGGATGCAATCAAGATTGAAAAAGGGTGTGATAAAATAACTTCAGGAAGCGCAAAATCACGATCTTCCCGCAGAACACTACTAACGAGCTTTCTTGATATTGAAAGCCCCGACTTATCTAATCCATCGCTAGTCCCATCAGCTAGATAACCATCTAGTTCACCTCATTTTACACTTTTTTAGTAAGATTATAATTAGTATACATTGTTGTCTTTTTCTTTTTCTTCTTCTTCAATTTCTTTTTGCGAGAGTTGTTACACTTTTAGCTGAAATTCCTGTACCACGTCATTAAACTTCGGGCTTGTTAGTGGCTTTAGCTTATTTGGTACATTTGGAATGCACCATTTTAGACCCCAAACAATGCGTTTCTAAGTTAAATAAGCTGCATTTGGAAATTGTCTTTGTAAACTGAACAAGATTTTCATGTGCTCTTGGCCTCCAAAACCCAAACCAAATATGCACTTAAAACAAATTTGACTTCCAATTAAGTTAAATCTTTTCATGTGTATACTTGTATTTATTGAGGATATATTAAATTTTGGAATTTGACAGATATTTCAAACAAAAATTGACAAATGAAGCTTCATGGTTAAAATTAAAATGCAGAAAATTTGCATACCGGTGCAAATTATGTAGGCGTATATATATATATATAAAAGGCAACAATGAGTTAGTGAGAAAGGAAATGTGCTATGAAGATCGAGTGACAAAGCTTACAGATGAGGAATAGGAGGAATTCACCTTTGCCGGCACAAATCTGACGCCCTTTCCTTTCTTTCGCCGGAGACTGGAGTACTTGCCTTCGTTTCTTTTATTTTCTATCCTCTCGTCTCAATTGCTTAATTTTTTTTCAAGTTGCAGTGATAATCTCATAGTAATAATTATGCAACGACAAGTATTCGAAAATTTAAAATATTAGAGTATTAGAATACATTTAAAAATATTATTAAAAATATTTATTTTGATAGTATAAATATTATTTTGTAAAAGTCAACTTTCAAAATTAATGTAAAATCATATTATTTTATTTTTTAAAGTAATAAAAAAAAAGATCACATTACATTATATATTACAATTCATATATACTATCTATACTCCTACTATAATGTAAAATGACAACTACCAAAATTTTAAATTATGTTTGTGCCTTACACGCGGTTATCAATCTAATCTTGTAAAAGAGGATATATTTGAATATTAATTTTCATAACTTATTAAGCTATAATTTAATAAAATAGTAAATTTTAAAATCTTAAAAGGTATTACTAAAATGATTTTCCCTCTGCCCTTATGGAATGAAGATGTGAACAGAGGCGGAACTAAGGGGGACGGGGGGCGGTCAGTCAACTGCTGCTTTTTCCTTCTCTTCTGTCATTATCATCTTCTTCTTCTTCAGTGCTGTGTTGTGACGCCCCTAAAATTAGGTATACGTCACCCATCTTGAGTCGCCACTTAAATGGTACATAAATTCAAATACAACTTACTAACATAACGTAGGTATACTATATCGACATAAACCGTGAGTTTGAATACAAATATTGTCTACTAGATATTATACAAACTCAAAAGGAGTCCTCATTACAACTATTATCACACTATTTCACGAATAGTGAGGACTACTAATCTTATCCTCCGGACCATTACTCCGCTTCTCGACTAAGTCTCAAATATGTTCTCATTTCAAGAGAAACGGTGAAAAAAAAGGTGAGCTCAACTAAATTTCAAGAAGAAATATTATGACTAAGATAATGCAAAATAAATTATCATTAGCCTTCAAAATGAAGTTAAACCGATAAAATACAATAAACAACCCGGTTAATCTGCAGAAAATATGAATCCATTAAAAGAGTCAAGTAGAAAATAAAGTCTACTATCTTTTAGGTTTTAAAAGGTTTTCATAAATTTTATCACTAAGACTCGGTTTTAATGAATAAACCACAATATCTAATCATCCATGTACCACGCTCAAGGATTTTCATCAAATTATCAATGGTCATGACTATACTTTGAATCACCCCCTCAATCATAATCATACCAAAAACTATCCATCATCGCATTCTGAAAGCATTTGAGGACTTTTGTCACATCATTTATATCAAGCCATGATTATACCGAATGAACACCGGTCATAATCATACTAAATTCATCTATGCACGTAAGCCAAAGATAACTTTCAACATAATATAAACATGAGGATGATGACAATGATATAAGAATTCAATAAAACAAGTTCAAGAATTAATTTATCTAGGAATTATTAACGTCCAAATTGTCAACAAGATCTTTGTTTTGTAGAGTAAAATTCAAGAATGGTCGGAAGAATATTTCCATGAAAAGATCTTTGGATGAAACGCAAATATCAAGGATATTCTACTAATTTCATGGAGTATAGAAGTCAAAGTTTTAACTAACCGGGGTATAATAAAGAATGGAATAACAAAAGAAATCACCATGCATGCGATTGATTGGCATGTATAAAGTTATTCCAACGAGAATAATAATAACGGAACCAAAGTCGGTGAAATTCACAATCGGCGGGATGACCCAACAGAATAATAAATGTTGAATAATAAACAATGGAACCGGTCCTGTAAAACACACGCATGTGATATTCCAATGTAATAATAAATGCGGAATAATAAACAATGGAACCCGTGTCCTGTAAAACACACGTATACGATATTCCAACAGAATAATAAAGAATGGAATAACGTAAGAAGATCACCAAGTATAGGGGATTCACATTATACAAAGTTATTCCAATGAGAATAAATAAGAATGGAATAATATAAGATTTCACCAAGTATAGGGTATCTGGCATATATGAGGTTATGTATAGGGTATACCACTTTTACAAAGTTATTCCAATGAATAATAATGAATGGAATAACAAAAGTTCTCTTCATGAATAAGAAAGAATAACACCCTTACGAAGTACAACAAATAATACCCTTATGTAAAGACCCCAACTTATTATTAATGAAATTTAATTTTCTATTTATTATTTTGAAATAGTAAGGGTTGATTTGATTAATGTGGATAGTTAAGGGTAAAATACGCAAAAACTTCAAAATAAGCAAGTGGTTATAAAATATTCATTGTTGTTTGGGAATATTCGTTTGGTCGTGGAATATTCAGTCTTGTCGGGAATATTCGTATGCGACGTAAGACCGATGTAATGTGGGCCCATAACTGAAAGCGATTGGATGAAGAAAACGACAAATATAAGTTGTTTAAAAATAACGGTACGTAGTTATTCACAGATTATCTTGTTAAAATACTCTATGGTTAAAACACAAGAAGATTACCAGATTGCACCAATTATTGATTCTTAGTAAGAAGGCACTACTCAATAATGGTTCTGATAATTCTTATTCGCTCATTATTTTATTGATTTAATAATTCTTTGCGTTGATATTTTATATTCTTTGTTGTTTGATAATTGTCATTACACAAGATTTTCATTATCGAAGAATAATTCATATTATCTAAATAATATTATTAGATAACATTATTGGCAATGTCTAGAAAGTTACATCTAAGGAGAGGTTTGGTCACCTAATTAATTGCGCCGAGAAGGAGAAATTCTTATTGGAAAGCCCCCTCTTTCCTGGGAACTGCCTGGTTGTCAATATTGTGATTCTGTAATATTATTTGTGAATAATTAATTATTGATTCATATGATGAGGAAAATATTGATTTTATGTGGATATAGATGGAGAAAATTTTTAATGTGACAATTGTTGAAAATTGAAATTTTATCTTTTTCTGATAAAATAATTCATTTAAATATATTATTATATTTTAATAATATAATAATGGTGATATTTTTACAACGAATGTGGGATATATGAGTATCTGAGGAGGAAGAGTATTTTTGTTGCAATAAATGTTTAAAACATGTTAAACATGCTCGGTGGACCCCATTTATTGAATTGAAATTTGATTATAGCACAGAAAATCGCCTGCTTCGGATTTTGGTCAATTTATATTTGGAATTTGGAAAAACTTTCTTTTGCAAAGTTGTAGAGAATTGAATTTCCTATAAAAACTCATGAGATTCAAATTTTCTGATGAAAGGGCTATTTATTATGAATTATTGAAGTTCAAGTTCAAAATAATTGATTTTGGAAGTTTAAAATATTTAAAATTAGAAAAATGTTTTTCTTACTTTTTCTAGAATGTGGCATGTGTTTGATGGCTGAAATCAGATTCTAGGCATGCGTAGAAAATTTATATAATTATATTATTAATTTATTAAATTTTCTGCTTTTGTGTGTCTAAGCAATTTCCTATAAATAGGGTCTTGGGTTAGAATTGAAAATCACACCGAAATCAAGTTTTCTCTCTCTATATTATCGAGTATATTCTTATGAGTATTTTGAGTATACTTTGAGTATTGTTAGACGCGGTGCAAGTTCCTTTCAAAGACTATATCCCAGATTCCAATTAGAAGTCTTAATCTTTCGAGGTAAGGGATGTTATTTTCTTCTCAAATGATATTATTTCTTCAATATCATTATCTTTGAAATATTGGTTGAAACTTTTTATCAAATTTAGAACTTTTTCATGTCGGGGTTACTTATTCATGAGTTACTATTCACGAGTTCTTATTCACGAGTACTTATTAAGATGAAAGCGTGAAGATGTTTTTGGGAAATTTCTATCTTTTGGTGTCGATTCTTATTCACGTATACGGGATACTTCACGTGACTTATTCAATCGAAAAATAAAATTTCTTCTTTTTGTCCAAAATATCTATTCGGATACTAGCTTTGATTGTATCCATGTTTTGATCATTCTTGAATTTTACACCACTATGATTATTTTTGAGGTATTTTTGAACATGGATAAAACAAAAGTACGAATCCTTAATCCTTAATCCTTGTCATTTTGTTTCACCGGATTCGTTTCTTTAAAAATATTTTCATCATCCTCGGTCTTAAATGATGATATTATTGAATATCTTTGGCAGTGTAGTGCAAAGATGAATAATTTCTGAAGAATATCTTTGGTAGTAGTGCAAAGATGAACAGTGTTTAGATGAACACGACCAATCGATGAATATCTTTGGCTGTGAGAGTGCAAAGATGAATATTTGATTCGGATGTATATTGATTGATGTTACGGGGATAAAAGATAGACGATGAACTTTTAAATTCATACATAGAAGATAGTAGTTTGCATTCTCTACTTAACTCTTCTAATGAATTATTATTTCATTGCGAATATTGATTTAAAATTTGTTGTCTATTGTATTCTATTAGATTTTCCCCATTGAAGACTAACGATAATTTTGTTGTATATTATCTTAGTCATAATATTCTTTATCTTGGGCTAGTTGAGCTCACCCTTTTCCTTTTTGTTCCATTTTTCTTCTTAGGAGGCGAGAATATAAATGAGAGTGCGAGTCGGGTATGGAATGAAGGTTTTAGAAAGAATTGTTTAGTAGTCCTCACCATTTTGTAAAATAATGTATCAATAAATGTGATGAGGATTTATTTGAGTATAGATATTGTCTGTAAGATAATATTTGTATTCAAACTCACAGCTTTCTGATTGTAATAATAAAGTTGTAGTTGTTTACATACCATGTATTGACAACTCGAATAGGTGATTTATACCTATTTTGGGGCGTCATGATTGGTATCGAGCTTAGGATATGATCTCCATGCGGAGATCGGGGAATAGAACTAGGAGGGAGAGACGAGTAAATCTTTCGCTATTTAGTGTGTCCTACCTAAGCTTATTTTTTAGTTGGTCAAGATATAAGGATATTATGTGATATATTGATTTCCTTAATTAACCCTTGTTTTATGACAAGATTTGAGAATGTCGAATGAGAATATTAACAATGGAAATGAGACCGTGGAGACGCTTTGTACTCACCAACGAGGAGAACGTGCAACAACAGTTTGGCAATGTTCCTCCCGTGAACAACACCACCGAAAGCGAGATGATGAACGAGGGATGTTTAGAAGCTTTTTGCGATTCATGCAAAATCGGAGGAGACTTCGTGTTCAAAATACTGAGGAGGAAACGATAGCAATTCACGGGTTGTCATGACAATGCGATTCAAAGAGTCAGGACCACGAAATTTAAGGAAAGCGGATCCGATCACCGGGAAACATGGGTCAAAACAAATTACCAAGATATTCAATGTCTTGGGATGCGGAAAGAAACGAAGGTTCCATTCGCCACCTTTATGTTCCGTGGAAAAGCGGAGATCATTGGTGGAGTCTGTGAAGCGTACCCATCCAAATGCAAGACTCAAATGTCTGTCTTGGGAGACATTTCAAAATTATTTAATGACAAATACTTTCCTCGAAGTGTTAAATCATATGAAGGAAGTGGAGTTCATCGATTAGAACAAAACAACACGACGGTGTCTCGATCGAGGCAAAGTTTGCAGAGTTATCCAGTTTCAGCACCTCATTTGGTGGAGAATGAGGAACGTATGACGCGGATGTTTTTGAGAGGTTTGAAACCCAAGATACGACAATATCTCATTTCTCATAAATTTTCTCTCTATTCGGATGTTGTAAATGTGGCTCAATTATTAGGCGAGATAACGAGTATGGTCAACTGAGGACCATAACCGAGGATCGTACCGGAGATAGCGATCAATGTAATAATGATAACCAAATGAGGAGAAAAGCGAGACGGACAAAAATGGTAACCACTCGGGTGGTAATCATGGCCATGAAAATAGAAGAAGCGAAGTTAGGAGGAGATTTTAAAAGAGGAGATTTAACAACGACCATGTGAAGACGACAAAGGCGGTCTTGTGAAACTAGTTCTAAAGGAGGAGAACGACCATCCGGTCGTATGCTACAAATCTGGAAAAGAGGAACATATCGATCCAAACCGCCTGAATAGTTCAAGGTATGCTATAATTGTGGAAAGGAAGGACATATCGCTTCGAGATTATGCGATGGCGAAACCTAGTTCAATGAGGGACGGTGACTCAAAAGACTATCCCGTAAAAGTCAAAGTCAACGATTAGGGAAGAAGCGTTTGTTGTGGATGGTCATAATGCGAGAACCCAAACGAGGTGATCACGGGTAAGCTACTTATAAATTCTTGCGAAGTTTATACCTTACTTGATCTGGGTGCTACCCATTCATTTATCTCTCCCGCATGTGCTCAACGTTTAAACTTGACTCAGGAGAAATTAGACTTTGACCTATCTGTGGAAACTCCGTTAGAGAAACTTTCATCACATCCATTTGTTTATAAATCTTGTTTGATTCAAGTTGGCACCATCACCTTACACCGTTGACCTTATCTCTTTAAAGATACTTGCTTTTGATGTGATTTTAGGGATTGATTGGTTAACTACTCATCATGCCAAAATTGATTGTTTTCGTAAGGTTGTTAGTTTTCATATTCCTAACCAACTTGTTGTGCAATTCAAGCAACTAAACCATTAAAATCAATCAACATCATATCTAATCATAAAGCTATTCGTTTATTGAAAAGCGGATGTCAAGCTTTCTTAGCCCATGTTATGGATTTGAATAAAGACACGTCAAATTTGAATAATATTCCTGTTGTTATTGACTTTCTGGCGTATTTCCAGAAGAACTTCCTTACCTACCCCGAACGTGAAGTTGAATTCTTTATTGATCTTGAACTCAGTACAAAGCCCATTTCTAAAACCCCATATCGAATGGCTCCTATTGAACTTGGGAGTTAAAGGTCCAACTACGGAAATTGTTGGACATCGGTTTCGTTCGTCCTAGTACATCTCCTTGGGGTGCTCTGTTTTATTTGTAAAGAAGAAAGACGGGAGTATGCGACTTTGTATTGACTATCGGAATTGAACCATGTCACCATCAAGAATAGGTATCCTCTACCTCGTATTGATGACTTGTTTGACCCGGTTGCAGGGGCACAATTCTTTTCAAAATTGATCTTCGTTCTGGATATCATCACCAAGATTAGAATCGAGGATATTCCAAAGACCGCCTTTAGAACTTCGATGCGGGCATTATGAATTCTTAGTCATGTCTTTCGGATTGACTAATGCTCCTCTTGACTTTCATGGATATGATGAACCGAGTATTCAAGAAATATTTGGATCGGTTTGTTGTTGTCTTTATTGATGACATCCTTATATATTCCAAAAGTCGTGAAGATCATGAGCACCATTTGAAATTTGGTACTCCAAAGGCTTCGTGAAAACAAACTATATGCCAAATTAAAGAAATGCGAGTTCGGCTTGAGGAAGTAGCATTCCTTGGGCACGTGGTGTCGAAACATGGAGTATCTGTTGATCCGTGAAGATTGAAGCAATACAAAGTTAGAACAACCAAGCCGGTGGATCAAATCGTAGCTTTTGGGCTTAATTTGGTTATTATCGGAGATTCGTGGAAGGGTTTTCTCGAATCGCTACTCCATTAACTCAACTAACTTTCGGAAGGATACAAAATTCGTTTGGAGCGAAGAATGCGAGAAAAGTTTCCAGAGAGCTTAAGAGGAGACTTATTTCTAAGACTGTTCTAACAATACCATCTGGTTCGGATGGATTTGTTATCTCAAATGATGCTTGAGCAAAAGGGTTAGGATGTGTTCTCATGTATAGCGTGGGAAAGTCATAGCCTATGCCTCGCGATAACTTAAAAGTATGAGAGGAATTATCCTACTCATGATCTAGAGTTAGCGTGATCGTTTTAGCTAAAAAGATATGGAGGCACTATCTATATGTGAAGAAAGTGGAGATATATTCGGACCATAAAAGCCTTAAATATTTCTTCACTCAAAAGAACTCAACACGCGGCGGACGTTGGCTCGAGCTATTGAAAGACTACAACCACACTATTCAATACCATCCCGGAAAAGCGAGCGTGGTAGGTGGCGCGTTGAGTAGAAGATCATATGCGAGAACGAGTGCGATGATGTCAAGTATACGCGTAGAGCCAACTTTAATAGAAAAAGTTAAGGTTGCTCGAGCCAGCCAATCGAGGCCGGAGTGATGCGTATGAAGAAGAAAGTACAAGAAGGAGCTATTCCTAGGGCGAGAATTGATGAAGAAGGAATACTTGAGTCCACTCTAGACTTTGTGTTCCTAACGACTGATTTGAAATACAAGATTATGATGGAGGCACACAATACACCATTTGCAATCCATCTGGAAGTACTAAAATGTATCGTGATCTTCGACATACATTTTGGTGGAACAATATGAAGAGAGAGATTGCAAAGTTTATCTCAATGTGTTTAACTTGTCAACGTGTAAAGTGAAAGATCTAGTACCCAAGGGTCCGTTGCAACCACTTGAGATTCCGAAATGGAAGTGGGAACACATTACCATGGATTTCGTTTACGGGTCCGAAAGTATTATGCATACAAGCCAATCATGTATGATGATAAAGCATATCTTGTGTAATCAATCTTATTTATTTATTAATAAAAAATTATTTATTAAAGGCATTTATTATCTACATGGTGGTCTTTGTTTAATAATATGTGATAAACCCATAGTTTTAAGCAACACTTTTAGAATAATGATGATGATCATTCTAATGAGATCTAAATTCTTAGAAAGCTTAAAACTAAAATAGTTCTCAATCATTGGATTACTAAATTGGGGATTAGTGAATCCGGATAGATTGGTACTTACGTTGCTTGCTCATTGGATGAGGATGATTGATCTCATGATCATTTGTGTGGAGACACTAAAGCAAGTATGTAGGTGCTTATTAGAGAATAAGTTCACTGAACGTGACTCGCTAAGGAATACCTAATGGAGTTTTACTTACACTGTCAATAGAATTCTATAGTGATAGTAAGACTGAAATGATCCTTGAGACTTGAGATCATCATAGTATCTTTATATATAATGAATTACACTTTGACTTATTCCTTAAGACTCTTAGAGTATATCAAAGGGTATGCTTGGGTGTAATAAGTTATATATGAAGATAATGAATGATCAATAAAGAATCTACCACTTCTAGTAAAAAGGAGATGTCATATGTGATTCGATAAATGACAACCCAGGAATCCTTGGCGAGTGGAATGAAATTAGAAAGTAGTTTCTAATTTGCATTCATTAGAGTTATTCATTTAGGAATCGAAATACATATAATTAAATAAAATAAGACTTGACGAGAATTCCATGTCTTTATATTTAATTGGGACATTGTATGGTGGAAGGATTGAATTATGCGGTAACTATTTACTCAAAGGTTCTTTTATGATTAATGTTGAAATCTATATTATCCGGAAAGTCGTTGATCATTAGGGAGGCTTATCCCTATTGTAGAATAAATATTATTTATTTAAATAAATTATTTGTTTAATTTATTTATTTAAATGAGATTAAATTGTTCTAATTGATTTATTCACAACCAGTTTAATATGGAGAACCTAAAGGGTCACACCATAAAAGGAAGAATAATTATTTAAGAAGTTAATGGCATAATTGTAATAATATGTTAAGTATATTTAATTTAATCTATGGTGATAGAATAAATTAAATAAATTTTAATATTATTATTTAATATTTTAGAAATATTAAATATAAATTAATAAGAGAGTCTTATTAATATTATTACAATTATTATTATTTTAATTTCTAAAAGGTTTAGGAATTAATTTAATATAAGTACTCTCATTTATTCCTAATTGGATTAGGAAAGAAAATTAGTTAAAGGAGTTTAATTAATTACCCCTAATAGGATTAGGGAGCCAATTTAATTAAAAGAGTTTAATTAAATAAATAATACCTTATTTTAATTAAAATAGGGTTACATGATATTTTTATAAGAGGAGTCTTATAATAGATATCTGAAATACGTAATTCCGAGATTTGGAGAGTACACCCCTTTTTTCTTATTCAGATAGGAAAAACTAGGGTTTGAGCCAAATCCCTTCTTCTTGAAAAATTCCTCTTCCTTGGTGGATCACCTATAGAGGCCATACACTTGGGTGGCTTACATTAATCAAAGGAAGAATCTACCCTGGAGACTCGAGGAGATCATGAAGAAGGAGGAGGTGAACTTCGTGCACGAGGAAGCTTCGTTTCTACAAGGTATGATTTCATAATTTCTTATTCTTCGTTTAATTAATAATATGCATAAAGGATGATCCGGGTAATTGGTTTGTAAAAATTTTAAAATCGATTTTATCTCGCTTGCTTAAATTTTGCAATTTTATTCTTCTTTGATTTTCACAAAACCTAACGGTGGTATCATGAGCCAAACTTTATCTTAATTATTTATTATTTATATTCTAAATATGTATGGGTATGAATTTAGAATTATTTATTGGGCATATTTTGTTGTATAAAATTATTATTTTATGAAAAAAAAAAAATTAATTAATTTTGCTGAAAACATTTTTTTTTTTCTAATCCGTGCATGTCAATTTTTTTTGGGTCACGTGGTTGATTTCTACAAGGATCCAGTCACTGTGAGATTGTCTCCATGCCAAACATGCTGCAAGATTTTCGCGCATAAAACAGTATATATATATAATATCCAGCGTGATCAGTATATATATATATATTTATAACTTTCCTGTTATATGTATATTATATATTATTATATAATTAGTAATCATACATTTTTTTTTTAAAAGGGTAACAGGATACAAAGTTTTTTTTTTTGTTGTTTGGCGTGAATCAAGGATGGAAATTCATGGGCCACGTGGAAATCAGGATAAATGAGGTGTTCCTTGCTTTGCTAACTAATATCATATATATGTATAATAACAAAGACCGCTTGTACCTAGAAAATTGATGCTAACAAGGGTCACTTACGGATTAATATTATATATATATAAGTTATATATATATAATATGTTTTAATAATTTTGTAATTAAAATAAAAGGGTTTATTTTAATCTTGAAATTGGATTTCATGCAACATAAAATTGCCCATTAAATGATACTCATATATATATGGAATGATTTAATTTATTGATACATATGATGATATGTATGATAATAAATGGGATTGATTATGGACAATTAACCAATATGATTGGATTTATTTTAGTTGGATGTTTGAATGAATGGGTTTTATTAAATGGGGTCTGCGTACCTCGTCTTTTCTGGTTTTCTTCTTGATGTAAATTCTATCTCTCTCTCTATGTACTTCCCTCGATCACGATCAAGGTTTCTATTTAAATTAAATAGTTTAATGTAATAGGATTAGTTAGAATTTTTTAGAAGAACCAAGACCAAGATCAAGGAATGCTTGCTTGAACTTGCTTTGTAATGGAGCCCGGTTTAAATGTAATAGTTATATTTAAATGTTTATTCTTTGCACCCTGGGGGGTTTGACCTTTTAGGTTCACTTGGTGGCTCTAGTGAACCAAACTAGAATAAAAGTCCATAATCAATCCGGGTAGAATATAGTATTCTATATGTGCATCTTTAGTAGTATATATATTATATATTATGCAAACATGCTTGCATGTTTAATAATATAACGCGTATTTTATATATATATTTGCGTATGCATATAAACAAGATGAGACAAATAATAACAAATCCTCAAAGTTTTTTATTAAGTCTTAAGCGTTCAAAGATATTTAGAATATCGAGCGTCGCCTTACAGCATGATAAAATTAATAGAGTATTAAATATTTAATATGAGTTTGTTGTGTCACCACAAGGCAAGTATTAAGTATTTAAGATGTTAATTTATCACATTTGATGCTTATAAAGAAAATTGAACAATATTGTTTTGTTGTGTCACCACAAGGGCGATATTTTTCTTTTTGAATATATGGAAGTGCTAGGTTGGACTTAACTTAGATAATTTTGATTCGGATGTGCCACCACTTGATCAAAATAATCAAAGAGGCAAAACATAAGGAGTTACGTGTTGATGTAATTGACAAGGAGTTGTCTACCTATTTATTTATATATAGTTTGTTGTGTCATCACAAGGCTATATATATTTGAAATGGGATCCTTATTCTCACTAGCAAAAAACTTTAATTAGATTTTGTAGAACTATATAAATGAGGGTAATATAGTTTGAAGAAAATAGTGGGAGATACCAACATAAAATAAGACCTAATTTATTTTGGTAATTAATAAATGAATGTTTGCTAAAATATTGTCTTTTTACATGCGAAATTTTGAAAATGTCACATTCACTAATTTCAACATGTAGCATACTTGATGCTAACAAACCGGCCGGGAATAGAACTACTACAATTTGGTTGAGGAATCGAGAATTGTTCTCCTTCTTTGAAAAGATTTCTTATGTCCTAAATTACCAGCATTACTGCAAAAGTTGCGAGAGACGACCTCGAGGAAGAGATTGCTACTTTTAAGCGGTGGCAAGATGATGCATCGTGGCTCGATGCATCATGCTCGCATCCATGAGTAAACGAGCTTCAGCGTCGGCATGAAAACATGGATGCTCTCTTGTCTTCTGCACGCACCTGGAGAGTTGTATGGTGAGCAAAGTAGGGACTGCTAGATATGAAATATCTAAGGAGCTCTTCCGATCTCGGATGACCGAGAGGCACTTCTGCCGTTGAGACTCATGTCCTAAAGATGATCGAATCTGATTGAGCGTCTTGGATACTTGGGTTCGTCGTGGATGGGGAGTTGAGTCAAGATTTAGTCTTGCGATCACTCCAGGACACCTTCTCACAATTTGTTGTGAATTTTCACATGAACAAGTTGGATGTCGACTTGCACAATTACTTAACATGTTGAAAAATCTGCTGAAGGTCACTTCCCATCCAAGAAGAACCATGTCTTCTTGGTGGATGATTCTTCCAAGAAAAGGAAGAGGCCCAAGGTATCTTACGAAAGAAAGAAATCCAAGAAGGCTAAGGGAAAGCGCGAAAGTGAAGGATCAAAAGAAACTGATCCACTTATGAAAAGGAATTTGCTTCCATTGCAATAAAATAGGGTCATTTGGAAGAGAAGCGCAAGGATTATCTCGCGAACAAAAGCGAAGAAGCTTGAATCCTAATCAAGGTTTTTTTATGATTGAAATTAATTTTTACGAAAGTCGATCTTCTACTTGGGTATTGGATCTGGGATGTGGTTCTCACATATGTAATAATAATATCGCAGGGGACCGTGTTCGAAGTAGAAAGGCGAGCAAGGATGAGGTCGTCTACGAGTGGGAAATGGAGCAAAGGTTCTTGCGTTAAATGTAGGGACTTATTGTTTAAAGACTTGCTACGGCAAGTTCATTAATTTAAATAATTGTTATTTTGTTCCAAATATCATTAGAAACATTATTTCTATCTACTGTATTGGATATGGATGGTTTTAATATTATAATAAAAAACAACAGGTTGTTCCATTTATAATGATAATGTTTTATATGGTGTTGGTAATTTGCGAAATGGACTTTATATACTTGACTTGCATGAAAATATATTTCAAATTGAACAAACTAATAAAAGGAAAAGAGATGATGTTAATTATACCTTCATGTGGCACTTTGTAGACTTGGTCATATTAATGAAACAAGATTATCCAAGTTGCGTAAAGATGGGCTCCTAGAGCTATCGATTATGAATCATATCCAACCTGTGAATCTTGTCTCATGGGTAAAATGACTAAATCTCCTTTTAGTGGAAAAGGAGAAAGAGTTCTGAGTTATTAGCGTTGGTACACACACGATGTATGTGGACTATGACAACGATCGCATACGAGGAGGTATTCTTATTTTATTACATTCAACGATGTGACCACTCAAGATTTGGATATGTGTATTTAATGAAATACAAATCAAATCATTTGAAAAGTTCAAAGAGTTCGAAGTGAAGTTGAGAAGCAAAATGGTAAGAGTATTAAGATTCTTCGATCGATCGAGGAGGAGAATACTTAAGTGGTGAGTTTCTCAATTATCTCGAAGAAAATGGTATAATCTCACAATGGACTCCACCAGGGGCGCCACGGATGAATGGTGTATACGAAAGGAGAAATCGAACATTGTTGGACATGGTTCGATCTATGATGAGTTTCTGAGACCTTCGGTTCATACGGGATATGCCTAGAATCATCGGTGCATACCTACTTAACAAGGTACCTACAAAATCCGTCCCCAAGACCCCATATGAGTTATGGATGGGGAGAAACCAAATCTTAAGCATGTTAAGACTTGGGGTTGTCCGACTTATGTCAAAAAGTTTGAAAACGATAAAATTGCAGACTAGATCGACAAATGTAGATTTGTGGGATACCATAAAGAAACATCGGGGTATTATTTCTATCATCCAACTGATCGAAAGGTGTTTGTTGCGAAACATGCTTATGCTTCTTGGAAAAGGAGTTTATCCTTGAAGGGGTCAGTGGGAGTAAGATATATCTTGAAGAAGCTCAAGAACCACAAAGTACTACAGATCAAAGTGAGGTACCTAATCAAGTAGAGATTCCTTCAGTACCACACCCTATTCATAAATCTGGAAGAGTACCAAAGATACCAGACGGTATGGACTTGTCATAGAAGATGACAATGAGGTGCATCATAGATGATGATGATCCATTGAATTCTGAGCAGTATATGAGTAGTAAAGACTCGGAGAAGTGGCGAGAAGCCATGAAATCCGAGATGGACTCCATGTATGAGAACCAAGTATGGACTTTGGTCTCACCACCGAAGGCATTAAGCTATTGGGTGTAAATGGGTCTTTAAAAGAAAGATTGGAAGCGGACGGCAAGTAGAGACCTATAAAGCCCGGCCCGGTTGTAAAGGTTTCAAACAAAGACAAGGAGTTGACTATGACAAAATCTTCTCACCAAGAGTAGCAATGCTCAAGTCCATTCGGATTTTGCTTTGCGATTGCGATTTACCATGACTACGAAATCTGGCGGATGGACGTGAAAACGGCCTTCCTCGATGGGAAACTTGAGGAGGATGTGTATATGACACAACCAGAGGGATTTGTTTCAAAGGTTGGAACAAATCAAGTCTGTAAGCTTCTGACGATCCATTTATGGATTAAAGCAAGCTTCTCGTGGGTGGAACATCCGTTTTGATGAGACAATCAAAAGTTTGATTTTATCAAAATGAGGATGAACCATGTGTGTGTCTGAGAAGGTTAGTGGGAGCTATTTTGTTTCATTCCTTGTATTATATGTTGATGATATATTACGATAGGGAATGATATTCTATCTTTATGAAACAATTAAAATCGGTTATCTAAACACTTCTCCATGAAGGACTTGGGAGAAGCATCCTATATTTTGGGGATAAAGATCTATAGAGATAGATCTAATAGGATGCTTGGCTTATCCCAAGGAACGTACATTGACATGATGCTAAAAGGTTTAGCATGGAAGATTCAAAAAGAGGTCTCATGCCGATGAGCCATGGAATACATCTCTCCAAGAAACAAGCCCCAAAGACACGGAGGAGAGAAAGCCGTATGAGTAAGATTCCTTATGCTTCAAAGAATAGGATCTATCATATCTGGTATGATATGTACTTAGACCGGATGTAAATTCATGCACTTGAGTGTAACAAGCGGATATCGGTCGAATCCGGAGAAAAAGAACAACTTTGGAAGGCGGTGAAAAAATATCCTAAAGTACTTAAGAAGAACTAAGGATGTATTTCTTGTCTCTGATGGAGTGCGAATTAAAACTAGAGGGCTTCACGGACTCAAGTTTTCAAACAGACCAAGATAACGATAAATCCGTTTGAGGTATGTGTTTATCTTAAGCGGTGGTAAGCGCGATGAGTTGGAAAAGTTCAAGCGACAAAATTCTTGATTCATTGGATGAAGGCGAGTACATAGGCTGCAAGTGAAGGCTGCAAAGGAAGTCATTTGGATGAAGAAGTTCATTCTAGAACTTGGTGTGGTTCCTAGCATTAAAGGACCAATGCCTTTATTACGTGACAACACTGGAGTACATTGCATGACTAAGGAACCCGTGTCTCATCGAAATCCAAACACGTGTTGCGGCGATTTCATTTGATCGGAGAGATCATTGAAAGAGGAGGCGTCACCACGGCGTGTGGACTCTCAAGACAATATTGCGGATCCATTTACTAAAGCGTTAACACAACAAAGAAGGTTTGATGATCGTCACTTAGAAGATGGGTATGAGATACCACGGCGATTGGCTTTAGTGCAGTGGGAGATTGAAAGTATTATGCATCTGAAGCCAATCATGTATGATGATAAAGCATATCTTGTGTAATCAATCTTATTTATTTATTAATAAAAGAATTATTTATTAAAGGCATTTATTATCTACATGGTGTTGTTTTAATAATATGTGATAAACCCATAGTTTTAAGCAACGCTTTTAGAATAATGATGATGATCATTCTAATGAGATCTAAATTCTTAGAAAGCTTAAAACTAAAATAGTTCTCAATCATTGGATTACTAAATTGGGGATTAGTGAATCCGGATAGATTGGTACTTACGTTGCTTGCTCATTGGATGAGGATGATTGATCTCATGATCATTTGTGTGGAGACACTAAAGCAAGTATGTAGGTGCTTATTAGAGAATAAGTTCATTTGAACGTTGACTCGCTAAGAATACCTAATGGAGTTTTTACTTACACATCGATAGGAATTCCTATAGTGATAGTAGTCAAATGATCCTTAGACTTGAGATCATCATAGTATCTTATATATAATGAATTACACTTTGACTTATTCCTTAAGACTCTTAGAGTATATCAAAGGGTATGCTTGGGTGTAATAAGTTATATATGAAGATAATGAATGATCAATAAAGAATCTACCACTTCTAGTAAAAAGGGTGATGTCACCTATGTGATTCGATAAATGACAACCCGGAATCCTTGGCGAGGTGGAATGAAATTAGAAAGTAGTTTCTAATTTGCATTCATTAGGAGTTGTTCATTTAGGAATCGAAATACATATAATTAAATAAAATAAGACTTGTGATAATTCCATATCTTATATTTAATTGGGACATTGTATGGTGGAAGGATTGAATTATCTGATTAACTATTTACTCAAAGGTTCTTTTATGATTAATGTTGAAATCTATATTATCCTGGAAAGTCGTTGATCGCTGGGAGAGGCTTATCCTATTGTAGAATAAATATTATTTATTTAAATAAATTATTTGTTTAATTTATTTATTTAAATGAGATTAGAATTGTTACAATTGATTTATTCACAACCAAGGTTTAATATGGAGAACCTAAAGGGTCACACACCATAAAAGAAGAATAATTATTTAAGAAGTTAATGGCATAATTGTAATAATATGTTAAGTATATTTAATTTAATCTATGGTGATAGAATAAATTAAATAGCTTAATATTATTATTTAATATTTTAGAAATATTAAATATAAATTAATAAGAGGAGTCTTATTAATATTATTACAATTATTATTATTTTAATTTCTAAAAGGTTTAGGAATTAATTTAATATAAGTACTCTCATTTATTCCTAATTGGATTAGGAAAGAAAATTAGTTAAAGGAGTTTAATTAATTACCCCTAATAGGATTAGGGAGCCATTTAATTAAAAGAGTTTAATTAAATAAATAATACCTTATTTTAATTAAAATAGGGTTACATGATATTTTTATAAGAAGAGTCTTATATTAGATATCTGAAATACGTAATTAGAGATTTGGAGAGTACACCTTTTTTTCTTATTCGGATAGAAAAAACTAGGGTTTGAGCGAATCCTTCTTCTTGAAAAATTTACTCTTCCTTGGTGGATCACTTATAAAGGCCATACATTCAAAGGTGGCTTACATTAATCAAAGGAAGGAATCTGCCCAGGAGACTCAAGGAGATCGCGAGAAGTAGGAGGTGAACTTCGTGCACGAGGAAGCTTCGTTTCTACAAGGGTATGATTTCACAATTTCTTATTCTTCGTTTAATTAATAATATGCATAAAGGATGATCCGGGTAATTGGTTTGTGAAAAATTTTAAAATCGATTTTATCTACGCTTTATTAAATTTTGCAATTTTATTGCTACTTTGATTTTCACAAAACCTAACGAGGTCTTCCTACTACGGTTTCTCGAGGCATCAATGCTATTTGGGTTATTGTTGATAGATTAACCAAGTCTGCTTCATTTCTTGCCGTCACGGAGACTTATTCACTTGAGCGTCTTCTTTAGTATATACGTGAATGAGATTGTGAGGTTGCATGGCATACTGTATCCATAGTTTCGGATCGTGACCAAAGATTCACTTCAAGATTTTTGGGTTAGCTTGCAAAAAGCTATGGGCGCAGTTCTGATTGATTGACATACCATCCTCAAGCAGACGAATGAATCGATCGAAGGACTATTCAAACTCTTGAAGATTTATTAAGACTACGTGTCCTAGACTTCAAGGCGGTTGGGATAAGTATTTACCATTGGTAGAATTCTCCTACAACAACAGTTATCGAGCAAGTATAGGTGTGGCTCCATTTGAAGCATTATATGGGCGAAAGTGTGTCGCTCTCGGTATGTTGGGACGAGGTGGGTGAAGCAACATTGTTAGGACCCGAGTTAAATGCGTATGACTACTGAAAAAAGATCCAAATGATTCGACAACGTGTACAAAGCAACACAAGATCGACAAAAGAGTTATGCGGATCTTCATCGAAAGGGCGTGGAATTTAGTGTAGGGGATCATGTATTTGTTCTTGAGTTGCTTGAGATTTGGGAAGAGAGAAAGCTTCCACTTTATTGGTCCATTTCAAATTCTTGTGGAAGGAGTTACAATATTTGGGAAGAGAGACCGAAAGCTCGATCCACGATTTATTGGTCCATTTCAAATTCTTGACGAGAGTAGGAAATGTAGCCTATAGACTTTCGGCGAGGTTACCTCGTCGTCCAATTTCGAGGGACGTATGTCTAAGGAGGGAGGTTGTTCTTATAAATGTGTTTCACATTATTTGTACTTCAGTAAATATGTGAAAGACCAAATCACGTTATAGAGTTAGAAATATTCAGTGGACGAGATAGCGACCATGAAGACTTAACGTATGAGGAAAAATAATGGTACATGTCAAATCTTTTTGGATAGAAAGGAGCATGTCCCACAGATTATTGATTCTTACGTGCAAAGGTCATACCACAGAGTTAAAGTTTTGTGGAGGAATCATAATTTATAGAGGAAATGACACATCTGAATTGGAAAACGGAAATGAAAGCGAGAGGTATCCTCATTGCTTTTTTCGAAATGATTACATAATATTATTTGTGAATAATTAATTATTGATTCATATGATGAGGAAAATATTGATTTTATGTGGATATAGATGGAGAAAATTTTAATGTGACAATTGTTGAAAATTGAAATTTTATCTTTTTACGATAAAATAATTCATTTAAATATATTATTATATTTTAATAATATAATAATGATGATATTTTTACAACGAATGTGGGATATATGAGTATCTGAGGAGGAAGAGTATTTTTGTTGCAATAAATGTTTAAAACATGTTAAACATGTCCGGTGGACCCCATTTATTGGTGAAATTTGATTATAGCACAAAAAATCGCTTGGTTTGTGGATTTCGGTCAATTTCTATTTGGAATTTGGAAAAACTTTCTTCTGAAAAGTTGTAGAGAATTGAATTTCCTATAAAACTCATGAGATTCGAATTTTCTGATGAAAGGGCTATTTATTATGAATTATTGAAGTTCGAAGTTCAAAATAATTGATTTTGGAAGTTTAAAATATTTAAAATTAGAAAAACGTTTTTCTTACTTTTTCTAGAATGTGGCATGTGTTTGATGGCTGAAATCAGATTCTAGGCATGCGTAGGAAATTTATATAATTATATTATTAATTTATTAAATTTTACTAACTTTTGAATTGTTCTAGCGATTTCTATAAATAGGGTCTTGGGTTAGAATTGAAAATCACACGGAAGCTGAAGTTTTCTCTCTATATTATCGAAACGTATTCTTGTGAGTATTTTGAGTATACTTTGAGTATTGTTAGAGCGGTGCGAGAGTTCCTTCAAAGACTATATCCCAGATTCCAAATTTAAAGTCTTAATCTTTCGAGGTAAGGGATGTTATTTTCTTCTCAATGATATTATTTTTTCAATATCATTATCTTTGAAATATTAGTTAAAACTTTTTATCAAATTTGGAACTTTTTCATGTATGGGTTCTTATTAGCGAGTTCTTATTCATGAGTTCTTATTCACGAGTTCTATTTATGAGTTCTTATTCACGATTCTTATTCACGAAGTACTATTAATGAAGCGTGAAGATGTTTTTTGGGAAATTTCTATCTTTTGGTGTCGGAGTTACTATTCACGTATCGTCATTATTCACGTATACTACTGTTTTATTCATAGAAAAATAAATTTCTTCTTTTTGTCAAAATATCTATTCGGATACTAGTTTTGATTGTATCCATGTTTTGATCATTCTTGAATTTTAAACCACTATGATTATTTTTGAGGTATTTTTGAACATGGATAAAACAAAGTACGAATCCTTAATCCTTAATCCTTGTCATTTTGTTTCACCGGATTCGTTTCTTTAAAAATATTTTCATCATCCTCAATCTTAAATGATGATATTATTGAATATCTTTGGCACCAGAGTCAAAGATGAATGATTTCTGAAGAATATCTTTTTAGGTAGTAGTGCAAAGATGAGCAGTGTTTAGATGAACATGACCAAATGATGAATATCTTTGGCTGTGAGTGCAAAGATGAATAATTAATTCTAGATGTATATTGATTGATGTTACGAGGGATAAAAGATGAGCGATGAACTTTTAAATTCATACATAGAGATAGTAGTTTGCATTCTCTACTTAACTCTTCTAATGAATTATTATTTCATTGCGAATATTGATTTAAAATTTGTTGTCTATTGTATTACATTAGATTTTTCCTGTTGAAGACTAACGATAATTTGTTGTATATTATCTTAGTCATAATATTCTTTCTTGGGCTAGTTGAGCTCACCCTTTTCCTTTTGTTCCATTTTTCTTCTCGGGAGGCGAGAATATAAGCGAGTGCAGTTAGCTGGGTATGGAATGAAGGTTTTAGAAAAGAATTGTTTAGTAGTCCTCACCATTTTGTAAAATAATGTATCAATAAATGTGATGAGGATTTATTTGAGTATAGATATTGTCTAGAAAATAATATTTGTATTCAAACTCACAGTTTTACGGTTGTAATAATAAAGTTGTAGTTGTTTCTGTACCATGTATTGACAACTCAGAATAGGTGATGTATACCTATTTTGGGGGCGTCACACCTTACCTTAGAAGAACTGAATATTGGAAAAGTGAAGTAGCAGAATACTTTTCTTCTTTCTCTCTATAGATTTTCTCTCTATAGCTTCTCTCTATAATTTCTCTCTCTAGAGTTTTAGTGAATTAAGTAAGAAAATAATGAAGGAATGAGCTTATTTATAGGAAAATAGAATGCATAGTAATTAATCCATGAAGCGGTCAGGATTGATTTACTTTAATCGGACGGTCCATATTTAAAGCAAAATCTTTTAAATAAAATATCATATATTCTATTTATATAAAAACATTTTACTATGCAAACACTACTGCAACACTATGCAAAACACTATATGCAAAAACACTTTATGCAACACTATATGCATAATAAAATATAATATATTACATTTATAGAATAAACTTTAATAAAGTATTACATTTTATATATAAAGATGTTTACGTTTTATTACGTTAATAATACGAATAAAACAAAACGTCATTATCGCTATAATAATTCATATTATTAATCGACAATAATGGAATCAAACCGAAGTGACTTCTCACATAAGCATCGATAATCAATACCGTAATGTCTTTCTATGCAACCACACGACATCTTTGTACTTTTACTACTGAGTAGTTCAACAAGATCAACCGGTAAAACTTCCGCCGTTATTTCAATAAAATATTTTTATCGTTTTCTCGATCAAATGATAATTACATTACATTAGAGAATTCTACCAATGATTGAGTAGTTGTATGCGAATATTCCTGCTAAACAAGAATATTCCCAGACCAATCGAATATAATATAACCACTTGCATACTTTGCAAAATTTATAAATACTACCCACAACTATAATATTATCTCAAATTCACACCATAATATTAAAAATTATTTCGACAAAATTTAAATCTTTATTGATAAAATCTGGGGTCTCACGTGTGTAGTATAAATCGGTGAGTCAACCCGATCTTACGGTTCGGACTCGTCCTGCCGCCTTGGGATCCTTTAGCTTTTCATTCACATCCTCTAGTTTATGTAGTATGTATATCTCCCCACTCTGCTAATGACCAAAAGCAGAGGAAAACTTACTTTCCAATTCACACACAAAAAAAAAAGAAAAATATAAAATTGGTTATGTAAAATAAGTTTATAGAAATTGGATAGAATATATTTGTTATTGATGTGAAATTGGTTGTGGGAGTTTTGATTATGGAACCATAAAGGGTTTAGATGATATAAGGATGAAATATTGTATGGAGGTTATGTGTTTATATGTTTGGATTTCATGAAACTAGGATTTTTAAAGCTTGCATACCATGTGTTTGTATAAATGCCATAAAGAGATTAATTTGGTTAAAACATGAAAATTAATGGGTTGTCTCTATAAATTGATGTACATACGAAGTTATTATGGCGATGAATATCTTTGGCCTGTAGTGCAAAGATGAATAATTAATTCTAGATGTATATTGATTGATGTTACAGGGATAAAAGATAGACGATGAACTTTTAAATTCATACATGAAGATAGTAGTTTGCATTCTCTACTTAACTCTTCTAATGAATTATTATTTCATTGCGAATATTGATTTAAAATTTGTTGTCTATTGTATTCTATTAGATTTTTCCTCATTGAAGACTAACGGTAATTTGTTGTATATTATCTTAGTCATAATATTCTTTCTTTGGGCTAGTTGAGCTCACCCTTTTCCTTTTTGTTCCATTTTTTCTTCTCGGGAGGCGAGAATATAAGCGAAATGCAGTCGGGGTATGGAATGAAGGTTTTAGAAAGAATTGTTTAGTAGTCCTCACCATTTTGTAAAATAATGTATCAATAAATGTGATGAGGATTTATTTGAGTATAGATATTGTCTAGAAAATAATATTTGTATTCAAACTCACGGTTTTACTGATTGTAATAATAAAGTTGTAGTTGTTTACGTATCATGTATTGACAACTCGAAATAGGTGATGTATACCTATTTTGGGGCGTCCACACCTTACCTTAGAAGAACCTAATATTGGAAAAGTGAAGTAGCGAATACTTTTCTTCTTTCTCTCTATAGATTTTCTCTATAAACCTTCTCTCTATAATTTCTCTCTACAGTTTTTTAGTGAATTCGTAAGAAAAAATAATGAAGGAATGAGCTTCTATTTATAGGAAAATAGAATGCATAGTAATTAATCCATGAATCGGTCCGATTGATTTACTTTAATCGTGACGGTCCATATTTAAAAGCAAAATCTTTTAAATAAAATATCATATATTCTATTTATATAAAAACATTTTACTATGCAAACACTATGCAACACTATCAAAACACTATGCAAAAAAACACTACGCAACACTACGCGTAATAAAATATAATATATTCTATTTATAGAATAAACTTTAATAAAGTATTACATTTTATATATAAAAGATGTTTTACGTTTTATTACGTTAATAATACTGAATAAAACAAAACGTCATTATCGCTATAATAATTCATATTATTAATCGATGATAATGGAATCAAACCGAGTGACTTCTCACATAAGCGTCAATAATCAATACTGTAGTGTCTTCTTATGCAACCACACGTATTCATCGTACTTTTTTACTAAGAGTAGTTCAACAATGATCAACCAGTAAAACTTCCGCCGTTATTTCAATAAAATATTTTTGTCGTTTTCTCGATCCGGCAATAATTACGCTAAGGGTTCTACCAATGATTGAGTAGTTATGCGAATATTCCCTCGCTAAACCGAATATTCCCCACCAATCGAATATAATATAACCACTTGCATACTTTGCAAAATTTATAAATACTACCCACAACTATAATATTATCTCAAATTCACACCATAATATTAAAAATTATTTCGACAAAATTTAAATCTTTATTGATAAAATCTGGGGTCTCACATGTGTAGTATAAATCGGTAGTCAACTGATCTTCTGGTTCTGGACTCGTCCTGCCGTCTTGGGATCCTTTCGAGCTTTCATTCCTGTCCTCTAGTTTATGTAGTATGTATATCTCCCCACTCTGCTAACAGCCAAAACAGAGGAAAACTTACTTTCCAATTCACACACACAAAAACAAAGAAAAAAATATGTAAAATTGGTTATGTAAAATAAGTTTATAGAAATTGGATAGAATATATTTGTTATTGATGTGAAATTGGTTGTGGGAGTTTTGATTATGGAACCATAAAGGGTTTAGATGATATAAGGATGAAATATTGTATGGAGGTTATGTGTTTATATGTTTGGATTTCATGAAACTAGGATTTTTAAAGCTTGCATACCATGTGTTTGTATAAATGCCATAAAGAGATTAATTTGGTTAAAACATGAAAATTAATGGGTTGTCTCTATAAATTGATGTACATACATGAGTTATAAGTTAACTCAAGTTGTTTGAGTGCTTCATCAGTTAAAAAAAATCACTTTAACGGCCACTTTTTCTGCCAACTTTTTCTTCTTCTCTAACGCCTGCTTAGTTTTAGCCATCTATTCCTTTCGCTTCAATTCCTTCAACTTCATCTCGTCAACTTCATTTTTCTTCGGAAGATGAGTTTTTTTCGACTTTTCCAACTCAAATATTATCTCTCTATCTTTCACAAGACTTGTGTACTTTTGCAAGAGAAATTTCTTCGAATCGGATTGTATTGTAACTCGTATCGCCGCCGTCATGATTTTGTAAGTATATTTTGACCTCCCCCCCCCCCCCCCTCAAAAGTTTCTGATTCCGCCATTGGATGTGAAGGGAGTGAAATGATTTATTCGATTCAAATGAATCATTCTATATTCTCCATATTTTAATAGAACAATTATCATAAGTTTTTTCATTCTATAAAAATGAGTCATTGCATTCATAACTTGATTCCCCAAACGGAACACAATAATTTTTATTTAAACTTGATTTCATTTATAGGTATCTAAATTTTAAATACAGAATTAGAGAGAAATGTAATAGAAAAGAGTCTCAAATCCATCTGTTTCGAAATAAAAAAGCATTTTTACTCGAGAGACTTATAAATGTGTTAAATAAACTTATAAGTCATTTGCCACTGTTTGAGAGCTACTTATTTTTTAACTTATAACTTAGTTTTAAAATTAAAAAAAACAACGAACTATTTATGACTTATTTTAAAATAACTTATTAGTCATTATAAAATAAGTTAGTTTGACCAAATGTAATACTTATTTTGTCCTTCTTTTTATTAATGTCACTTTTAATAATATTTATATTATTTTAACTAATAAGTCATTCCCGAAATTTGAACGTTTTCATAACTTATTTTAACTTAATTTTGACTTTATAAATCCAATTGATATCGAATACTATTATTTATAAGTTTCAATTTAAAAATAATTTTATAACTCAATTTATATTTTAACTTGTAAATCATTTAAAATAAAGAGTTCCCGAACAGAAGCATATTAATTTTTACAATGCATTTCAGTAAGAGAAAAGTGTTGATAGTGTGAATCAACCTTGTAGATTTCACAAGTCACAGAAGTTTGTTTGTTTGTTTTTTCTTCCAGTCCACCTACTAGTTTTTGTTTTAACTCATAAATAAATGTGTTTTGTTCAATCACTCAATGATTTTATATAGATTGGCCCACTTTCCACATCTTTATTATTTTTACCCTTTTTAACAATTTCATTATTTTACTTGATACATTGTTGTTTAGCCTAAAAAATTATTAGCCAATAAAACAATTCTCTTTCACTGACTTATTTGGTAATTTTAGCTGAATATGATGAAGATGGGCTATATTAATGATTAAAATTTTGGTAATATAATAAAAGTAGTTTTACATTTGGAGATTTAAGGGTAAAAATATTTTAAATGATAATTTCATAAGATATTCCTTAAATGAATAATAAATAGATCACACATTAGTTTATAAAAATATCAATTTCTTAAAATATATGTCTGTTGAGAAGAGAACTCAATAAATGTAGTACTCCATTTGTTTTGAATACTCTCGATATGAGTACTCATCTTGATACAATATTTTTTTGAATGTGAATGCCATCCCCATTCCCAACCCTCAATATCAGGTTCAGTTTTCACTTTTTCTATTTCAAGGAATTATATATTATTCATAGGTGTACACATAGCCCTCAACGAATCTGAAGCATGTTAATTTATTTGCTTCCTCATATTCTTACACTTATAATAAATTAATAATATTATAAGAAGATAAAATAATATTAAATAAATTTGAGAATTAATTAATTAATATTGTACTCATTTGTCTTACTGATTTAATCATATTTTACTATTAATTTTTTATAAATGAGAATAATTTAATTCATTTTCTTGTTTTGAGTGGCTCCTCTTAGTTGTCTCCAAGAAAGATGACCAGAACCACAATATAATATTTTAAAAATATAATATTATAATTTATAATTTATCTATAAAAGTAACTAATCAATTTACTAAAAAATTGCAAGTGATTAATAATCTCATAGTTCGGGAGATATATATATATATATATATATATATATGTTTTTAAAGTTATTAGACTCACAATTCAAATGTTGATAATGGTTGAAATAAGATGTTGTGAAATAATATAATTGGGCAAAATAAATTAAAAAAAAGCACTCTAAGCGTAAATAAATAAAAAAAAATTCATTGATATATTTTGAACCCCTCTAAAAATATTTTGGTTCCGCCACTGTACACGTGGGCAACAAACTTAGCCAGTATTTTTAGAAAATGTCATCCGCAAAATATATAATATAATCATCAACCACTCTCCAAACTCTAAAAAAGAATCATATGTTATGTTGATGAACATAAAACAACTTCTTGTTGTTAATATGGTAACCATCCAAATTAATATAATACTACTACTAGACTACTAGTAGTAGTATTTTAGTATTAGATTCCTTCACCCTCCAAAGACCAATAATTAAAGCATATAAACCCACCCAACCACTCACCAAATATTTAATCAACCCATCCCCATCTCTCTGCCTTATTTGCATGAACACCCTAAATAAAGTCATTTCATTGAACGGCTCAAGATCATCATCCCACACAGTATATGGGTTAAATATAGAAATATGGTTTAGCCATTCGTAGAGCAAAAGAAACCTCTAGCTCTTTCTCTCTCTCTCTCTCTAAATTTTAGAACAGTCAATCATAGAGACAGTAGATCATACTATTTATTAATAAAATAATTTATATAATTATATTCAAAGGATAAGCCTACATTATAAATAGTATATGCATTATAAAATTTATATGCATTATATATCTAATGTGTTGAAAATTATTTAAGTCTTCAAAAAGCAACAGATCATATTTGTTAAGAATGATCAAATACTGCTGCTATCTGGGGTTTTAAATACTCCTTCCGTTCCTAAAAAATTATCGTTTTAGGAGAAAAAATTTGTTCCAAAAAGTTTGTCGTTTACACTTTCGAGGAGAATAAATTATTTACTTTTCTATATTATTCATATACCTTCTCATCATTATCTAAAAATTCTCTCCTCAGATTAATAATTTTCAATTTCCCATAAAGGAGTAGAGATAAAATTTCAAACAAATTTTACTTAATAAATGATAATTTCTTAATTTATGTATCAAAATCTTATACGATAATCTTTTAGAAACAGAAGTAGAAATATAAAACATTAAATCAACTACCCTGAAAAACAAATATTGAAATCACAAACCAAACTCCCACCTTATTTAAGAAATCTTTAGCATTCATTCTCTCTCATTATTTTAGTCTGACCAACAAAACCCAAGAACCTGTCCTACTCAAGCGGCCCCATGTATTCAGAAAAAAATAATACTAAAAATGGGAAAGATGGGTTCCAAATAATTAATTTTCCCTTTCTTTCCTTTTATCTTCTCTCTCTGTTTTCTTTTGATATTGGGTTATCAGGAAACTTGGGCAGTGGTTTTTGCAGTTTTTTTGTTCTAATTTCTAATTTTTGAGAAAAAGATAAGACCTTTTCCCTCTGTTTTTATTTTTATTTTTATTTCTGACCTTAACTTAGAAATCAGAGATACATTTATAAGAGAGAGGTTTGAGTGTGGGAAATATAGATGGATATGATTTATTACCCACTGGGGAGGTCTTCTTACGAGGACTCCATCAAAGTCTTGGAGGCGGACATACAGTATGCCAATGCTTTGTGAGTTGTCTTTCAGCTAATAACTGGAGTAGTATTATCTTTCCTGGGTTTCTCTCTTTGTGTTTACCTGGGTTCACTGTATAATTTTGTGTATGTGATTTTATTATTTTTTAATTATCTCAGTCTACTTTTGTGCTAATAATCATAATTTTAGGATTAAGCTACCGTTGCTAATTAAGAAAACTCATAGAATCCAAGCTGGGTTTTGGGCCGTAGTTATTGATTATATATTTATAGATTAATATTGGGTTGAGAAATATAAAAAAAGTGTTTTACCCCTAGTTTCTTTTTCTCAGCTCACGAGATGCTAACATTAGAACTGTGGTTACTCTGGCTAGGTGAATTCTGCTATATTTTGTTGCTATCATTGAGGATTTTGATGAAAAGTACTGTTTTTTAGCTACCTTGCTGGTATGGAAATAGGATTTTCCTTCAGTTGAAAATTATACAGGAACCCAAGTTGGAGCATAAGTTTTTCTTCCCCCTTTTTTAACAAATAAAAGCAAAAAAAAAAAACTAATGGTTGATTTTAACAAAGCCCGAGAGCATGGCATGAACTGAAAACTAAATTCCAATCGGTGAAACTCGGTAAGAGCTCTGGAGTTAAGGGGCTAATGGAGTTTGGTCTAATTGTTCATGAAATGTGGATATGTTTAATAAGGTTATGTAATCTATTCTTTTGTTTAAAGGTGTGATTGATTTAAAATGTGGGTAAATACTGCTGTAATTGGTCTGATTAATTGTTTTATTTGAATTGTTGGTATGCAGGGCTGCTGCCATTCCTAGAGGGAAGGGCGGTGCTCAACTTCAAATGAAATTGGTATACAGTCACTTGGCACCCCTCCTTTTGATTCTGCTCCAGTGGATTGACTGTTCGTGCTCATGTCTAGTTCCCAGATATCTAAATCTTTTCCATGTCCTTGTATATAAGGTTGGCTCTGAGTTTACTGCTGATTTTTGTTTCTTTAATTGTAAGTTGAGTTTGTATGCTCAACAAATAGTATAATGATGGTAAGAGAAGGGGCTTATCAAAATAATAATAATGATAAATTATAGTGAGGGAAAGGAAATTCTTGGAAATGAAGGCATTAGATTAGTAACCTTCGAGAAATTTATTTGAACTATGGCCATGGGTACATAGTTTTCTGAAATGTTCATTTCTCATTGTTTCCAAACCATGCTTTCCTGAAAACAATTTGCATTTTACAGGTATACACAGATGGGAGACCTAACATATCTGCACGTGGAAGGAATGCAACTATTAGCGACTTCTATGGTTTGCTAATTATCTCTTTATTCACAAGTTTATGAAGTAAGACATTCTATTTAGTTTGGTTATTGCAATCATACTTATTTTCTGTTTGCTTCAATGAAAACCAAATGCAGCTGTTATATTGCCATCTCTCCGTCGACTCCATAATGACTTTGTAGATCTGGATAACGTAAATGATGAGAAGCCTGGAATGGAGATCATTGGCAAGAGGATACTGGAAGGTGATACTTGCTTTTCCAATGTTGATTTTGAGAGAGAAGACGAATGTGGGATATGCTTAGAGCCATGCACAAAAATTGTCTTGCCTAATTGCTGTCATGCCATGTGCATCAACTGCTACCGTGATTGGTAACTGATTGCTTATAATCTCGTCTTGTATTATACATACCTTCTACCATTAATGCCTGATCTCGAACTTCTTGCCAATTTACAGGAACACAAGATCGGAGTCTTGCCCCTTTTGTCGTGGTAGCATAAAGAGAGTCAAGTCAAGAGACTTGTGGGTTCTAACTTGTGGTGACGATGTAATTGACACTGACACAGTTTTGAAGGAGGACGTGCTGCGCTTCTACCTGTATATTAACAAGCTGCCTAAAGATAATCCAGATACCCTTTTCTTAATGTACTATGAATACTTAATTTAATCTCAATGAAGTTGAAGGAATGTTGTACAGATGGTAAAAGCCGACCTATAAAATGTACATAGAGTCCGGTATGAGAATTATCACACAAAGGTAACAACTTAATTGTACCTGTTGTAGGTTAATAAATGTCATTGTGATACATTTTCATAATTGATGATAGAATATTTTATTTCTGAAACTCGAGTTTCCTCTTACATACTTTATTTCTCAAAAGTGACAGCCAATATACATTAGTATATATTGTCACCATGTATTTGATATATTCCTAGTCAAATCAGGTTGACCCTGCAGAAAAAAAAGAAGAACAAGGATAAAATAGCTGTCTTTTGACATGGTTTTATTATCTCGCTCTCTGAATGAAGCCAATCGGAGCGGTGGAGAAAACTATGAAGCAACTAAAGTTCGACATCTATGCACCATTCTTTTTCTTAATTAGTTCATCAAATGATGGTTGACAGAAACCTTGATTTAGGATAAGTTCAGCTACGTGTTTATGCATGGCTTCTGTAAGATGAATTCCATCCCAATTGATGTATTTGCTAGGATCCTTGCAGGTGGATGTTCCTGAAGAGCCGCAAAAAGAATTTGAGTTATAGTTGAGTTTCCCATCTTGAAGTCCACAGCATGCCTTGAAGGTCTCCTCAAACTGGTATTTTTGCGGATTCTTTAGTATGGTCAGGTATGCATTCCAGTAATCTGCATATACAATTGTGCAATCAGGGTACTGTTTCTGAAATGCTGCAATTTTTGTCTGGAGTATTTGGTTGTGGATCATTATTGCTGAGTTGACTACTGTAACACATCCCATTTTATCAAGATTTATCAATGGACATAGAGATACGTCGCATGCTAGGCACCCCACTGGAGGTAGTCCTTGAACCACAATGTACTTTGCTCCACTGTCCAACAATGTCTGTCACAACCACACACAGTATACATTGCAACTAAGTAATTGTTTTATTTCAGCATGAACCTCTTGCATATAAGTTGAATATAATTGCTTGCTTTTATTTATCCAAATCATACCTTTAAGAGTTTGGTTATGTGGACTGTGCACGACTCGGTGAGCATCTGTAGGGAGATAGAAGATCTATAACTAGTAGCGTAGTCATTCACCCCCATCTCACCAATCCAGAAGAGCGCGTTTTCCAATTCAGCCTTGCAAGAATTTGCATCCTTTCCTTTACATATTTGCTGCTGTTGAAATGTGTTGAACCAGTCTATCTGAGTCTGCATGCTCATATGCATGTTACTCCAGAAGTTTTGACCAATTTTGTGTTTGGCAAAGAAGTCGCTTGAGAGAGCCGTTGAGCCAGCTACTGCAAAGTTCACGCCAACGGAGAAATTTGCAGAAACAGTAGAAGCAGATTTATATGGCTCCAGGAATGGCAGGCCTAGAGATTGACAGAGGAAATCGATAAAGAGGCGACCATCGCATAATCTGTTGGAGGGTTTCCCAAATGTGGTTGAGCCATAGGGAGAATGCGCACCAGAAAAGAATGAGGAGAGAGCGCCCAAGGCTTTAGCATTTCCTGTATCTGTGTATGAGCCTCCAAAAGCATAGACCTTGGAGAAAGAACCCTTGTAACTGAACTGCAGAGAAGAAGAAGATGATGGTTCTGAAGGAGATGGCGATGAGGGTACTGAAGGAGATGGGGTTGATGGTATTGGAGGAGATGGGGATGATGGTTTTGGAGGAGATGGTGATGATGGTGTTGAAGGGGTTGGGGATGATGGGGGTGAAGGTGTAGAAGGGGTTGGGAGTGATGGTGTTGAAGGGATTGGGGGTGATGATTTTGAAGGGGTTGGGGATGATGGGGGTGAAGGTGTAGAAGGGGTTGGGAGTGATGGTGTTGAAGGGATTGGGGTGATGATTTTGAAGGGGTTGGGGGTGATGGTGTTGAAGGTGTTGGGGGTGATGATTTTGAAGGGGTTGGTGGTGATGATGTTGAAGGGGTTGGGGGTGATGAATTTGAAGGGGTTGGGGGTGATGATTTGGAAGGAGATGGGGGTGATTTATTTGAGGGAGATGGCGGTGACGAACCTGAGGGAGATGGCGGTGACGAACTTGAGGGAGATGGCGGTGATGATTTTGAAGGAGATGGTGGTGACGAACCTGAGGGAGATGGTGGTGACGAACCTGAGGGAGATGGCGGTGACGAACTTGAAGGAGATGGCGGTGATGATTTTGAAGGAGATGGTGGTGACGAACTTGAGGGAGATGGCGGTGACGAACTTGAAGGAGATGGCGGTGATGATTTTGAAGGAGATGGTGGTGATGAAGACGATGATCCTGGAGATGGACAAGAACAAACACAAGGAGGAAGACAGGTATCTTGGCCTTTAAGGTGTGCAAATGAAGGGGAGAAGAACAGTAACAGAAAGAAGAGTTCAAAAGGGATGTGGAGGGAATTAGACTTAATCATTTTGTGTTGTGATAGAGGAGTTTGCTAAGAAAAAAAAATCCTTTTTTGGCTAAATTATATGTATAGAGGTATAGATATACTAGTTATTTATACTTGGAACTCTTTTCATATTGGTGAATCGATGGACAGGAGGAGCTCCTTACTCTTAGGAAAAAGAACAAAGGCGTTCAATGAGTTAATGTCCTAAAGCCAAGGATTTTAAATTGACCAACTATTAGCCTCAGAGCTTTTAACAGTTGGTCCTTGCCCGTTGCCTACACATATGGATATTGCCCCTCGCAGGAATTGGATAATCATTTTCTTTCCAAATTAGTCCCATTAGCTTTCCGATTTCTAACCATAACTTGAAAGATTCCATATAGTTTGGGATATTTTTTAGTTAATTATGCTCATTTCAAGTGACAAAAAACTAACTTATGATTGAGATTCTCTCTAAATCAAATCATCTCTAATTCCAAATGAAAAATGATTTATTATTTTTATTTTATATGTTGATTTTTTATTACGAATTACGTAGATAAATTTGATTAGTAATATTTTGATATGACTTGGTCCAAATCGTTTTTAGTATAAAAATTCTTCATTTTCAATTTAGCTATAAAAATTGCTATTAGTAAACTTGGCATAATGAATACAAGTCTTGATAATGAATACAAGTCTCGTTATTTATGCTTCCACTTATCAATTATTCAGCATAATGACAAATTATTTATGCTTTCAGACACCAATTGTTAAGTATAATGTTAAAATATAGTGTGGTAAAAGTTGAATTGGTAAAGAATATATTAGATTTTTTTCTTAACCATTCAACTTAAAATTAATCCGCAAGTTAAGTACATGAATTTGGGAAGACCCCTAAAGCAGCTCCCCCCATCTGGTGATAATCTTAAAAAAATACTACTCTACGTATATAGACTCTGGTCAACTCTACCTGATGCCACTTGATTTGTCACGTCTATTTCTTTCTCATGTCTGGAATCTTACATGGCAAGTCTGTTTAAAGTCAACTTGACTCAACGAATTTTGTGACGTTTTGAAAAATAAATAAATTAGTCCAACGAATTGATTATAAAAAATTTCTATTTAATAATATATTTATAAATCAAAGTCGAATAGAGTGTGAAAATTATATTTAACCCGTTGTTTATATGTTACTAGATTTGAGCATATTTTATAAACTAACAGAAGCAATATACTCTTAGTTTGAGATTTGAATATAATTTCTAATTTTTATTATAGTTTCTGTTTTGTACCACCTGTCCTCGTAAATAAACTGTGAGACCCCAGAATTTTATCAATAAAGATTTAAATTTTGTCGAAATAATTTTTTAATATTATGGTGTGAATTTGAGATAATATTATAGTTATGGGTAGTATTTATAAATTTTACAAAGTATGCAAGTGGTTATATTATATTCGATTGGTGGGGGAATATTAGGTTTAGCGAGAGAATATTATCTGCAATAACTACCAATCATTGGTGGACCCTAATGTGTAATTATCATTTGGATTGAAAAACGACAAAAATATTTTATTGAAATAACTACGGAAGTTTTACTGGTTGATCTTGTTGAACTACTTCGGTAGTAAAAAGTCGATGTCGTGTGGTTGCATAGTAGCACCTGTATTGATTATCAATCTTTATGTGAAAGTCACCGGTTTGATTCCATTATTATCGATTAATAATATGAATTATTATAATGATAATGACGTTTTGTTTTATTCAGATTATTAACGTAATAAAAGCGAAACATCTTTTATATAAAATGAATCTTTTTATTAAAGTTATTACATAAATAGAATATATTATATTTTATTATGCATAGTGTTGCATAGTGTTTTTGCGTAGTGTTGCGTAAGATTTGCGTAGTAAAATATTTTATATAAATAGAATATATGATATTTTATTTAAAGATTTTGCTTTAAATATGAATAGTCGATTAAAGTAAATCAATCTGGATAGTTCATGGATTAATTACTATTATGATTCTATTTTTCTATAAATAAAACTTTCATTCCTTCATTATTTTCTTACGAATTCACCTGGCTACAGAGAGAATTATAGAGAGAAGCTATAGAGAAATCTCATATAGAGAGAAATAAGAAGAGTATTACGATGCTTCACTTCTTTGATATCCAGATGTCTTTTTACTTGTAAGGGATATTATTTGTTGTATCTGTAAAAAGTGTTATTTCTTTCTTATTCATGAAGAGAACTTCATTATTCCATTCTTTATTATTACATTGGAATAACTTGTATACGCCATGACATACCCTATCTTGGTGACATCCTCTGTTATTCCATTCTTTTATTATTACATTGGAATAACTCGTATACTGACATACATCTATATCATAATCATATCGTGGTTTACACTATACTTGGTGACATTCTTATATTATTACATTGGAACATCGCATGCATGTGTTTCTGGCGGGACTGGTTAAATCTTTATTATTCATTGGAACATCCATGCATGTGTGTTTTTAGGACGCAGTTCCGTCTTTATCGATCTGTTGGAATATCCTATCGTGTGTTTTTCACCGGATCTGGTTCCATCTTTATTATTATGTTGGAACATCATTGTCGGTTGTGAATTTCACTTTTGACGGTTAGTTATTATTATTACATTGGAATAACTTTGTCTATCATGCTGCGTGCATGGTGATTTCCTTTGTTATTCCATTCTTTATTATAAACGGGTTGGTTAAAACTTTGACTTATATACTCCATGAAATTAGTAGAATATTCTCGATATTTGCGTTTCATCCAGTATCTTTTCATGGAAATATTCTCAACGATCATTCTTGAATTTTACTCTACAAAACAAAGATGTCGTATTGACAATTTGGACGTTAATAATTCTGAATAAATTAATTAAGTGAACTTTTTTATTGAATTATTATGTCATTGTCATCATCCTCATGTTATATTATGTTATCTTTGGCTTACGTGCGTAGATGAACTTAGTATGATTATAACCGGGATCATTCGGTATAATCATGGCTTGTTATAAATGATGTGATAAAAGTCCTCGGTGGCAGAAATGTGGCGCCCCAAAATTAGGTATCGTCACCCATCTTGGTCGCCACTTACATGATACATAAATTCAAATACAACTTACTTAATATAAGCGTAGGTATGCAATCTGACATAAATTTGTGAGTTTGAATACAAATATATTCTACTAGATATTATACAAACTCAAAAGGAGTCCTCATTACTACTATTATCACACTATTTTCACGAATAGTGAGGACTACTAATCTTATCCTCCGGACCATTACTCCGCTCCCAACCTAAATCCAAATTATGTTCTCATTTTACGAAAACGAATGAAAGAAAGAAAGGGTGAGCTCAACTAATGATAAGAAATATTATGACTAAGATAATGCGAGAATAATTTATCATTAGCCTTCAACAAAAAAGTAAACCGATAAAATACAATAGACAACAAGTTTAATCTGCAGCTGGAATAAGCGAATCCATTAAAAGAGTCAAGTAGAGAATAAAGTCTACTATCTTTTGGGTTTTAAAAGGTTTTTCATCATCATTATAGGCGAGACTCGAACTTTAATAAATAATCCACATCATCGAATCACCCCGCACTACTACTGCCAAGGATATTCATCAAATTATCAATGGTCATTGACTATACACTTAGAATCACCCCGGTCATAATCATACCAAAACTATCCATCAACGCATTACAGTGCCACCGAGGACTTTTATCACATCATTTATAACAAGCCATGATTATACCAAATGATCCCTCGTCATAATCATACTAAGTTCATCTATACACGTAAAGTCAAGATAACATAATATAACATGAGGATGATGACAATGACATAATAATTCAATAAAACAAGTTCAAGAATTATTTTATCCGTGAATTATTAACGTCCAAATTGTCAAAATGATCTTGTTTTGTAGAGTAAAATTCAAGAATGATCGGAAGAATATTTCCATGAAAAGATATCGGATGAAAACTTGAATATCAAGGATATTCTACTAATTTCATGGAGTATAAAGTCAAAGTTTTAACCAACCTGGGTATAATAAAGAATGGAATAACAAAAGAAATCACCACGCACGCGGTATTGAGTATGTAGTTATTCCAATGTAATAATAATAACGAACCAGTGTCGTGAAATTCACACCGGCAGGGATGTTCCAATGTAATAATAAAGATGGAACCATATCCTGTAAAACACATGAATAGGATATTCCAACAGAATGATAAAGAGGAATAACCAGTCCTGTGTAAAACACATGCATGTGATGTTCCAACAAATAATAAAGATTTTAACCAGTCCTGTAAAACACATGCATGTGATGTTCCAATGTAATAATGAAGAATGTCACCAAGTATAGGGTAAACCACGATACAAAAGTTATTCCAATGTAATAATAAGCGATGGAATAACAAAATGGATTTCACCAAGTATAGGATATCATGCGTATACAATGTCATGTATAGGGTATGCCACTTTTACAAAAGTTATTCCAATGAAATAATATAGAATGGAATAATGAAGTTCTCTTCAAGAAGAAAGAATAACACCCATTACTGCATACAACAAATAATATCCCTTACCTTAGAAGAACTGAATATTGGCAAGGTGAAGTAGCGAGAATACTTTTCTTCTTCTCTCTCTATAGTTTCTCTCTGAGTTTCAAAGAATTAAAAAAAATAATGAAGCACTAGCCTCTATTTATAGAAGATTTCTAGCTTTTTGCCGCCACGTGAAAAAGGCAAGTGGCTCGACGACGATTGGTGATGTGAAAGAAAAAAGTGGTTTGGCGCTCAGTAATGTGAAAACGACAAGTGGTTCGACGCTCAGTAATGTGAAACGACAAGTGGTTCGATGCCTTAGAATGTGAAACGACAAGTGGTTCGACGCTTTGTAAAGGTAATTACAATTGACGAAGGTAATTACTATTCAAAAGGTAATTACTATCGATTTAAGGTAATTACTATCGACAAAGATAATTACTATTCACTTATTACTATTGAAAAGGTAATTACTATTGACGGTAATTACTATTGACGAAGATAATTACTTATTCACAAAGGTAATTACTATTGACGAAAGTAATTACTATTGACGAAAGAGACTCTTAGATGATGACATATGGGCCCCCATAAAATAATCAAACTTACCACAAATGTCTCATAATGAGACTCTTTATATACATCGAGGATTGAATAAATATTACCACAAATCATTTTATTTTAATCAACACATATTTAATCTTTCAACAATTATTAATCATTTATAACTTGTGTCGTCTCAATTATTGATTTAATACTATAACATATTATACGTATGATGATCTTTGTGACAATAATTGAATCAATAATATAAGAGATATGATGCGTTAATTACTATAGCAAATAATTGAGCATAGATGAGTGACTTCTCACGTAAAGATCAATAATCAATATCGTGCTACTATACAATCTGACTCTGGACATCGCTTGTAAGACCACAACTTATTATTAATGAAATTTAATTTTCACTTATTTATTATTTTGAAATAGTAAGGGTTGATGTGATTAATGTGGATAGTTAGGGTAAAAATCGCAAATACTTCAAAATAAGCAAGTGGTTATAAAATATTCATTGTTGTGGAATATTCGTTTGGTCGTGGAATATTCATACTTTATCAGGGATATTAAATGCATTTACTGCGCAGTACCAATGTGGGGTCCCATAACTTGAAAGCGATTGGATGAAGAAAACAGACAAATATAAGTGGTTTAAAAATAACTACGTAGTTATTACAGATTATCTTCGTTAAAATACCCTTGTTTAAAACACGTTAAGATTACCAGTATTGCACCAATTATTGATTCTTACGTGAAGAAGCACTACTCGATAATGGTTACTGATAATTCTTCGCTTCGAGATTTTATTGAGTTAATAATTACTTGCGTTGATATTTTATATTCTTGTTGTTTCAATAATTGTCATTATACAATTATTTTTCATTATCGAAGCAATAATTCATATTATCTCGAATAATATTATTAGATAACATTATTGGCAATGTGTAGAAAGTTACGCTACAAGGAGAGGTTTGGTCACCTACCTAATTCTACCGCCAATAAGAAGAAATTCTTATTGGAAAGCCCTCTTCTCTGGGAACCGCACGATTGTCAATATTGTGATTACGTAATATTATTTGTGAATAATTAATTATTGATTCATGTGATGAGGAAAATATTGATTTTATGTGGATATAGATGGAGAAAAATTTTAATGTGACAATTGTTGAAAATTAAAATTTTATCTTTTTCTGATAAAATAATTCATTTAAATATATTATTATATTTTAGTAATATAATAATGGTGATATTTTTACAACGAATGTGGGATATATGAATATACGAGGAGGAAGAGTATTTTTGTTGCAATAAATGTTTAAAACATGTTAAACATGTCGGTGGACCCCATTTATTGACTGAAATTTGATTATAGCTTGTAAAATCGCCTGGTTTGTGGATTTCGGTCCAATTTCTCGCTTGGAATTTGGAAAAACTTTCTTCCGTAAAGTTGTAAAGAATTGAATTTCCTATAAAAGCTGGCGAGATTCAATTTTCCGATAAAAGGGCTATTTATTATTAATTATTGAAGTTAGAAGTTCAAAATAATTGATTTTTGGAAGTTTAAAATATTTTAAATAATAAAAACGTTTTTGTTTGTTTTGTGGGCTACAACATGTGCATAATGAGCTGAGATCAGATCTAGGAAGGTGGGCGTAGAAATCTTAATATATATATTAATATTATATTAAATTTTACGCTTTGGTGTTCTAAGCATTTTTCCTATAAATAAGGTGCTTGGGTTAGAATTGAAAATCACACCGAACTCAAGTTTTCTCTCTCTATTATCGAGCGTATTCTTGTGAGTATTTTGAGTATACTTTGAGTATTGTTAGACGCGGTCTGCAAGTTTCCTTCAACCTATACCCGGTATTCCAAATTTAAGTACTAATCTTTCGAGGTAAGGGATATTATTTTCTTCTCAAATGATATTATTTCTTCAATATCATTATCTTTGAAATATTAGTTGAAACTTTTTATCAAATTTGGAACTTTTCATGTCGGGTTTACTATTATTCATGAGTTACTATTCACGAAGTCTTATTCACGATCTTATTATTCACGATTCTTATTCACGAGCGTGAAGATGTTTTTTTTGGGAAATTTCTATCTTTTGGTGTCGGGAGTTCTTATTCACGTATACTGAACTATTCACGATATCTGATTATTCATAGAAAAATAAAATTTCTTCTTTTTGTCTAAAATATCTATACGGATACTAGCTTTGATTGTATCCATGTTTTGATCATTCTTGAATTTTACACCACTATGATTATTTTTGAGGTATTTTTTGAACATGGATAAAACAAAGTCTGAATCCTTAATCCTTAATCCTTGTCATTTTGTTTCCTTTGGATTCGTTTCTTTAAAAATATTTTCATCATCCTCGGTCTTAAATGATGATATTATTGAATATCTTTGGCACATGTAGTGCAAGATGAATGATTCTGAAGAATATCTTTGGTAGTAGTGCAAAGATGGATAGGTGTTTAGATGAACATTGTGGCGCCCCCAAATAGGTATACACAACACCCATTACGAGTATTGAAATACATGGTACAAAAGCAAACTACAACTTCAATAATCTGAATGTCGTGTGAAATACGACAATATATATCTTAATGAGTTTAAATATAATATTGTCTTACAGAATAATATCCACGTACAAATAAATCCCCATCATAATTATTGATTCATTATTTTACAAAAATGGTGAGGACTACTAAACAACTCTCTAGAACCTTCATTCCATACCCCGACTAGTACTTCATTTACATTCTCGCCTCCTGGGAAGAAAAAAAATGGAACAACAAGGAAAAGGTGAGCTTAACTAGCCCGATAAAGAATATTATGACTAAGATAATATACAACAAATTATCGTTAGTCTTCAACGAGGAAAAAATCGATAGAATACAATGAGCAACAAGTTTGGATCAATATTAATGAAAATAATAATTCATAGAAGAGTTACGTAGAGAATGAAATCTACTATAATCTATGAATTTAATAGTCCATCATCAATATTTTATCCTGTAACATCAATCAATATACATCCGGAATCAAATATTCATCTTTGCACTACTGGGGCCAAATATTCATCACTTAATCATGTTCATTTAAACACTGTTCATCTTTGCTACTCTGAGCCAAAGATATTAATCAATCGGCCATGTTCATCTCAACACACAGCTCATCTTTGCACTCTGGGCCAAAATATTCTTGAAATCATTCATCTTTTTACTACAGGCCAAAGATATTCAATAATATCATCATTTAAGGCGAGGATGTTGAAAATATTTTTAAAGAAATCGAATCGAAATTGAAACAAAATGACAAGGATTAAGGATTAAGGATTCGTACTTGGTTTTATCCACGCCTCAAAAATACCTCAAAATAATCATAGTGGTGTAAAATTCAAGAATGATCAAAACATGGATACAATCGAGTTAGTATCCGCAATAGATATTTTGGACAAAAGAAGAAATTTTATTTTTGTGAATAGATCAGTATCGTGAATAATCTTGAGTATCGTGAATAATCTTAGATATCGTGAATAGTAACTCAGACACCAAAAGTTAGAAATTCCACAAAAACATCTTCACGCTTCATGAATAGTACTCGTGAATAAGAACTAAATGAATAATAACTTCGTGAATAAGAACTCGTGAATAAGTAACTCATGAATAGTAACCGTATGAATAAGAACTTTTGACATGAAAAAGTTCCAAATTTGATAAAACTTCGGATCAACATTTCAAAGATAATGATATTGAAGAAATAATATCATTCTGAAAAAATAATATTCCTTACCTCGAAAGATCAAGATTTTAAATTGAAACAGGATATAAAGTATGACTTGGACTTTGCAATCAGATAGCAATACTCAAAGTATACTCAAAATACTCACAAGAATCAAACGCGATAATATAGAGAGAGAAAACTTCAGCTTCTAAAGATTTTCAATTCTAACCCAAGACACCCTATTTATAGAAATTGCTTGAACAATTGTAAAGCAGTAAAATTTAATAAATTAATATATATATATATATATCAAATTCATCACCAACCTTAGAATTCAGATCCTAGCATTTCCCACATGCCACCTTCTAGAAAGAAAATGATAAAAACGTTTTCATAAAATAAATAATTAAAACTTACAAAAATTAATTATTTGAGCTTGAACTTCAATAATTCATAATAAATAGCCCTTTCATCAGAAAATTCGAATCTCATGAGTTTTTATAGGAAATTCAATTCTCTACAACTTTGCAGAAAGAAAGTTTTCCAAATTCCAAATAGAAATTGACCGAAATCCACAAACAAGCGATTTTACAAAGTTATAATCAAATTTCGGTCCAATAAATGGGGTCCACCGACATGTTTAACATGTTTTAAACATTTATTGCAACAAAAATACTCTTCCTCCTCGTATACTTATATATCCCACATTCATTGTAAAATATCACCAAGTAATATATTATTAAAATAATATATTTAAATGAATTATTTTATCGTAAAAAGATAAAATATTAATTTTCAACAATTGTCATTTTAAAAATTTCTCCATCTATATCCACATAAAATCAATATTTTCCTCATCATATAAATTAATAATTAATTATTCACAAATAATATTACTGTAATCACAATATTGATAACCAGCAGCCTCAAGAAAGAGGGGGCTTTCCAATAAGAATTTCTTCTTACATACAAGGCGCCCAATTAGGTGACCAAACCTCTCCTGTAGATGCAGAACTTTCTAGACATTGCCAATAATGTTATCTAATAATATTATTCGTATAATATGAATTATTGCTTCGATAATGAAAGATATCGTGTAATGACAATTATTGAACAACAAAGAATATAAAATATCAACGCAAGTAATTATTAACTCAATAAAATAATCGAACGATAATTATCGTAACCATTATTGAGTAGTGCCTTCTTACGTAAAATCAATAATTGGTGCAATACCAAGTCTTCTTGCTCAACAACGCGTATTAGTGTGTTTTAACCACCGGTATTCCAATGAAAGATTAATTAGAATAACTTCTGCCTGTTATTTAAAAATAACTTATATTTGTCGTTTTCTTCATCCAATCACTTTCCGTTATGGGGCCCACATTGTTGGTCACTGGTTGCAATTTAATATTCCAAGCGGTCACGAATATTCCACGACCAAACCAATATTCCTCAACGATAATGAATATTTTATAACCACTGCATTAATTTGAAATATTTGCATATTTAACCCATAACTATCCACATTAATCAAATCAACCCTTACTATTTCAAAATAATAAATAAAGGAAATTCCTTTTATTTAAAAATTTTGGTCTTACAACCTCCTCTCCTTATGAAATTTCGTCCTCGAAATTGACGTCGTACTGCAGTGTTTGAAAAGGTGAGATACCTTTTTTCATTTCCATTTCCAACTCCTGTGTCATTTCCTCTATAAAGCATGATTCTCCACAAAACTTTAACTTGTGGTATAACCTTTTACCGTAGTCATGCTCCTTCCTATCCAAAATCTTGACAGTACCTCCCTCATACGTTAAGTCTTGGCTATCTCGTCCGGTTACCTAACTCTATAACGTGGTTCGGTCTTTCACATATTACTAAGTACGATATATGAAACATATTATGAACACGAGACATACTCGGAGGTAACGCATGATCTATAGGCTTACATTTCCTACTTCGGTCAAGAATTTGAAATGGACCAGATAAATCGTGGATTGAGCTTTTTCTCTTCCCAAATCTTGTAACTCCTTCCGTAGCAACTCGCAACAATACATGATCCCCTACATTAAATTCCACGCCCTTTCGATGAAGATCCATAACTCTTTTATCGATCTTGTGCTTGGTTTAGATATCGTTAGTCGAATCATTAGTCATACGTCTTAACTTTCGGGTCCCAACAATGTTGCTTCACCCACCTCATCCCAACATATTGGAGAACGACATTTTGTCCATATAATGCTTCAATGGAACCATGCCTATATTTGTTTAATAACTATTATTGTATGAGGATTCCACCAATGGCAAGTACTTATCCCAACTTCCTTTGAAATCTAGGACACAGGTTTTAATATATCTTCAAGAGTTTGAGTAGTCCTTTTCGATTGCCCATCCGTTTTGAGGATGGTATGCCAAACCGAATAAATAAATTTGCGTTTGATAGCTTTCTAACCCAAAAATTATGAAGTGAATCTTGGGTTACGATCTAAAACTATGGATACTTGGCATGCCATGCGAATCTCACAATCTCATTTACGTCACATCACGAGAAAGACGTTCAAGGAATAAGTCTCTCGTATCGGTAAAAATGAGCGGACTTGGTTAATCTATCAACAATAACCCAAATAGCATTGATGCCTTGAGAAACCGCAGGAAGACCATGCGTAACGAAATCCATAGTAATGTGTTCCCACTTCCATTCCTAATCTCAAGTGGTTAAGCGGACCCTTAGGTACAAGATGATGCCTCTTTACACGTTTATGGAGTTTAAACTTTTGATCTCTCTATTCACGATTACTATTCATGAAGTTACTATTCACGAAGTTACTATTCACGAAAGTACTATTCACTGAAGCGTGAAGATGTTTTTTGGGAAATTTCTATCTTTTGGTGTTTGAGTTACTATTCACGATACACGACACTATTCACGATACTCTGACTATTCAATCTAAAAAATAAAATTTCTTCTTTTTGTCTAAAATATCTATTCTAGATACTAGCTTTGATTGTATCCATGTTTTGATCATTCTTGAATTTTACACCACTATGATTATTTTTGAGGTATTTTTGAACATGGATAAAACAAAGTACGAATCCTTAATCCTTAATCCTTGTCATTTTGTTTCACCGGATTCGCTTTCTTTAAAAATATTTTCATCATCCTCGCCTTAAATGATGATATTATTGAATATCTTTGGCCCAGTAGTGCAAAGATGAATGATTTCAAGAATATCTTTGGCCCTAGTGCAAAGATGAATGATTTTCAAGAATATCTTTCAGAAAGTAAAAAGATGACTAGTGTTTAGATGAATACTCTTAATCGATGAATATCTTCGCCCTGTAGTGCAAAAAGATGAATATTTGATTCAGATGTATATCGATTGATGTTACAGGGATAAAAGATAGACGATGAACTTTTAAATTCATACATGAAGATAGTAGTTTGCATTCTCTACTTAACTCTTCTAATGAATTATTATTTCACGCGAATATTGATTTAAAATTTGTTGTCTATTGTATTCTATTAGATTTTTCCCTGTTGAAGACTAACGGTAATTTGTTGTATATTATCTTAGTCATAATATTCTTTACCGGGCTAGTTGAGCTCACCCTTTCCTTTTTGTTCCATTTTTCTTCTCGTGAGGCGAGAATATAAATGAGTACGAGCCTGGGTATGGAATGAAAGGTTTTAGAAAGAATTGTTTAGTAGTCCTCACCATTTTGTAAAATAATGTATCAATAAATGTGATGAGGATTTATTTGAGTATAGATATTGTCTGAAGATAATATTTGTATTCAAACTCACGCTTTCTTGTTATAATAATAAAGTTGTAGTTGTTTCTATCATCTACGTATTGACAACTCGAGAATGAGTGATGTATACCTATTTTGGGGGCGCCACAAATGGTATCGAGCTTAGGGATATGATCTCCATGCGGAGATCGGGAATAGAACTAGAGGGAGAGACGAGTAAATCCTTCGCTAAGTGTCCTACCTAAGCTTATTTGTTAGTTGGTCAAGATATAGGATATTATGTGATATATTGATTTCCTTAATTAACCCTTGTTTTATGACAAAGATTTGAGAATGTCGACCGAGAATATTAACAATGGAAATGAGACCGTGGAGACTTTCAGACTCACCAACGAGGAGAACGCAACAGTCGGGCAATGTTCCTCCCGCGAACAACACCATCGGCGTGATGATGAACGAGGGATGTTTAGAAGTTTTTTTGCGCTTCATGCAAAATCGCATTTAGGGAGACTTCGTGTTCAAAATACGTAAGAAAATGATAAGAATTACTTCGGTTGTCACAAATGCAAGCGCTTCAAAGAGATGGGACCACCGTGAATTTAAGGGAAAGCCAGATCCGATCACGGCGGAAACATGGGTCAAGCAAATTACCAAGATATTCGATGTCTCGGGATGCACAGAGAATGAGAAGGTTCCATTCGCCACCTTTATGTTCCGTGCGCGAAGCGATCATCAGTGGGGAGTCTCAGGAAGTCGTACCCATCCAAATTGCACTCAAAGATGTCTTGGGAGACGCTTTGAGAAAGCTATTTAATGACAAATACTTTCCCAAAGTGTTCGTCTATACGAAGGAAGTGGAGTTCATCGATTGAACAAAACAACATACGATTTGTCTCAAAGACGAGGCAAAGTTTCAGAGAGTTATCCAGTGTTTGCACCTCATTCAGGTGGAGAATGAGGAACGATGACGCGGATGTTTCGAGAGGTTTGAAACCCGCAAGATACGCCAAGATCTCATTTCTCATAAATTTTCTCTATTCGAGATGTTGTAAATGGTGGCTCAATTATTGTAGCGAGATAACGAAATACGGCCAACCGATGGACCACAACCAGTGGATCGCATCAAAGATAGCGATCAATGTAATAATGATAACCAAATGGAGAAAGAAATGATTTTGGACAAAAATGGTAACCACTCTGGTGGTAATCATGGCCATGAAAATAGAAGAAGCGAGTCGAGGAGATTTTAAAAGAGGAGATTTAACAACGATCATGTGAAGACGCATTTACGGTCTTGGCCAAAGAATCGGTTCTAAGGAGAAGAACGACCAACGGTCATATGCTACAAATGTGGAAAAGAGGGACATATCACCAAACCGCCCACAGCTTCAAGGTATACTATAAATTGTGGAAAGGAAGGACATATCGCCGAGATCAGACGTGCAGAGAAACCTAGTTCAATGGGGATTTGACTCAAAATATCATCCCTCGTAAAAGTCAAAGTCATCGGTTCTCGGAAGAGCGCTTTGTCAGTGGATGTCATAATGCGAGAACCCAAACGAGGTGATCACGGGTAAGCTATTTATAAATTTTTTGCGATGTTTATACCTTACTTGATAACCAGGTGCTACCCATTCATTTATCTCTCCGCCAGTGCTCAACGCTTAAACTTCGACTCGAGAAATTAGACTTTGACCTATCTGTGGAAACTCCGTTAGAGAAACTTTCATCACATCCACCGCTTATAAATCTTGTTTGATTCAAGTTGGCACCATCACCTTACCCGCCGACCTTATCTCTTTAAAGATACTTGCTTTTGATGATTTTAGGATTGATTGGTTAACTACTCATCATGCCAAAATTGATTATTTTCGTAAGGTTGTTAGTTTTCATATTCCTAACCAACCCGTTGATATAATTCAAGCAACTAAACCATTAAAATCAATCACCGTCATATCTAATCATAAAGCTATTCGCTTATTGAAAAACGGATGTCAAGCTTTCTTAGCCCATGTTATGGATTTGATAAAGACACGCCAAATTTGAATAATATTCTGTTGTTATCGACTTTCCGACACGATTTCTCAAGAACTTCCTTGCTCACCCCGTAACGTGAAGTTGAATTCTTTATTGATCTTGAACTCCGTACAAAGCCCATTTCTAAAACCCCATATCGAATGGCTCCTATCAACTTCAGAGAGTTAAAGGTCCAACTACAGAAATTATTGGACATCGGTTTCATTCGGCCCAAGACATCTCCTCGGGGTGCTCCTGCTTTATTTGTAAAGAAGAAAGACGGGAGTATGCGACTTTGTATTGACTATCGGGAATCGAACCATGTCACCATCAAGAATAGGTATCCTCTACCTCGATTGATGACTTGTTTGACCAACAAGCAAATGCACAATTCTTTTCAAAAATCGATCTTCGCTCGGATATCATCACCAAGATTAGAATCGAGGATATTCCAAAGACGCCTTTAGAACCCCAGACGGGCATTATGAATTCTTAGTCATGTCTTTCTGATCGACTAATGCTCCCGCGCGCTTTCATGGATATGATGAACCGAGTATTCAAGGAATATTTGATCAGTTTGTTGTTGTTTTTATTGATGACATCCTTATATATTCCAAAAGTCGTGAAGATCATGAGCACCATTTGAAGTCGGTACTCCAAAGGCTTCGTGAAAACAAACTATATGCCAAATTGAAGAAATGCGAGTTCGGCGAGGAAGTAGCATTCCTCGGGCACGCGGTGTCAAAACATGGAGTATCTGCTGATCCGCCGAAGATCAAAGCAATACAAAGTTGAGCAAATCAAGTTTGCGGATCAAGTCGTAGCTTTTTGGGCTTAATGGTTATTATCGGAGATTCGTGGAAGGGGTTTTCTCGAATCGCTACTCCATTAACTCAAATTTAACTCCTAAGGATAAAAAATTCGCTTTGGAGCGAAGAATGCGAGAAGAGTTTCCAAGAGCTTAAGAGAGACTTATTTCTAAGACTGCTCTAACAATACCATCCGGTTCGGATGGATTTGTTATTCACAAATGATGCTTCGTGCAAAGGATTAAGATGTGTTCTCATGCAACGTGGGAAAGTCATAGCCTTTATGCCTCGCGACAACTTAAAGAGTATGAGAGAGAGAATTATCCTACTCATGATCTAGAGTCAAAGCAAAGTAGCCATTTTTGCACTAAAGATATGGAGGCACTATCTATATGGGGAGAAAGTGGAGATATATTCGCACCATAAAAGCCTTAAATATTTCTTCACTCAAAAGAACTCAACGACGCGGTAGCGACGCTGGCTCGAGCTATTAAAAGACTACGACCACACTATTCAATACCATCCCGAAAAGCGAACGTGGTAGGCGACGCCATGAGTAGAAGATCATATGCGGAATGAGTGCGATGATGTCAAGTATAATGCGACATAGCCAACTTTAATAGAAAAAGTTAAGGTTGCTTTCAAGCCACCGAATCTTGAAATGATGCGATGGAAGAAGAAAGTACAAGAAGGAGCTATTCCTAAGCGAGAATTGATGAAGAAGGAATACTTCGAGTCCACTCTAGACTTTGTGTTCCTAACGACCCTGATTTGAAGTACAAGATTATGATGGAGGCACACAATACACCATTTGCAATCCATCCTCGAAGTACTAAAATGTATCAGTGATCTTCGACATACATTTTGGTGGAACAATATGAAGAGAGAGATTGCAAAGTTTATCTCGATGTGTTTAACTTGCCAACGTAAAAGGCGAGCATCTAGTACCTAAGGGTCCGCTGCAACCACTGAGATTCCGAAATGGAAGTGGGAACACATTACCATGGATTTCACATTTTGGTCTTCCTACGGCTTCTCGTGGCATCAATGCTATTTGGGTTATTGTTGATAGATTAACCAAGTCTCGCTCATTTCTTGCCGACACGGAGACTTATTCACTTGAACGCCTTGCTAGTATGTACGTGAATGAGATTGTGAGGTTGCATGGCATGCCTCAGATCCATAGTTTTGGATCGTGACCCAAGATTCACTTCAAGATTTTGGGTTAGCTTGCAAAAAAGCTATGGGCACGGATTTCATTTATTCGATTGGCATACCATCCTCAAACCAGACGACACAATCGAAGGACTATTCAAACTCTTGAAGATTTATTAAGACTCATGTCCTAGACTTCAAGGGCAAATGGGATAAGTATTTACCATCAGTGGAATTCTCCTACAACAACAGCTATCGTGCAAGTATAGTGTAGCTCCATTCAAAGCATTATATGGACGAAAAGTGTCGCCTCCCAAAGATGTTGGGACGAGGTGGGTGAAGCAACACCGTTGGGACCCGAAAGTTAGTACGTATGACTACTAAAAAAGATCCAAATGATTCGACAACGATATACAAACCAGACAAGATCGATAAAAGAGTTATGCGGATCTTCATCGAAAGGACGTGGAATTTAGTGTAGGGATCATGATTATCATGAGTTGCTTCCATGGAAGGAGTTACAAGATTTGGGAAGAGAGGAAAGCTCAATCCACGATTTATCGGGTCCATTTCAAATTCTTGACCGAGTAGGAAATGTAGCCTATAGACTCGCTGTTACCTCCGAGTATGTCTCGTGTTCATAATGTGTTTCACATATCCGTATTTCAGAATATGTGAAAGACCAAACCACGCTATAGAAGTTAGAACCCATTTAGATAGCCAAGACTTAACGTATGAGGAGGTACCGCCAAGATCTTGGATAGAAGGAGCATGTCCCACGCCAAGAAAGGTCATACCACAAGTTAAAGTTTTGTGGAGGAATCATGCTATATAGAGGAAATGACCGAATTGAAACGAAAATGAAAGCGAGGTATCCTCACCTTTTGGAAACACCAGTACGTACGCCAATTTCGAGGACGAAATTTCATAAGGAGGGAGGTTGTAAGACCCCAACTTATTATTAATGAAATTTAATTTTCTATTTATTATTTTGAAATAGTAAGGGTTGATGTGATTAATGTGGATAGTTAGGGTAAAAATACGCAAATACTTCAAAATAAGCAAGTGGTTATAAAATATTCATTGTTGTTTGGGAATATTCGTTTGGTCGTGGAATATTCAGATCGCTTCGAAATATTCGTATTTACCAAGACAAATGCATGTGTGGGCCCCATAACTGAAAAGCGATCGGATGAAGAAAACGACAAATATAAGTGGTTTAAAAATAACTAGAAGTAGTTATTCACAAGTAATCATCGTTAAAATACCCTGTGTTTAAAACACAAGAAGACACCAAGATTGCACCAATTATTGATTCTTACGTAAGAAGGCACTACTCAATAATGGTTACGCAGAATTACCGCTCAAAGATTTTATCGAGTTAATAATTGTCGCGTTGATATTTTATATTGTCATTGTTTCAATAATCACATTATACAAGATTTTTATTATCGGCTAATAATTCATATTATCCTAATAATATTATTAGATAACATTATTGGCAATGTGTAGAAAGTTCTGCTCAAGGAGAGGTTTGGTCACCTAATCATGCCCAAGAAGAAGAAATTCTTATTGAAAGCCCCTCTTCCTGAACCGCCTCATTTGTCGATATTGTGATTCTCAGAATATTATTTGTGAATAATTAATTATTGATTCATGTGATGAGGAAAATATTAATTTTATGTGGATATAGATGGAGAAAAATTTTAATGTGACAATTGTTGAAAATTGAAATTTTATCTTTTTCTGATAAAATAATTCATTTAAATATATTATTATATTTTAGTAATATAATAATGGTGATATTTTTACAACGAATGTGGGATATATGAATATACGAGGAGGAAGAGTATTTTTGTTGCAATAAATGTTTAAAACATGTTAAACATGTCGGTGGACCCCATTTATTGATCGAAATTTGATTATAAATTGTAAAATCGCCTGCTTGTGGATTTCTTGGCCAATATCTCTGCTTGGAATTTGGAAAACTTTCTTCTGCAAAGTTGTAGAGAATTGAATTTACTATAAAAACCCTCGAGATTCGAATTTTTTGATAAAAGGGCTATTTATTATGAATTATTGAAGTTCCAAAGCTCCGAAATAATTGATTTTTGGAAGTTTAAAATATTTTAAATAATAAAAACGTTTTTTGTTTGTTTTGTGGGCTACAACATGTGCATAATGAGCTGAGATCAGATCTAGGAAGGTGGGCGTAGAAATCTTAATATATATATTAATATTATATTAAATTTTCTTCGCTTTGTGTTCTAAGCATTTTCCTATAAATAAGGTGCTTGGGTTAGAATTGAAAATCACACCGTAAATCAAGTTTTCTCTCTATATTATCGAGTTTATTCTTGTGAGTATTTTGAGTATACTTTGAGTATTGTTAGACTCAGGTAAGTTCCTTTCAAAGACTATACCCTATTCCAAATGTAAGTACTAATCTTTCGAGGTAAGGGATATTATTTTCTTCTCAAATGATATTATTTCTTCAATATCATTATGTCAAATATTGGTTGAAACTTTTTATCAAATTTGAACTTTTCCATGCTTTTATTCTGGGTTACTATTCATGAGTTACTATTCACGAGTTACTATTCACGAGTTACTATTCACGAAGTTACTATTCACGAGTTACTATTCATGAAGTTACTATTCACGAAGTTACTATTCACGAGTACTATTCATGAAGCGTGAAGATGTTTTTTGGGAAATTTCTATCTTTTGGTGTCTGAGTTACTATTCACGATACTCTGGAACTATTCACGATACTAAGACTATTCAATAGAAAAATAAAATTTCTTCTTTTTGTCTAAAATATCTATTCTCGATACTAGCTTTGATTGTATCCATGTTTTGATCATTCTTGAATTTTACACCACTATGATTATTTTTGAGGTATTTTTGAACATGGATAAAAAACAAAGTACGAATCCTTAATCCTTAATCCTCACATTTTGTTTCACCGGATTCGCTTTTTTAAAAATATTTTCATCATCCTCGGCCTTAAATGATGATATTATTGAATATCTTTGGCATTAGTAGTGCAAAGATGAATGATTTCAAGAATATCTTTGGTCAGCCCGTAGTGCAAAGATGAACAGTGTTTAGATGAACACGACTAATCGATGAATATCTTTTGGCCAGAAGTAAAAGATGAATAATTGATTCCGATATATATTGATTGATGTTACAGTGGATAAAAGATAGACGATGAACTTTTAAATTCATACATGTAAGATAGTAGTTTGCATTCTCTACTTAACTCTTCTAATGAATTATTATTTCATCATGAATATTGATTTAAAATTTGTTGCCTATCAGTATTCTATTAGATTTTTCCCTGTCAGAGACTAACTGTAATTTGTTGTATATTATCTTAGTCATAATATTCTTTACCGGGCTAGTTGAGCTCACCCTTTTCCTTTTTGTTCCATTTTTCTTCTCGTGAGGCGAGAATATAAATGAGTACGAAGCCTGGGTATGGAATGAAGGTTTTAGAAAGAATTGTTTAGTAGTCCTCACCATTTTTGTAAAATAATGTATCAATAAATGTGATGAGGATTTATTTGAGTATAGATATTGTCTAAAGATAATATTTGTATTCAAACTCACGCTTTATCATTATAATAATAAAGTTGTAGTTGTTTCGCATCATGTATTGACAACTCGTAATAGGTGATGTATACCTATTTTGGGGCGCCACAAATGGTATCGAGCTTAGGGATATGATCTCCCATGAGATCTAGAATAGAACTAGAGGGAGAGAGACGAAAATCCTTCGCTAGGTGTCCTACCTAAGCTTATTTGTTAGTTGTCAAGATATAGGGATATTATGTGATATATTGATTTCCTTAATTAACCCTTGTTTTATACGACAAAGATTCGAGAATGTCGATCGAGAATATTAACAATGGAAATGAGACCGTGGAGACGCTCAGACTCACCAACGAGGAGAACGCGCAAACAGTCGGCAATGTTCCTCCCGTGAACAACACCATCGAAAGCGATGATGAACGAGGGATGTTTAGAAGTTTTTTGCAGCTCATGCAAAATCGACGCGAGAGACTCGTGTTCAAAATACGTGAGAAAATGATAGCAATTCACGGGTTGTCACAACAAGCGAGCCTCAAAGAGATGGGACCACCGAATTTAAGGAAAGCCGATCCGATCACCATGGAAACATGGGTCAAGCAAATTACCAAGATATTCGATGTCTTGGGATGCACATGAGGAACAGAAGGTTCCATTCGCCACCTTTATGTTCCGTGGCGAAAGGTATCACTGGTGGGAGTCTGTGAAGCGTACTCATCCAAATTGCACTCAAAGATGTCTTGGGAGACGTTTGGAAAGCTATTTAATGACAAATACTTTCCTCGAAGTGTTCGCTATATGAAGGAAGTGGAGTTCATCGATTGAACAAAACAACACGACGGTGTCTCAAAGACGAGGCAAAGTTTGCAGAGTTATCCGTGCTCAGACCTCATTTGGTGGAGAATGAGGAACGTGACGCGGATGTTTCGAGAGGTTTGAAACCCGGCATACGCCAATATCTCATTTCTCATAAATTTTCTCTATTCGATGTTGTAAATGTGGCTCAATTATTAGAGCGAGATAACGAAAGTACGGTCAACCGAGGGACCACAACCAGGATCGTATCAGTAGATAGCAACAATGTAATAATGATAACCAAATGAGAAAGAAAAGCAGACGGACAAAATGGTAACCACTCAATTAATCATGGCCATGAAAATAGAAGAAGCGAGTCGAGGAGAGATTTTAAAAGAGGAGATTTAACAACGACCATGTGAAGACGACAAAGGTCTTGCAAGAACTGGTTCTAAGGGAGGAGAACGACCACCCATTATATGCTACAAATGTGGAAAGAGGGACATATCACCAAATCGCCCACAACAGCTTCAAGGTATGCTATAATTATGGAAAGGAAGGACATATCGCTTTCGAGATTAGACGGTAGAATAAAACCTAGTTCAATGGGGACGGTGACTCAAAAATATCGTCCCGTAAAAAGTCAAAGTCATCTGCTCTCGGAAGAGCGTTTGTTATGACCGGTCATAATGCGAGAACCCAAACGAGGTGATCACGGTAAAGCTATTTATAAATTTTTAAAGTTTATACCTTACTTGATACCGGTGTATACCCATTCATTTATCTCTCCGCTTGTGCTCAACGCTTAAACTTGACTCGGAGAAATTAGACTTTGACCTATCTCAGGAAACTCCGTTAGAGAAACTTTCATCACATCCACCGCTTATAAATCTTGTTTGATTCAAGTTGGCACCATCACCTTACCTCGCTGACCTTATCTCTTTAAAGATACTTGCTTTTGATGTGATTTTAGGGATTGATTGGTTAACTACTCATCATGCCAAAATTGATTGTTTTCGTAAGGTCATTAGTTTTCATATTCCTAACCAACCTGTTGTATTTAATTCAAGCAACTAAACCATTAAAATCAATCACCGCTCATATCTAATCATAAAGCTATTCGCTTATTGAAAAACGGATGTCAAGCTTTCTTAGCCCATGTTATGGATTTGAATAAAGACACGCCAAATTTGAATAATATTCTGTTGTTATCGACTTTCCCGACGATTTCAAGAAGAACTTCCCTGCCTACCCCTTAACGTGAAGTTGAATTCTTTATTGATCTTGAACTGCATAAAGCCCATTTCTAAAACCCCATCGAATGGCTCTTCTATTGAACTTCAGAGTTAAAGGTCCAACTACGTGAATTGTTGGACATCGGTTTCATTCGGCCCCAAGACATCTCCTCGGGGTGCTCCTGCTTTATTTGTAGAAAAAGAAAGACGGGAGTATGCGACTTTGTATTGACTATCGGGAATCGAACCATGTCACCATCGAGAATAGTATCCTCTACCTCGTATTGATGACTTGTTTGACCAAATGCAAGGGCACAATTCTTTTCAAAATCGATCTTCGCTCGGATATCATCACCAAGATTAGAATCGAGGATATTCCAAAGACACGCTTTTAAATTCGATGCGGGCATTATGAATTCTTAGTCATGTCTTTCGGATCGACTAATGCTCCTGCGCTTTCATGGATATGATGAACCGAGTATTCAAGGAATATTTGATCGCTTCGTTGTTGTTTTATTGATGACATCCTTATATATTCCAAAAGTCGTGAAGATCATGAGCACCATTTGAAGTCGGTACTCCAAAGGCTTCGTGAAAACAAACTATATGCCAAATTGAAGAAATGCGAGTTCGGCTCGAGGAAGTAGCATTCCTTGGGCACGTGGTGTCGAAACATGGAGTATCCGTTGATCCGTGCCAAGATTGAAGCAATACAAAGTTAGAGCAACCAAGTCGGTGGATCAAGTACGTAGCTTTTTGGGCTTAATTTGGTTATTATCTGAGATTCATGGATGGGTTTTCTCGAATCGCTACTCCATTAACTCAAATTTAACCTCGGAAGGATAAAAAATTCGTTTGGAGCGAAGAATGCGAGAAGAGTTTCCAAGAGCTTAAGAGGAGACTTATTTCTAAGACTGCTCTAACAATACCATCCGGTTCTTGATGGATTTGTTATCTACAAATGATGCTTCGTGCAAAGGATTAGGATGTGTTCTCATGCAACGTGGGAAAGTCATAGCAGCCTATGCCTCGCGACAACTTAAAGAGTATGAGAGGAATTATCCTACTCATGATCTAGAGTCAAGCAAATATCATTTTGCACTAAAGATATGGAGGCACTATCTATATGGGGAGAAAGTGGAGATATATTCGCACCATAAAAGCCTTAAATATTTCTTCACTCAAAAGAACTCAACATGCAGAAATGACGCTTGGCTCGAGCTATTAAAAGACTACGACCACACTATTCAATACCATCCCGAAAAGCGAACGTGGTAGTGACGCGCGTTGAGTAGAAGATCAGATCATATGGAATGAGTGCGATGATGTCAAGTAGTATACGATAGTGCCAACTTTAATAGAAAAAGTTAAGGTTGCTTCAAGCCACCGACCTTGAAATCGATGCGTATGAAAGAAGAAAGTAGAAGAAGGAGCTATTCCTAAGCGAGAATTGATGAAGAAGGAATACTTGAGTCCACTCTAGACTTTGTGTTCCTAACGACCACGATTTGAAGTACAAGATTATGATGGAGGCACACAATACACCATTTGCAATCCATCCTCGGAAGTACTAAAATGTATTGTGATCTTCGACATACATTTTGGTGGAACAATATGAAGAGAGAGATTGCAAAGTTTATCTCGATGTGTTTAACTTGCTTAACGTGTAAAGGCGAGCATCTAGTACCTAAGGGTCCGTTGCAACCACTTGAGATTCCAAATGGAAGTGGGAACACATTACCATGGATTTCAATTACGGGTCTTCCTACGGTTTCTCGTGGCATCAATGCTATTTGGGTTATTGTTGATAGATTAACCAAGTCTCCGCTTCATTTCTTGCCGACACGGAGACTTATTCACTTGAACGCTTTTGCTAGTATGTACGTGAATGAGATTGTGATGTTGCATGGCATGCCTGTATCCATAGTTTTGATCGTGACCCAAGATTCACTTCAAGATTTTGGGTTAGCTTGCAAAAAGCTATGGGCACGGATTTACGATTCGATTTAATACCATCCTCAAACCAGACGGACAATCGAAAGGACTATTCAAACTCTTGAAGATTTATTAAGACTCGTGTCCTAGATTTCAAGGCGCTTGGGATAAGTATTTACCATCGGTGGAATTCTTCTACAACAACAGCTTATCGAGCAAGTATAAAGCGTAGCTCCATTTGAAGCATTATATGGACGAAAGTGTCGCTTCTCCAAAGATGTTGGGACGAGGTGGGTGAAGCAACATTGTTGGGACCCGAAATTGAATACGTATGACTACGGAAAAGATCCAAATGATTCGACAACGATATAAAAGCGGCACAAGATCGACAAAAGAGTTATGCGGATCTTCATCGAAAGGACGTGGAATTTAGTGTAGGGGATCATGTATTATCGCGAGTTGCTCCAATGGAAGGGAGTTACAAGATTTGGGAAGAGAGGAAAGCTCAATCCACGATTTATTGGTCCATTTCAAATTCTTGACCGAGTAGGAAATGTAGCCTATAGACTCGCTAAGCATTCCTCCGAGTATGTCTCGTGTTCATAATGTGTTTCACATATCCAGTATTTCAAAATATGTGAAAGACCCGAACCACGCTATAGAAGTTAGAACCCACGAGAGATAATAGAAGACTTAACGTATGAGGAGGTACTGCCAAGATCTTGGATAGGAAGGAGCATGTCCCACGCCAAGAAAGGTCATACCACAAGTTAAAGTTTTGTGGAGGAATCATGCTATAGAGGAAATGACCGGGAATTGGAAACGAAAATGAAAGCGAGGTATCCTCACCTTTTCAAACACTGTGTAGTACGTCGCCAATTTCGGAGGACGAAATTTCATAAGGAGGGAGGTTGTAAGACCCCAACTTATTATTAATGAAATTTAATTTTCTATTTATTATTTTGAAATAGTAAGGGTTGATGTGATTAATGTGGATAGTTAGGGGTAAAATACGCAAATACTTCAAAATAAGCAAGTGGTTATAAAATATTCATTGTTGTTTGGAATATTCGTTTTGGTCGTGGAATATTCGTCATTGTCGAGAAATATTCGCATTTACTCAGCAATGTGACATGTGTGGGCCCCATAACTGAAAAGCGATTGGATGAAGAAAACGACAAAATATAAGTGGTTTAAAAATAACTAACATAGTTGTTACCAATTATCACTGTTAAAATACCCGTGTTTTTAAAACACAAGAAGACACCAGATTGCACCAATTATTGATTCTTACGTGAAGAAGGCACTACTCAATAATGGTTACGATAATTACTTTGCTCAAGATTTTATTGAGTTAATAATTGCCGCATTGATATTTTATATTACATGTGTTTCAATAATTGTCATTATACAAAGATTTTTTCATTATCGAAGCAATAATTCATATTATCCTCGAATAATATTATTAGATAACATTATTGGCAATGTGTAGAAAGTTCTCGCTCTAAGGAGAGGTTTGGTCACCTAATCATTGCGCCAAGTGAAGAAATTCTTATTGAAAGCCCCTCTTCCTGAACCCGCCTGCACAGTTGTCAATATTGTGATTCTCAGTAATATTATTTGTGAATAATTAATTATTGATTCATGTGATGAGGAAAATATTGATTTTATGTGGATATAGATGGAGAAAAATTTTAATGTGACAATTGTTGAATTGAAATTTTATCTTTTTCGATAAAATAATTCATTTAAATATATTATTATATTTTAGTAATATAATAATGGTGATATTTTTACAACGAATGTGGGATATATGAATATACGAGGAGGAAGAGTATTTTTGTTGCAATAAATGTTTAAAACATGTTAAACATGTTGGTGGACCCCATTTATCGAATCGAAATTTGATTATAACTTGTAAAATCGCCTGCTTGTGGATTTCTATTAATATCTCATTTTGGAATTTGGAAAACTTTCTTCTGCAAAGTTGTAGAGAATTGAATTTCCTATAAAAACACGCAAGATTCAAATTTTCTGAAAAAGGGCTATTTATTATGAATTATTGAAGTTCAAAGCTCAAATAATTGATTTTTGGAAGTTTAAAATATTTTAAATAATAAAAACGTTTTTTGTTTTTTTTTGTGGGCTACAACATGTGCATAATGAGTCGAGATCAGATCTAGGAAGGTGGGCGTAGAAATCTTAATATATATATTAATATTATATTAAATTTTCTAACTTTGGTGTTCTAAGCATTTTCCTATAAATAAGGTGCTTAGGTTAGAATTGAAAATCACACCGTTAAACTCAAGTTTTCTCTTTTATATTATCGGTTTATTCTTGTGAGTATTTTGAGTATACTTTGAGTATTGTTAGATTATGAAAGTTCCTTCAAAGACTATACCCTAGTATTCCAAATTTAGAAGTACTAATCTTTCGAGGTAAGGGATATTATTTTCTTCTCAAATGATATTATTTCTTCAATATCATTATCTTTGAAATGTTGGTTGAAACTTTTTATCAAATTTTGAACTTTTCCATGTCGGGGTTACTATTCATGAGTTACTATTCACGAGTTACTATTCATGAAGTTACTATTCACGAGTTACTATTCATTCAGTACTATTCATGAAGCGTGAAGATGTTTTTTTTGGGAAATTTCTATCTTTTGGTGTCTGAGTTACTATTCACGATACTCAAGACTATTCACGATACTGGCACTATTCAATCGAAAAATAAAATTTCTTCTTTTTGTCTAAAATATCTATTCGGATACTAGCTTTGATTGTATCCATGTTTTGATCATTCTTGAATTTTACACCACTATGATTATTTTTGAGGTATTTTTGAACATGGATAAAACAAAGTACTAATCCTTAATCCTTAATCCTTGTCATTTTGTTTCACCGATTCGTTTCTTTAAAAATATTTTCATCATCCTCGGTCTTAAATGATGATATTATTGAATATCTTTGGCCCAGTAGTGCAAAGATGAATGATTTCTCAAGAATATCTTTGGTCAGTAGTGCAAAGATGAACAGTGTTTAGATGAACATGACTTAATCGATGAATATCTTTGGCCTGTAGTGCAAAGATGAATAATTGATTCCAGATGTATATTGATTGATGTTACAGGATAAAAGATGAGCGATGAACTTTTAAATTCATACATAGAAGATAGTAGTTTGCATTCTCTACTTAACTCTTCTAATGAATTATTATTTCACTGAATATTGATTTAAAATTTGTTGTCTATTGTATTCTATTAGATTTTTCCCTCGTTGAAGACTAACGATAATTTGTTGTATATTATCTTAGTCATAATATTCTTTATTTGGGCTAGTTGAGCTCACCCTTTTCCTTTTTGTTCCATTTTTCTTCTCGGGAGGCGAGAATATAATGCGAGTACAGCCTCGCCTGGTATGGAATGAAGGTTTTAGAAAGAATTGTTTAGTAGTCCTCATCATTTTGTAAAATAATGTATCAATAAATGTGATGAGAATTTATTTGAGTATAGATATTGTCTGAAGATAATATTTGTATTCAAACTCACGCTTTCTTGTTGTAATAATAAAGTTGTAGTTGTTTCGTACTATGTATGTATTGACAACTCGTAATAGGTGATGTATACCTATTTTGGGGGCGCCACAACTGCATTTCTTTACTACCGTGTAGTTCAATGCAGTTTTAAAGGTAACACCTCTGCCAAGTTATTTTTATAAAAAATAATTTTTGTCGCTTTTCTAACTACGACAATACTACCGTTAGGGGGTCACTAATGATTGAGCCGTCATTCTAATATTCCCCGACAAAAAGAATATTCCCCAGCAAACGAATATTTTATAACAACTTGCATACTTTGCAAAATTTATAAATACTACCCACAACTATAATATTATTTTAAATTCACACCATAATATTAAAAAATTATTTCGACAAAATTTAAATCTTTATTGATAAAATCTGGGGTCTCACAATCTCCCCTCCTTATGGAATTTTGCCCTCGAAATTAGGGTACGTACCTGGTATGATAAAGAGGTGAGGATACCTTGAATACCTTTATCGTTAAAAATATTAAATTCATCTTCGCAATCCGGCCAAAGATATTCATTAACAATTCATCTTTGCACTACAGGCCAAAGATATACAACTGTAAAACCAATAATGCTGAGACGCAGCTTAATAGTATCACGACCACGAATTATCCATGCACCACTGGCCAAGGATATTCGTGTTTTTAATTACGGTCATGATTATACCGAATAATCCTTGGTCATAATCATACCAAGTCTATCAATGCACTACGGCCAAAGATGACTTTTACCACATCCATGAATTAATATTTCATTATGCTGAGACTCAGCTCAATAATTAATCCATATCATCGAATCATCCTTGCACTACAGGCCAAGGATATTCATTAGTATCACGACCACGAATTATCCATGCACTACGGCCAAAGATAATCGTGTATTCATTAGTATCACGACCACAAATTATCCATGCACTACGTGCCAAAGATAATCGTGTATTCATTAGTATCACGACCACAAATTATCCATGCACTACGGCCAAAGATAATCGTGTTTTCAATTACGGTTATGATTATACCGAACAATCTCTGGTCATAATCATACCAAGTCCATCTATGCACTACAGGCCTGTTAGGTTTGTAATATTCATCAACGCAATCAAATTGCAAAAAAATGCGGAAGCGTGTAAAAATCAGAGTTTAAAATTTTACAAACCATATACCCGGATCACCCTTTATGCATAATTATTAATTAAACGAAAAGATAAAGAATAAAATCATACCCTTGAAGATCGAGCTTCCTCGTACAAGTTCACCTCCAAATCCTTTCGCGTTCAACTTGAATCCACCGGTTTGGTTCCTTCCTTTGATCAACGTTAGCCACCCATATGTTTGGCCTCTGAGGTGATCCACCAAGGAAGAAGAAAATTCAAGAAGAAGGGTGGTTGGCTAAACCCTAGTTTTTCTATCTCTATAAAGGGTGTACTCTCCCAACAATTGGAATTATTACATATGTTGAAAAATCAACAACCCATACCACCCATAATAAGACTCTCTTATTTATAGATGTGGGCAACCCATCTTAACAATTAAGGAATTGGGTTTTATTTAATTAATTAAATTCTTTTAATTAATTAAGCTCCCTAATCTTATTAGGGATAATTAATTAAACTCCTTTAACTAATTTTCCTTCCTAATCTAATTAGGAATATTTGAGAGTACTTATATTAAATTAATTCCTAAACTCTTTTAGAAATTAAAATAATAATAATTGTAATAATATTAATAAGACTCTCTTATTAATTTATATTTAATATTTCTAAAATATTAAATAATAAATATTAAGCTATTTAATTTATTCTATCACCATAGATTAAATTAAATATACATAACATATTATTACAATTATGCCATTAACTTCTTAAATAATTATTCTTCCTTTTATGGTGTGACCCTTTAGGTTCTCCATATTAAACCTAGGTTGTGAATAAATCAATTAGAACAATTCTAATCTTATTTAAATAAATAAATTAAATAATTAATTTATTTAAATAAATAATATTTATTCTACAATAGGGATAAGCCTCCCTAACGATCAACGACTTTCCGGATAATATAGATTTCAACATTAATCATAAAAGAACCTTTGAGTAAATAGTTACCGTATAATTCAATCCTTCCACCATACAATGTCCCAATTAAATATAAGACATGGAATTATTATCAAGTCTTATTTTATTTAATTATATGTATTTCGATCCTTAAATGCACAACTCAAAATAATGCAAATTAGAAACTCCTTTCTAATTTCATTCTACGCCTTAGCCAAGGACTACTTGGGTTGTCATTTATCGAATCACATAGGACATTTCTCTTCTTTTATTAAGTGGTAGATTCTTTATTGATCATACATTATCTCCATGCATAACTTATTATACCCAAGCATACCCTTTGATATACCCTAAGGGTCTTAAGGAATAAGTCAAAGTATAACTCATCATACACAAGATACTATGATGATCTCAAGTCCAAGGATTACTTGTCTTACCATCACTACTAGGAATTCCTATCGATGACAAATAAAACTCCATTAGGTATTCCTTAGCGAGCCACGTTCGATGAACTTATTCTCTAATAAGCACCTACATACTTGCTTTAGTGTCTCCACACAAATGATCACGAGATCAATCATCCTCATCCAATGAAAGCAAGCAACGTATGTACCAATCTATCCGGATTCACTAATCCCCAATTTAATAATCCAATGATTGGGAACTATTTTAGTTTTAAGCTTTCTAAGAATTTTAGATCTCATTAGAATGATCATCATCATTATTCTAAAAGCATTGCTTAAAACTATGGGTTTATCACATATTATAAAACAACATCATGTAGATAATTTAAAAGCCTTTAATAAATTAATACTTTTTATTAATAAATGAATAAGATTGTTACAAAGTATATGCTTTATCATCAAACATGATTGGCTTGTGTGCATATTACTTTCAAGGCCACAGATGACTTTCAACATAATATAAACATGAGGATAATGATATAAAGAATCAATCAAATGAGATAAAGGATAAATATTAAACATTTATAATATAATTTATCCAGGATTCAAGAATATCCCCATGTTATCAATCACTTAATAATCTTATAATCTAATATCATTAACATTATAACAATATTTTAATCACTTCTTAAATTTATAAACAATTTATCTCAATTGTTTACGCTTTACCATATAATGCATTTAATCATTCAAAATGCCATACTCATAAGATATCATCACCAATTATCAAATCCCTCAAAATATGCATATACTCTATATATAGATTCTCAGTGGCCATAAAATCCTATTTTCAACTTTGTTACTTCACATAACATATTTAACTCATATGTTCAGTAATTAAACTATTTTCATGAAAAATACCAAATCAGTCCCAAAAATATTTCTTTTCTGGGATTTAGCATAATATAGTCCAATAATGAAAATATATTTTTCTCGGAATTTTTAAAATTCATTTACTATTTTTCAAAAATCAATTTCTAATTAATTCCTTAAGAAATTAGCTACCTCAAGTTTAACTCCAAAAATTCCCAAATCTTAACAGGACCTTACCCATGTTAACGTGAGCTTCCAGTTTAAATTTCATGGTCATCGGAGTTATAGAACTCCGGTTATAGCATTTTTCGTCGAAAAAACCTAAATATTGAAATAGTCATAACTTGCTCATTTTAAGTCAGAATGAGCTCATTTTTGGACAGGAGGTACTTTATACCATATACTTTCATTTCCCAAAAGGCCAGAATTTTTCTCATAATTTAAGTGGCCGAAACAGCCCCTCTAAAATCATGGCAGCAGCTTTTTTGGTTTTTGCAGCTTTGCCCTCCTTTGCTAAAATCAGTCCACACAAAACTCTACAACACCTTTTCCAGTAATTCCACTTGTATTAGTTAGGTAACTCATAGATCTAACTCTAGGACTTGACCACACTCAAAAATTCAAAATATAATAGGAGATATGGTCAATTGAATTTCATGTTACGTTTTTCACCAAAATCTGATTTTCAACTCTTTGTGATTTCTAAGAAACATTCATGTTTCCACATACTAACCAACACAACTCATCTTAAAACTTACTAATACTTCATATACCCATGATTTTCATCAGTTCTATGCTTTTATTATGACTTTCATCATAAACCACGTAAACTGTTCATTTTAGTTGAAGAAATATTTGAGGGTTTAAGAAATGGGTTTTGTACTGGGGTCAATACAAAATTCGATTTCATGCTCTAGGGTAGGCTAGGAAATTTTTAAGAATACGTCAAGAAATTTATTAATGATAGAAATATCATTCAAAACTACTACTCTTATCCAAGACTTGGATAGTACGTTACATTGATACCAACTGTGACTTTCATCCCAACTTTGGATAAAGACGTCACAATGATATCTTACATAAATGTATAGTCAAAAATCTGTTTTAGAAATTAGAATCTTTGGGAAGTGCTCAAGAAACCTTCGTGCATGGGAGGCCATGCTTCTAGGTTATGATAGATATCATATGGCCACGAAATTATCCTTGGTTTACCCAATAGACCCCAAAGCAAAATGAGAAGATTACTATCATATTCTTCCCAATGGTGAGTCTTCTCTTGATTTATCATTATCTCCACTGTCTCAAATTGAGAATTATACTTCAAACAAACACTAAGATCATATAGGTAGTGCTCGTAAATATACTCAGCAAGTGGATGAGCACAACCCTGTCTTATGATGACACGAGGTTGTATGTCATTAGACATCTTGTATGATAGTGGAAAAACACTCTTCCAACGTTGGGTTCGCCTCACCCTAGTTGATTCACCAAATATAACTACTAAATGATGACCATCGTTCTATTCCACTGTTACCCCCGCTCAACCTAGCTACACTCTTATTACCTGAAAGGAATTGTGAAGCAAAAGGGTTAATTAATATATCAAATAGTATCCCTATACTCTGACCGACCAATTAAATACCAAATAAATTTAGGTAGGTCATACTAGCAAAGTAATTCTCCGCTCTCCCTCCTAGTACTATTCTCACATCTTAGCCGTGGATCATATCCCTAAGCTCGATATAAACCGTGACGCCCCCAAAATTAGGTATACGTCACCCATCTTGGGTCGCCACTTACATGGTACATAAATTCAAATACAACTTACTAATATAATCTGTTGTGTATAATACGACATAAATCGTGAGTTTGAATACAAATATTGTCTACTAGATATTATACAAACTCAAAAGGAGTCCTCATTACTACTATTATCACACTATTTCACGTAATAGTGAGGACTACTAATGCTATCCTCTGGACCATTACTCCGCTTCCCGACTACGTCCCGGTTATGTTCTCATTTCAAGAGAATAAAGAAAGAAAAGGGTGAGCTAAACTAGCCCAGTAAGAAATATTATGACTAAGATAATGCAGAATAATTTATCAGTAGCCTTCAACAATGTTTGTAAGACCCCAACTTATTATTAATGAAATTTAATTTTCTCTATTTATTATTTTGAAATAGTAAGGGTTGATGTGATTAATGTGGATAGTTAGGGGTAAAATACGCAAATACTTCAAAATAAGCAAGTGGTTATAAAATATTCATTGTTGTTTGGGAATATCCGTTTGGTCGTGGAATATTCGATCGCGTCGGGGAATATTCGTTGCAGAAGAAGCGCACCATGTGTGGGCCCCATAACTAAAAGCGATTGGATGAAGAAAACGACAAAAATAAGTGGTTTAAAAATAATCTACAGTAGTTATTACCAATTATCTTCGTTAAAATACCCTTGTTTAAAACACGAGAAGCACTTGCAGTATTGCACCAATTGTTGATTCTTACGTGAAGAAGGCACTACTCAATAATGGTTACGATAATTACTGCTCAAGATTTTATTGAGTTAATAATTCTTTAACGTTGATATTTTATATTCATTGTTGTTTGATAATAATCATTACACGGTATTTTTCATTATCGAAGCGATAATTCATATTATCTGAATAATATTATTAGATAACATTATTGGCAATGTCTAGAAAGTTACGCCTAAGGAGAGGTTTGGTCACCTAATTGCGCCAAAGAAGAAGAAATTCTTATTGAAAAGCCCCTTTCTTCAGAACCGCTCATTTGTCAATATTGTGATTACAGAATATTATTTGTGAATAATTAATTATTGATTCATATGATGAGGAAAATATTGATTTTATGTGGATATAGATGGAGAAAAATTTTAAATGTGACAATTGTTGAAAATTGAAATTTTATCTTTTTCTGATAAAATAATTCTTTTAAATATATTATTATATTTTAATAATATAATAATGGTGATATTTTTACAACGAATGTGGAATATATGAGTATACAAGGAGGAAGAGTATTTTGTTGCAATAAATGTTTAAAACATGTTAAACATGTCAGTGGACCCCATTTATTGACTGAAATTTGATTATAGCCTGTAAAATCCCCCGTTTGTGGATTTCGGTCAATTTCTGTTTGGAATTTGGAAAAACTTTCTTCTGCAAAGTTGTAGAGAATTGAATTTCCTATAAAAACTCGCGAGATTCGAATTTTCTGATAGAATAGCTATTTATTATGAATTATTGAAGTTCTGAAGCTCCGAAATAATTGATTTTTGGAAGTTTAAAATATTTTAAATAATAAAAACGTTTTTTGTTTGTTTTGTGGGCTACAACATGTGCATAATGAGCTGAGATCAGATCTAGGAAGGTGGGCGAAAATCTTAATATATATATTAATATTATATTAAATTTTCGCTTTGGTGTTCTAAAGATTTTCCCTATAAATAGGGTCTTGGGTTAGAATTGAAAATCACACCAGAACCGAAGTTTTCTCTCTATATTATCGAGCGTATTCTTGTGAGTATTTTGAGTATACTTTGAGTATTGTTAGATTCGGTCTAAGTTCCCTTCAAAGACTATACCCTTATTCCAAATTTAAAGTCTTAATCTTTCGAGGTAAGGGATGTTAATTTCTTCTCAAATGATATTATTTCTTCAATATCATTATCTTTGAAATATTGGTTGAAACTTTTATCAAATTTGGAACTTTTTCATGTCGGGGTTACAATTCATGAGTTCTTATTCACGAAGTTACTTATTCATGAAACTATTCACGAAGTTACTATTCACGAGTACTATTCAGCGTGAAGCGTGAAGATGTTTTTTGTGGAATTTCTATCTTTTGGTGTCGAGTTACTATTCACGATATCGACACTATTCACGATATCGACACTATTCAAGTATACTGACCTATTCAATCGAAAATAAAATTTCTTCTTTTTGTCCAAAATATCTATTCGGATACTAGCTTTGATTGTATCCATGTTTTGATCATTCTTGAATTTTACACCACTATGATCATTTTTGAGGTATTTTGAATATGGATAAAACAAAGTACGAATCCTTAATCCTTAATCCTTGTCATTTTGTTTCAATCGAATTCGTTTCTTTAAAAATATTTTTCATCATCCTCGGTCTTAAATGATGATATTATTGAATATCTTTGGCACCGTAGTGCAAAGATGAATGATTTCTGAAGAATATCTTTGGCTGTGTAGTGCAAAGATGAATGATTTCAAGAATATCTTTGGTCGTAGTGCAAAGATGAACAGTGTTTAGATGAACATGACCAATCGATGAATATCTTTGGCTGTAGTGCAAAGATGAATATTTGATTCGGATGTATATTGATTGATGTTACAGGATATAAAGATGAGCGATGAACTTTTAAATTCATACATAGAAGATAGTAGTTTGCATTCTCTACTTAACTCTTCTAATGAATTATTATTTCATTAATATTGATTTAAAATTTGTTGTCTATTGTATTCTATTAGATTTTTCCCTGTTGAAAACTAACGATAAATTTGTTGTATATTATCTTAGTCATAATATTCTTTCTTTGGGCTAGTTGAGCTCACCCTTTTCCTTTTTGTTCCATTTTTCTTCTCGGGAGGCGAGATTATAAGCGAGTGCAGTCGAGGGTATGGAATGAAGGTTTTAGAAAGAATTGTTTAGTAGTCCTCACCATTTTTGTAAAATAATGTATCAATAAATGTGATGAGGATTTATTTGAGTATAGATATTGTCTAGAAGATAATATTTGTATTCAAACTCACGCTTTACTGGTTGTAATAATAAAGTTGTAGTTGTTTACATACCATGTATTGACAACTCGAATGGGTGATGTATACCTATTTTGGGGCGCCACGGTTGTTAAACCGATAAAATACAATAGACAACAAGTTTAATCTACGGTAATAAGCAATCCATTAAAAGAGTCAAGTAGAGAATAAAGTCTACTATCTTTTGGGTTTTAAAAGGTTTATCATCATCAATTATAGCCGAGACTCACTTTTAATAAATAATCCACATCATCGAATCACCCGCGCTTTACGACCAATGATATTCATCAAATTATCAATGGTCATGATTATACCGAATCACCCCGGTCATAATCATACCAAAAACTATCCATCATTTGCATTACGAATAATCGAGGACTTTTATCACATCATTTATAACAAGCCATGATTATACCGAATGATCCCTGGTCATAATCATACTAAGTTCATCTATACACGTAAGCCGAAGATAACATAATATAACATGAGGATGATGACAATGACATAATAATTCAATAAAACAAGTTCAAGAATTATTTTATCCAGAAATTATTAACGTCCAAATTGTCAAAATGATACTGTTTTGTAGAGTAAAATTCAAGAATGATCGTAAGAATATTTCCATGAAAAGATCTTTGGATGAAACGCAAATATCAAGGATATTCTACTAATTTCATGGAGTATAAAGTCAAAGTTTTAACCAACCGGGTATAATAAAGAATGGAATAACAAAAGAAATCACCATGTATGCGATTGCTTGACAGACGTGTTATTCCAATAGAATAATAATAACGGAACCGGTCGTGAAATTCACAATCGGCGGATGTTCCAACGTAATAATAAAGATGGAACCCGGATCCGGTGTAAAACACACGAATAGGATATTCCAACAAAATGATAAAGATTTTAAACCCAGTCCTGTGTAAAACACATGAGCGGATGTTCCAACAGAATAATAAAGATGGAACCAGTCCGATGTAAAACACACGCATGTGATGTTCCAAATGTAATAATAGAAGAATGTCACCAAGTATAGGGTAAACCACGATCTGAGTTATTCCAATGAATAATAAGCAATGGAATAACAAAATGGATTTCACCAAGTATAGGGTATGCCACGACATGTCAAATGTCGTGTATAGGGTATGCCACTTTTTACGAGTTATTCCAATGTAATAATATAGAATGGAATAACGAAGTTCTCTTCAAGAAGAAAGAATAACACCCATTACTGGTACAACAAATAATATCCCTTACCTTAGAAGAACCGAATATTGGCAAGGTGAAGTAGCGAATACTTTTCTTCTTTCTCTCTATAGTTTCTCTCTGTAGTTTCGATGTTGAATTCGTGAAAAATAATGAAGCACTAGGCCTCTATTTATAGAAGATTTCTAGCTTAAGACCCGCCATGAAAAGGCGAGTGGCTCGACGACCGTGATGTGAAAAGAAAAGTGGTTTGGACGCTCAGTAATGTGAAACGACAAGTGGTTCGGCCTTTAGAATGTGAAACGACAAGTGGTTCGGCGCTTGTAATGTGAAACGACAAGTGGTTCGACGCTCGGTAAAGGTAATTACTATTGACGAAGGTAATTACTATTCACAAAGGTAATTACTATTGATGAAGGTAATTACTTATTGACAAAGATAATTACTATTCACAAAGGTAATTACTATTGACGAAGGTAATTACTATCGACGAAGATAATTACTATTCACAAAGGTAATTACTATTGACGAAAGTAATTACTATCGACGGGTTAATTACTATTTAGAGACTCTTAGATGATGACATATGGCCCCCCCCATAAAATAATCAAACTTACCACAAATGTCTCATAATGTACTCTTTATATACATCAAGGATTGAATAAATATTACCATAAATCATTTTATTTTTAATCAACACATATTTAATCTTTCAACAATTATTAATCATTTATAACTTGTCGTCTCAATTATTGATTTAATACTATAACATATTATACGTATGATATATGTGACAATAATTGAATCAATAATATAAGAGATATGATCAAAGAATTACTATAGTAATAATTGAGCGTAGTTGAGTGACTTCTCACGTAAGCATCAATAATCAATATCGTGTCTTCTTATACTGACTACGCCAGACATCGCTTTGTTTCTTTTACTACAAGGTAGTTCAATGCTTTAAATTCAGAATACCTCTCGCCATTATTTTTATAGAAAAATAATTTTGTCGCTTTCAGAATCTACGACAATACTTCCGGTTAATGGGGTCCAATTAATGATTGAGCCATCGTGCGAATATTCTCCGACAAAAAGAATATTCCCCACCAAACGAATATTTTATAACAACTCAGTATACTTTGCAAAATTTATAAATACTACCCACAACTATAATATTATCTTAAATTCACACCATAATATTAAAAAATTATTTCGACAAAATTTAAATCTTTATTGATAAAATCTGGGGTCTCATACGTAATCTTTGTGATGGATAGTTTTGGTATGATTATGACGACTGGGTGATTCGGTATAGTCATGACCATTGATAATTTGATGAAAATCCTCGACCGTGTAATGCAGGGATGATTAGATATTGTGGTTTATTCATTAAACCGAGTCTTGGTGATAAAAATTGATGAAAACCTTTTAAAACCTAAAAGATAGTAGACTTTATTTTCTACTTGACTCTTTTAATGGATTACATATTCATTAGATTAAACCTGGTTGTCATTGTATTTTATCGGGTTTAACATCTTTGTTGAAGGCTAATGATAATTTATTCGCATTATCTTAGTCATAATATTTCTTCTTGGGCTAGTTAGAGCTCACCCTTTTTCTTTCACTTTTCTCTTGAAAAATGAGAACATAAATTTGGGACGAGTCGAGAACTGAGTAATGGTCCGAGGACAACATTAGTAGTCCTCACTATTCGTGAAATAGTGTGATAATAGTTGTAATGAGGACTCCTTTTGAGTTTGTATAATATCTAGTAGACAATATTTGTATTCAAACTCACGCTTTATGTCGTATTATATACGACAGCTTATATTAAGTAAGTTGTATTTGAATTTATTTATTATATGAATGCGACCCAAGATGGGTGGCGTATCACAAATTTTGGGGCGTCACATAAACCATCTACTAGAAGCATACATATTGAATAGTCCTAAAAACAATAAAAGAAAGTGAGCAAAAAAAAGTATAAATTTATCTTTAATAATTCTATAAGATTATATAAAGTGATAAATATTTTTTATTTTTATATTAACGAATATCACTAAATAACTTAATTACTTTTTATTTTATGTATTTATCTTTCTTTTTAAAAAAAAAATATTTCTTTAATTATCTTCTGGAGACTGAGGGAGTATACTAACGTTAATAGGTACTAGATCTAATAATATACTACCTCTGTCCCACAATAAGTGTTTTTTAGGCTTAATATTTTTTTCGAAAATAAGTGATGTGTTAGAACTCCAATATAATTTTTGCAATATTTTTTCATATATGCCCTTATACATTCAATGATATTTATTGCATCTTACCATCACTATAATTAAATGACACTCATTAACTCTTCAACTTCAAAGAAAATATATTAAGGGTATTTTTGTCATTTTAACTTGTGTATTGATATATCTAATTTAAACTAAAAAAATATTTATTATGAGACGAAAGTAGTAGTTGATTAACTATAGAATCAACCAATATTAACTAGAAGGGTGATAATGATCGTAAATGCATGAACATTTACGTGCCTTTGTTTTGTAGCACAGCACATGATCAAACTACTCCATTCAAAAGGGAAAGCACTTTGTCTGACGCTCTCATAGTAGTTATGGAAGGTGCTTATCCTGTTGATGATTAATGCCGTGTGAAATTAATGCCATGTGAAATTAAAATATTCAAATTGGTATAGTCAGTTATCTTAATTTCAGCACTATTAAATAAAAGCATAGGGAGTATTTGGTTTATTTGGCATGTAGTATGATGTATGCAGCAAGATTTTTATATATATATATATATATATATTATAAATTATTTCTTAGCCATTTTATTGAGTTATCCTTAACTCACCTATATTTTTTTTTTTTTATAAAAAAAAACTTAACTAATGAAAAATGTATAATAATTTTTGGAATTGAAAGTTTTTTTAAAAAAAATGTTTTGGGTGTGATTTGAGTGCATATAACAAAACTTATTATGCAGATGCATATAACACCGCTTTTGTTATATGAACCCAAATCACACTAAAAACACTTTTTTTAAAAACTTTCAATTCCAAAATTATTATACATTTTTATTAGTTGTTTAAAAAAGCGGATGATGAGCTCGGTTGAAACAATAAGAATGAGCTTAAGATCCTTTTCGTATATATATATATATATATATATATATATATATATATATATATATATATATATATCAACCATAACTTCCGGTAGCGACTTGGTATATATAAAAAAAATAGGGTTAAGTTCAGATGACCACCTGGGGTTTGGGCGATTTCCCACTTAACCACCTGTAATCAGTAAAGCTACATTTAAACACCTGACTTTTTGAGGTGGAGTGAAAACGTCACTTTTTCCGTCTAAATTAACTGTGAGTTGGCTAATGACTTATTTACCCTCTAATTTCACAAACAGAGCCCCTGCTCCGGTGCTCCCTTTCATTCGACCCAAAGAAAAGAAAGAAAAATAGGCTCTCTCATCTCCTCCATTCCAAATTCAATTCAAGCATACCATAAGAAAAATACAATTAACAATTGAATTGGGAGAAACTTGGAAAGCAATTGCAGCAAGAATTCATCACAAAAAAGACATTTATGCGAGTGTCGGAACTAACTTTGCGGCAGTCAGAATTCCAGAAACACAAATCTATATATACACTTTGCATATATATATGGATAATTACTCGAGGCTTTATATATAGATATATATATTACAAAAATCTATATCTTCCCATTTCTCTATTATTTTCCCCTCCATGCGTCGAATTTTCACTCACAGTCATCGACTCCAAAGAGCTCATCAGCTCGGTTAGAGCATCTTTATAGTTCAAAACCTGATTCAACTCTACACAACCCAACCGATCCCCAAAACGAGAAATCGTTGAAATCCATACCATCTTCTAGGATTTCACCGAGAAACCGGCGGAGAGGCGATGATGGCGACATGGGTGGAGATAAATGGGACATTCCGATTAGGGTAGAAGTAGGAGAAAGCAAAAGCGAGATCTTCCTCTTACACCAATTCACCGCTTTTGCACGCCTTCGGTCTATAATGAGTCGGGTGAAGCCAACACTTAAACACCAGGTGCATGCGAACTTCATTGATTATCTCCCAAATTGCGCGGTAGCCGTGGCGAAATCTCTACAGACGGTGCATGAATAATGGTACTTTATGGGATCCCTCCCATGAAGCTTTCTTGGCGGGATGGGCGAAAGGGCGGTCAGGTCAGGTCATGGTTTTGCGAACAGCGCAACAAAGACCTTGAACTCGTAGATCTGAAATGATCGGAAGAGTAGTGGTCTGCGTTAGGCGTCGTCCAAGCGATTGTTGTGGGGAGGAATTTCTGGAGGGTTTCATCGGCGGATCTGGGAGAATCCAAAAACATGTCGGGTTTTGCTCGAGTATTTTACAAGCGTCTTGAGGGGTCAGTTGGAGGTGCAGCGGTGGTGAATCAGCAGCGTTTGAGAAGAATCGCTGCTTCTCGTCGGCTTTGAGAGAGAGGACGATGGAGTGAAAATGAGAGAGAGGAATGAGGTTTGAGGAAGATGAAGGGTAATTCGGACATTTAATTGTCTTTTTTGACTGTTATACTCCTCTCTCAAGCGCTTTTGGCGTTTGACTTGCAAACACGGTTAATTTAGACGAAAAAAGTGACGTTTTCACTTCACTTCAAAAAGTCGGGTGTTTAAATGTAGCTTTACTGACTACAGATGGTTAAGTGGAAAACCGTTCAAACCCCAGGTGGTCATCTAAACTTAACCTAAAAAAATATAAGAACACGCCATATATAAATTGTGATTATTTCTGTTTAATTGTATGATATATTTATATATGCGGCTTATGCATACTTTATAATAATCCACATTAGAATATCACAATTGAGTTGGAGTCCTAAATTAAAGAAATAATAAAATTGTAAATGATTTACATACATAAATGGATTTAAAATTTAATGACTTAAGTTTTTGAGTCAAATTAAGTTGGAAACATGTATATTAATTTCGAATAATCTTTTTTTAAAAGAAAAAAACTACTCCATTAAGATATCACAAATGAGTTATAGTGCTAACTTTAAAAGATATACTACTCCATATAAATTGTGGGCTCAAAACCTAACTACTTATCCTTTTGGGTCACATGATTCAAAACATATATGTTAACGCCCACAGACGCACGGGTTCCCCATTCTTCCCGAACACCACACACCAATCAATATTTCTCAAAAACATTAGTAAAAATGCAAATTTGAATATCGGGTTACTAATAATCATAGACCTGCTAAAATTATCCTGTCATAATAATTCACTAAAATATGAGCAAATTCCAACAATTTACGTACCTTAACACCATTTTACTTGTAATTTGACTTGGAAATTAATAACACGAAATTTACTCTGGAGTGACAGGATCATATAGTTCATTAGTTTCAAAATTGAAAATATAATTTAAATTTTAAAATCAAACGAAAATATATTAAATTTTAAATTTATTTAATTTTAATTGATATAATTATTATAATTTATAGTATATAACAAAAACTATTAATCATAAAATTTATTTTATTTTAAAATTTATAAATTATATTAATTTTAAAATTAAATATATTCTCGTTTGATTTCAAAAATTAAATTATATTTTTAATTTTAAAACTATAATTTTAATTAAAATTTTATAGTGCATCATTTAACTCCCGGAGGCTGGAGTGATGTCATTACACCATTTTTGAGTAGAAAAATTAAGCCGTAGATCGAGGAGACTCTCTCTCTCAAGTCCCAGGCTCTGATCAGAAGATGACGCTTGAAACATGCTTTGGAAACCTAAAAACACAACCATTATCATGTATGCATCTTCTCTCCAGCCTTGGATTTCTCCTCCTCCTCAAACACTCCATCTCTCTCCTCAACTGGATCTTCATCTCCTTCCTCAGACCTCCAAAGAACCTCAAAACTGCTTACGGCTCATGGGCAATCATTACCGGCTCAACCGACGGCATCGGTAAAGCTTTCGGCTTTCAACTAGCACGGAAAGGCCTCAACCTCATATTAGTCAGTCGAAACTCCCACAAGCTTAGCCAAGTCTCCGTTGAAATTCAAGCCCAATATCCAGACACACAGATCAAGAAGTTTGTGCTGGACTTTTCCGGTGATGTGGTTGCCGGAGTGCGGCAATTGGAGGGGGCGATCAGGGGGTTGGAGGTGGGTGTTTTGATAAATAACGTCGGGGTTACGTACCCGGAGGCTATGTACTTTGATGAGGTGGATGAGAAAGTGTGGATGAAAGTGGTGAATGTGAACCTGAAAGGTACAACTTTGGTTACGAGGGCAGTCGTTAAAGGGATGGTTGAGAGGAAGAGAGGCGCTATTGTGAATATTGGTTCTGGTGCTTCCATTGTTGTCCCTTCTCATCCTCTTTATGCCATCTATGCTGCTACCAAAGCGTATGCATTTCGATCTCTCTACACTCTTACTATAATTACATATACTTATCATATGATTAATTAATTATACAGTCATATTAAGTATGATTTATAGCTAAATTTTTGATTGCGAGTATATCTATGTACTACACATACTAGATATTTACAAATATTTTTTTAAAAAATATATTCAAAAACGCATGAGAAAAATAAAATAATAATAAAAGTATTACCTTCCTTCCCTAGCTATATATATATATATATATGTTTCTCATAAGATACTAGCTAGGATTTCTTTTGGGGAACTACACAAGATTTCTACGGTATATTATTGGAATTGAAGAAGCTCAAATCTTATTTTATCAACATTTTTTCTTTCAAATTATGTTGTTTGAACTATCACCCTCTTAATATAAAAGGGATGGATATAATCATTGGGCGAAGACCTTTGGTTGATATCAAGCCTAATAAAAAATTATGCTTATTTATAAATGTAGTAATAAAATTAAGGTATTATATAAAATTCAGTATATCTCAGGTATTGCTATTATTGATTACTAATTTTTGTATATGTACCTAAAAATTAGTTCATTAGTGAAAATTTTGGTTTCAAAAGCTGGGCTTCTGACACCAAGGCTTCGGCTTGATGATCATTTTTGAAGGATAAATTATTGTAATGGAATGAAATTATTTTCATTTATTTCAGAATAAATATATGTGATAATTTTTCAATTACATGCAATATTCAATCCAAACGCATCACTATTGTCCATACTTTTTCTGGTCAGAAGAATTAATGGTAACATGATGCATGTTACCTACCTTGGTAAATGTATGTACGAAGTGATAACTTAAACAAAGTATTCGTTATAATTATTACCCCAGCCTTACCAAAATATAGATTTTTTTTACTCCCTCTATCTTAAATAAAAGTTTTGGTAAACTTTTTACGCATATTAAGAAGACGAATAAAATGATAAAATTGTCCATAATAATGTCATTAAATATGGAGAGAGAATTAGAATAAGAAAAGTATGAATATTTAATCTACGGGTATAATAATGTGTAAAAGTTTGGTTATTAAAGAAAAAATAGATATTTAATGGCATACCAAAAGTAATAAAACTTTTTATCGCTGATTTTATGGAGGAAGTAATATATATAAAAAATTAATATTTTTGAATAAAATTATGGGATATATATATATATATATATATATATATATATATATATATATATATATACAGGTACGTTGATCAGTTGTCAAGGTCGTTGTACGTTGAATATAAAGATTACGGGATAGATGTTCAGTGTCAGGTATGTATGTATACTCTTAATCATTCCCATGCCATGCATGTGTGTTGCATGCAATTAACTTTGAGTTCGTACGTGTGTGTGTGTATATATATGCTTAATTAAAAACAAATTAAGTTTGTCTTGATTTAAGTCGAGTGATTATGATGAGTGATGCAGGTACCATTATATGTATCAACAAAAATGGCATCAAAGGTTGCATGTATAGAGAAATCATCATTGTGGATTCCATCGGCAGAAGATTATGCAGCAGCCGCAGCTGGACGTATTGGTTATGAAGCCCGGTGCACGCCTTACTGGCCTCACGCTATTCAATGGTTCTTTGCCTCCTTGTTCCCTGAAACTCTGCTTGATGCATGGCGCCTCTCCATTGGCATCCGCAGGAGGAAATTTTAATTAATTAAATCTATACATACTCAAATAATTAAGTAGTAGTAGTATATATCTATAAGATTACTATATACGTATGTAGATTAATTGATTTAATAATTTATCTTACATTTATGTTAAAAAAGAAGTCGAACAATTCATGTAAATTAGTTGAATTATATATCGTACACAATTAGTTGAAGCACACAATTTATAAAATTAAGAGATTGATGAAATTTAGAAAATAGTATAATTTGAAACAACAATCAACACAATAGTTATAAATTAAGAAGTAAAACAATGTATAATTCAGTAATTAATTTTATCCTCTTAATGTGCTCTAATTTCTCGAAGCAGTCAACATTTCGAGACCCTCAAGCATTTAGAGGTATAGAGGCCGCCCTTGACGATTGGTCAATCAATCCACAATGACATAGAGTATAAAGCTAATAGCACTTGCAGAAGGTGCATCTTTCTATTCAAAACACTCATTCTGAGTAACAATTTTGCAATTGCCTGAAAATCAGTCTAGGGAGATGGGGCGAGGCAGTACTATTAAGCTCATAAATTAGGTTAGTATTGCAGCTTATGCTATACTCCCTCCGTTCCTTAATATATATAGTTTTGTATACGCATTACGCACTGGCGCGAAATGGTTGAAAAACATTAACTATAGTATCAATTGTCTATAATACCCTTCACCTCACTTATCTCATAAATATGGATCAAAAAATTAGATGGAGTAATAAGGGGCAATTTGGAAAAAATAGTAATCAATTCTCCTAGATAACCACAAACGACAAATAATTAGAAATATAAAAAAAAGTCTAAAATGGAGGGAGTATATAACAGTGCATGTTTAAGATCCAAATGGAAACACTAAATGATTCTCTGCTACTATTAGTTATTGGAAATATTTTAGTTACATAATGTCGCACTATGTCTTTTATTTCAGTTCCAAATCTAAGCAATTAAACAGAGAGACCCAAACCAACACATGCAATAAACAGGAGTCAAATATTATGATGCATTGCATCATCAGCTGCCTTGGTTTCCTTTTTGCTCCATCTCAGCTCTGATATCATTGATCATCATCTATGCGCTTGCCCATCTCATCAAGTGCATCCTAGTCAAAAAAACAAACAACTCCATTCATATCACTTCCAGATGACCCAGAACCAGAATAAAATTACAGGATATCAATCACATTTAATTTTCTAACCTTAATACTAGGATTTTGCATAAAAACATAATTTAGTGACCATCTAGTTCAATATTTTCATGCTCATGCTCATGGTTAGGATATATGTGTCCGATATAAACTTTTCGTTATTTCATTTTTTTTTCCGATTATATTGAACCAAATAATTAATATTTATTAGAGGATGCACCAAAAGAATTTACCGGATACAAGTAATACAGAACCCACCAATCACAGATAACCTAAAGTGCCATAGTAAATTATTAGTAGAAAGAAATACTTATAAGATAATAAAAAGAGACTAATTTAGAGAGAAAGAAATAAAAATCACGGGGTTGGGTCCGTTACACACGAGGGGAATTAAGTAATTGCAAAGGAATACGGGCCGACAGAAAAGCCCAACTTCGAATGAGTCCATTTTATGTTCCTGTTTACGCTTTGTGCGGGAAAAAAGCCCCCAAACTGAAACCCTTTCTTCTTCACATCGACGATAAAAAACAGAAGAAGGAAGCTTTGAGGACGTCTCTTTGTCACATTCACTCTGAACTCAGGCATCGGCTGCTGCTTCAGATGGTGAAACGGCGTCGTCGTGAGACAGAGTCTGGTAATGGCACTGCAGAAGGAACATCAGTGTATAATACGGTCTTCATCGATACCAGTCTCGATACTCATCTCGTCATGATCGTCTCCGACTCCGATACTTTCTCCCTCCTCAAAAGTACTTCTTTTCTAAACCCTAATCCTAATCAAAGTCTAATTAAAAGAATAGATACTAGTCAGGATCAATTTAGCTACTCCTAATGAGCTAATATTGGTTTGCTCAAGGCTTATACTCTACTTTTGCTTCACGAGGATTATGTTTTGACTAGTTATTTTATTGCTTTTATATTCCATGAATGCAAAATGCTGGATTATTTCATTTGAACTGAATTTCCTTGAGCTAGAAAATAAATGGCTGTAATGCACACGTTTCTACTCTATTGATTCATATGCTTTAATTTCGAATGTTTTACATCATCACTATTCTCACCTCTTACTTTTATAATTTTATTTGTTTATTTTTTAAAACGGCATTAGAGCATAACAATCGCCTACAAAGCTTAATTTTCTATTTGATTGCTTGTTTAGATTGATATACGGTTCCTCATATATCATCCTGGGAGACAAATTGTGGAATGTATATACATATACCTCTATTTATCTACTTCAATTCCCATGTGAGAGAACCTATTGATGAATTAAGAATGTAAGAGTTTTTATTGAATGAATGTAATAAGGAGAATGTAGATATTGTGATGGATAGAGAAAAATTTGACAACAACGGCAAATCTTTGTTGAATATATTGGAAGAATGAATAGGGTTTGGCCAGTAACCTCTCACTACTGAACAGTACTTGATGTGCAACTTGAAGTTAGAAATAGGCAGAAGCCGCAGAACATCCTTTCACGTAAAAGTAGGAGTTGTAAAGATCTCATCTTGAACTGGAAATGAATCATTTTCTAATGGCCACTCAAACACCTTAATTATTTGACTGGAATTGATTTTGTGTATCTGTGCTAGTTAAATCACGTGATTATGTTTCCTGATTGTCTTGCTTCTTTTGGTATGCAGAGAAGCTGATGCTGGAACACCTCCAGTGTTTTCCTGAACTTGGGGAGATAAAAATCCATGCTCTTAAGGTTTGTTGTTTTAACACATTTATGGTTATAGAAGAAACTTTTTCTGTCAACTTTATGCTTCAGATTGACAAGGTTCTGATATCTTGGCAGGTAAAGCGCAAAGGACACTTCTATCACCTTTCAGATTCCATGCTTGTTAAAAGTGCATTTGAAGGGGTTAAAAAGAGTTGGTTTCTCTCTGTAGATGCTTCTAGTTTGAAGCAGTGTGGTGAAAACCAGCAGTCTCATGGACCCAATGTGAGAAACCAGTTACCCTTACTTTGCTTAACACATAATCCTTCGGGTAATGGACACAATATTATTCCTGATCATACATCCACATCTGCTGTGCACGAGTCATCATTACTGGAACTCGTGAAAACCCAGTGCACAAACCAGAAAGTTCAGCTTAGTCTGAGCGATTGCCGTAGAGAAATTTCTAAAGATATGGGGACGGAAGTTAAGCATATCACCAGTGAGCATTTCAAAAATGTGACTTCTGATTCCAACAGGATGCCAGATCTTAAAATACAGGAGAAGTATTATGTTACTAGTAAAGGGACCAGAATTTCTGGAACCACTGTCGAGCATGATGGGAATAATTCCAGAAATGGGGTTAGTTATGTTCAATGCAGTAATTCATTGGAACCATCCCCGGAAACTGGGCCTGTTGCGATGAAAAAGCAAAAGATTAAGAAAAACAATAAAGATGAAGTGGGTGACCGTTCTTCAAAAGAAAACATTGCTTCAAATCATGCATCTGGTGAAGGTGCATCACTCCTGGAGATTGTTGGCCCTGCAAATTCTTTAGTCAACGCAGGGAGAAAATTTTCAAATGGTATGAAGATGGGAAATAAAGATGATAATGAAGAACATTTGACGACCTGTGCTTCACCTAGTAGTAATAAATCAGATGTTGGATCAAACAGGAAATCTAATATGGGCGTACAAATTGGTGAAATCTCTTCCATACATGACAGATATGAGAACAAAAAATCGAAGAATATTGTTGACGTGCAATGCAATAATTTTTGTGAAGAAGCTTTACCTTCTGGCCCCGCCGCAAAGAAAAGGCATATGACAGAAAGTCAAGAAGTCAGTAGAAACCCTTTGAAAGAAAATGAAGTTCTAATCTCTAATTCTGATAATTATGCTTCCAAACCAAAGATTAACAAACTGGGGAACTCTACAGAAGACGAGCATAATAGTCGAAATATTGCTTCAAATGGTTTATTTACTGAACCTCATGATAATGACCATTTGAGAACAAACTCAGGCATTGCAAAGAAGAGCAAGAAGAAGAAGAGGAAGATGGATGAGACGTACAATTTATCAAGCGCTCTTGATCACTTCGCGACTGTATTGCCTTCTGTTCAAGATGCTGGGGGTGATGGGACCTTTAAGGAAAATGGGGAAATTAATCCCAACCATTTAGTCAAGCCATCTGAAGTAGAAATTGTGTTAGGAGATAGCGTCAAGCCTGGGACACTTTCTCAACTTTCTAGAATCTATCAGAAGAAAAAGCATGGTGAACTTGTCCAGGAAGTTGTTGAAGGTAACGTACTGCCCAGTTCATCAATAGGTGAGTCCCGTTCTTTTTACTAATTGTTATTCACTCGATATTACTGGTTAAGAAGAGGATATAAACAACATGTTACTCACTCTACTGCTAATCTTTGTAGGCACTGATAAATGTGAGCGTGATACGTGCAATGTGAATTGGAAAGGCGATCTTTCTGGCATAGCTGTTGGATCTGCTGTAAAAGGAGCGAAACGTTTTAAGAAGCATGATACGACTAATAGGAAAGTGATTCATCCACTTCATGTTACAGAAGTTCATAGCCTGAACAATAATATTAGTCACTCTGCAAATGAAAATGTTTTCGGTGAGGATCAGAAAATGGTAAGTGATCAAATCAATATTGAAGAGGAAAGGGAAATCTCTCTGAAGCATGATTCGGAATTGTTGCTTTCTGAAAAGAGCAAACGTTTAGATCATGGTGGGGCAGATGTGCGTATTAAGGGACCAGTTTCCTCTGTTGATTTAGTCAATGCCAAGGCTGTAATGGAATCAGGGAACTTCAGTGGTAGTACGAGAAAGAAAAAGCGGGCCAAGAAGTCTGCTGCAATCTTGTGTCAGACTGAGAGGGATGAATCAGAACAGAAGCCAACAAATTCTTCCTCTATGGGTGCTAATAGAGAAGGTAACTACCAGAGTGAAAATGAAGCAGGATATTTGCCACAAGCTCAAATGAAAAAAGACTTGTCACAAAATAACTGTGGGAAATATTCAATTTTTTTGCAGCCAACTCATATGAGCCGAGGTCTGAAGAGTTCAGAAAATGTTTGTGCTATATCAAGTGAGAAAATGAAAGAGATTAAACAATCTACTGCCAAGGGTCTCCAGAATTCTCCAAATAAAAGACAAGTTAATGCAGTGAAATCTTTGCAGTTGAATCAGGTTGAGGGAGGTCGTAAAACAGAAGAAATTATGGATAAACGAAAAAAGAATCAAAACTCTGCGGCAAAGAACTGCCAAGATATGCCAGATGAAGTGGTAGAAGTTGGTGCTGAAGAATTAGCAACTTCAAATGATAGAATGAGAGATGTGGACAACACATCCAAGAGAACAAAGAAAACTAGATCTGTTGAACCAAGTGCTGTGAATGTAGATTTGGATTCTTCCACTGAGCATATCGCCAAGAATGTTGACTCGGTTCATGTTCGGTCTGCAAATACACTTGAAAATATGTCTAGAAAGAAAGAAGCTAAGGTTGATACTCATAATCAAGTAGAAGTCTCCAAGTGTGAAGGTGATGGGATTGACTTCAAGCATTACTTTATGCCTGGCCAACACCAGAATGAAGTTGTTTGTGCTGACAAGAAGGGAACAACAAGATCAGAGAGGGACATGAAAACAAGGAAGAACCCAAAGAAGATTGTTTTAGCTTCTTCAAGAACCTTGGCCGATCTTCCAAACTCACTGCAATCATATGATAATCAGGAAAGTGAAGTAAAATCTCATATTAAAAGCTCTAGTGGCATTGATCCTCAAGAGTCAATTTCAAAGGATGTAAGCAGTGAGTTCCTGCTTTCCTCCAAGAAGTCTTCAGAAGTTTCTGGAAATGGGGTAAAAGCTCCTCGGTCAAATGACTCTGGCCAAACCAAAACTCCTCAACCAGCCCAAATTGCAGGTGTTTCTGGGAACAGAGCCCCTGCCCCTGCCCCTTCCCCTTCCCCTTCCCCTTCCCCTTCCCCTGCTTATATAAAAGGGAAGAAAGTATCATCAATTGCATCAAGCTCAAGCTCAAGCTCTGAAAGTTCTGACAAATCTCTCCAAGATAGAAGGAATAAGAATCGTGTATCAAGTTTAGACTTGCTTCTTATGGCAGGTAGAAAAGCTTCCACAAAGAATACCAGTGAAGTCATAAGCAGTTCACAACAGGAAAAGAGCTTGTTGACTACACCAGGTTTTATTTTTAGGGATGATGGCAGTGAGAGTTCTGCTAGTGAAGATGGCTCAGATGCCAGCACACGCACTCCATCGGATAATGTATCTTCATTAGATTTAGACGGGGAAAGTGAGTCTAGTATGGACTCACCAAGAAATGGTAACTCAAATCTACGTTGGATTTTATTTTCATCTTTAATGCACCATTTTTTCACTAGCTCTGATAAATTGCATATCCATCTTATTGCTTCTGTCATACCAAAAGTTTTAACTCTTAGCATGTGTTTTCCTCAGTTGTGACTCTGAAGTTGGCAATATAATGCATTTTCTATACTAACTCTACAGTCCATGTCTAATAGATGAGGAAAGGCCATTTTCTACATTTCCTAGCTCATTTGTTTACTTCTATACATAGTAGTATGCTTGAATGTACTTGCAAAATCACAAAAAGGATGCTTAAATGTCCAATCTTGTGGGTGAGCGCATTGTTTGTTGCCTGCTATTTGATCGGTTGTAGCTTGATCTTCAATTTCCCCTTCGTATTTTATTTCCTTTTATTTTCTGTTGTAAAGTTTGTACTTAAACTTCTAGTTTTGAACCCATAACCACATAATGCTTAAATGTATTGAGTTTTTAATGTTTTGTAAAGCTCGGTCGTTTGCTAGCGGTCAGTCTGGTCTTACGTGGTGATTGTGGAAACTTCAAAAGATGCATTTGGGGTGGGGGGGGGGGTTTCCTTAGACTTACTTAGACTTGAAATTCATAATCTGAGTTATTTATTATAGTATGTGAAAGTAAGATATCATTATCATCCTTCTAGATAGGTTTGATGTAATAACATTTCAAACCCGAATCTTTCTAGAAAGCTTTGATGTAGTTTCGATCTTGAGCATCACTGATGTTGACCTTAGCTTCCAGTAGCTAGTTTCTAAATCTTTGTTTCAACTTGCCTCAGGATCTAATGGTGTGGAAGGAAGGGAAAGTGGACAAAACATAGAGAAACCGCAGTAAGTTCATTAATGATAATGCTCCCTGTTCTGAAATTTATTTCTATCAATCATCCTGGCCATTGTGCAAGCTTTTGGCATTTTAAAAGTTTTTTCCAGTTTCAATATTACAAGCTCGAATTGTTTCATACTCATTTGGATGATAAAATTGATTTTTAGTTGAATGATTGCATCTCCTTGTGCAGCTTGCATATTGTAATTGTCTGTTCGATACTGCATTTGTATACTTTATGAATATTACTCTGTGATAGCTTCAAATATGCTCAACGTTTTCTCTAATATAACTCACTAAAAAAGTTTGTATGTGCTTATTTTTTGAGTTAAATGTGGTCCAACCAAATGTGGAGATGGTTTATACTAGTTAGTGACAGAGATCTGTCTTACTGGTTTTGTAAGTGAAATTGCTTAAATGCACTTTTATCCCTCGAGGGTTTCCTGGAAAATGCACTCTAGTTCCTAAAGAAAAATTATAACAATTAAGGAGTTAATATTTAATTGATTGCAATTAAGTCCAAGTACTCAGTTAGAGATTGTTCATTTTTAATGGCTTATTGGGAGTTTGGGGAGTTGATTTTGCGGCGTTTGGAGGTCCAAATGCAACATCATCTTTTTGTGGCCTTTGAGTTTGGGGCGTTTTGTACCCACAAAAGCGCTTGAAAAGCCAAAATATATGATTTTATATAGCTGTGATTGTGGAATGAACAAAAAACCCTAGTGCGTTTGGCCTCCAAACGAAACATGTACTTAGTCTCATATTGGTCTTAATTGATGACCTGTGCCCATTTCGGGGGCTTGGTTCAGGGGGTTGTTACTGGGTTTGCAGGAATCAGGAACTAAAGAAGGATAGGTATATTCAAAATCCATTTATTGACCTAATGTCCACACTGACCTCATCCTTTTGTTTCTATTCATAATGAAATTATAAATAGTTTATTTACATAATTGTGTAGCTATTGATTTCATAACCTAGAACCAAAATGTTTTTACAAGAATATCTATGTATCATCTCTTATTGTGGTAATGCATTCTTGGAGCAGCTCTTCACAACTAAAGAACGTAACAATGGATATGATTTTTAGAAGTTCAAACAGATACAAGAAGGCCAAGCTTTCAGCCGAATCACAACCTGAAGATTCTGAAAGCCAGCCTGTTGATTGTGTTCCAGACAGTCAAGGAAATCTGTAACAATGGATATGATTTTTAGAAGATAGAAGAATGCCAAGCTTACATCCAAATCACAATCCTAAGATATTGAAGGCCAGTCTGCTGATTGTGTTCCAGATAGTCGAGCAAATCCATAATGATTACAGTTGTCTTGTTTAGGCATGAGCTCAAAAATTTCTTGACGATTAAGGGCTTTTTGCCAGTTTCTTTAATTTTGTAGTGTGTTTTCTGAAGCCATATATTTTTATAAACATATTGTCAACAAGTGGTATGCTAAGCTGAGTACGCATGTCTTCCACGTAGAAGAACTCTTAAATTTGTCATCTTAGTTTCATTACCATACTACTCATTAATTCTTGATCACATGCAGTTAGAGATGATGAGTAACTTTGTCGAACATACATGCAATAATGCAGCCTGCTCATGAAGTTGCTAAAATATGCTCGCTGGGTGGTCACTGCAAGGCTACATGCCAAAATATAAAAAAATGGAAGTGGTTAATATGAAATTTATTTTGGGTTAAGTTGGTTAATTGACTAATAAAATACTGACACATAGGCGAGGTTATATATGTGTCAGTATTCTATTGGCCAATTGATCAACTTATCAAAAAAATAATTTCATGCTAACCGGATCCTAAAAAAATGCTGTGAAAGTATCAGTTCTCATAATTTTACCTAGTGAATAAACTATATTATAAACCTAATTAAAGAAATGAACTAATTAAATTAGAGGGATAATCATGCAAGTCTTACTAATTACAATAGTATGGCAAAGGGTCAAAAAAACCCCTGATGTTTACCCCATTGTTCCACTTGCACTCTAAATTATTTTTTTTCTTCCAAAAGTACCCTTAACGTTACATTTTTGAGTCATCCGTGCCCCTGCCGTTAACAAAAGACAAACGAGGTTAAAATGTGATGACGTGGCAGGCTTAAATATAAAATATATTCTAAATAAAACAATATATATCATTTAATCAAAACAAAAAATACTAAAATTCAAAATAAAAAAAATATAACATATTTACATCATTTATTCAAAATAATAAAATTCAAATTATTTTGTTAACTAATCAAAACAACTAATGTGACGCCCCCAAAATAGGTATACATCACTCATTCTGAGTTGTCAATACATGGTACAGAAACAACTACAACTTTATTATTACAACAGTAAAACTGTGAGTTTGAATACAAATATTATCTTCTAGACAATATCTAAACTCAAATAAATCCTCATCACATTTATTGATACATTATTTTACAAAATGGTGAGGACTACTAAACAACTCTCTCTAAAACTTTCATTCCATACCCCAGAGCTAAATGTGCTCGCTTATATTCTCGCCTCCCGAGAAGAAAAATGGAACAAAAAAGAAAAGGGTGAGATCAACTAGCCCAAAGAAAGAATATTATGACTAAGATAATATACAACAAATTATCGTTAGTCTTCTACGGAAAAAAAATCTAATAGAATACATAGACAACAAATTTTAAATCAATATTCGCATGCCGAAATAATAATTCATTAGAAGAATTAAGTAGAGAATCAAACTACTATCTTCTATGTATGAATTTAAAAGTTCATCGCCTATCTTTTATCCCCAGTAACATCAATCAATATATATCCTGAATCAAATATTCATCTTTGCACTACTGAGCCAAAGATATTCATCATTAATCATGTTTCATCTAAACACTGCTCATCTTTTTACTACGGCCAAAGATATTCTTCGAAAATCATTCATCTTTTGCACTACTGGGCCAAAGATATTCCATAATATCATCATTTAAGGTCAAGATGATGAAAATATTTTTAAAAACGAATCCAATGAAACAAAATGACAAGGATTAACGATTAAGGATTCGTACTTTGTTTTATCCACGTCCAAAAATACCTCAAAAATAATCATCAAGGTGGTGTAAAATTCAAGAATGATCAAAACATGGATACAATCAAAGCTAGTATCCGAAATAATATATTTTGACGAAAAGAAAATTTTTCATTTTTCGATGAATAGTCTTAGTATTAAATAAATAGTAATAGTATCGTGAATAAAATAACTCATATCGTGAATAAGTAACTCCAACACCAAAAGTTCCAAATTTGATAAAAACTTCGGATCAATATTTTAGCATAATGATATTGAAGAAATAATATCATTACTGAAAAAATAATATCCCTTACCTCGAAAGACAAGATTTAGTTGAAACATTGGATACTTGAACTTGCACCGTGATATAGCAATACTCAAAGTATACTCAAAATACTCACAAGAATACGCTCGATAATATAGAGAGAAAAACTTGAGTTTACGGTGTAATTTTAATTCTAACCTAAGCACCTATTTATAGAAATTGCTTAGAAACACAAAAGCGAAAATTTAATATAATATTAATATATTATATATAAATTCATACGCACACAATCTATGATCTGAATTCAACCATGCTTGACAACAAATAAGTCTACCAAACAAATCAAAAACGTTTTTATTATTTAAAATAATTAAAACCTCCAAAAATCAATTATTCGGAATTTTAGAACATCAATAATTCATAATAAATAGCCCTTTTATCGTAAAATTCGAATCTCGCGTCTTTTTATAGGAAATTCAATTCTCTACAACTTCGCGGAAGAAAGTTTTTTCAATTACAGAAGACCCCAACTTATTATTAATGAAATTTAATTTTCTCTATTTATTATTTTGAAATAGTAAGGGTTGATGTGATTAATGTGGATAGTTAGGGGTAAAATCTGTGAAATATTTCAAAATAAGCAAGTGGTTATAAAATATTCATTGTTGTTTGGGAATAATCGTTTGGTGGTGGAATATTAAATGCTTTGTCGGGGAATATTAAATGCGACGGTCTTTGACCATGTGTGGGTCCCATAACGAAAGCGATTGGATGAAGAAAACGACAAATATAAGTTGTTTAAAAATAACGGCGTAGTTATTCTGTTATCTTGTTAAAATACTAAATTGGTTAAAACACGATAGCACACGGTATTGCACCAATTATTGATTCTTACGTGAAGGCACTACTCAATAATGGTTACGATAATTCTTGCTTCGATATTTTATTGAGTTAATAATTCTTTGCGTTGATATTTTATATTCATTGTTTGTTTAATAATTGTCATTACACACGATATTTTTCATTATCGAAGCAATAATTCATATTATCTGAATAATATTATTAGATAACATTATTGGCAATGTCTAGAAAGTTACATCTAAGGAGAGGTTTGGTCACCTAATTGCGGCGCCCAGATGAAGAAGAAATTCTTATTGAAAGCCCCTCTTTCTGGAGGAGCTGCACAGTTGTCGATATTGTGATTCTGTAATATTATTTGTGAATAATTAATTATTGATTCATATGATGAGAAAAATATTGATTTTATGTGGATATAGATGGAGAAAATTTTTATTGTGACAATTGTTGAAAATTGAAATTTTATCTTTTTACGATAAAATAATTCATTTAAATATATTATTATATTTTAATAATATAATAATGGTGATATTTTTACAACGAATGTGGGATATATGAGTATCTGAGGAAGAGGAGTATTTTGTTGCAATAAATGTTTAAAACATGTTAAACATGTCGGTGGACCCCATTTATTGGTGAAATTTTATTATAGCACAATAAAATCGTCTGTTTGTGGATTTGGTCAATTTCTATTTGGAATTTGGAAAAACTTTCTTACGCAAAGTTGTAGAGAATTGAATTTCCTATAAAAACACGCGAGATTCAATTTTCTGATGAAAAGGGCTATTTATTATGAATTATTGAAGTTAAAATTAGGAATAATTGATTTTGGAGTTTAAAATATTTTTTGTAAGAAAAACGTTTTTGTTGTAATTGAGTGGCTCACATGTGTTATAAATGATCTGAAATCAGATTTCTAAGGTGGGCTTGAATATTTTTAAGAAATATTATTATTTTATTAAATTTTACTAACTTTGTGTTTCTAGCGTTTTCCTATAAATAGGGTCTTGGGTTAGAATTGAAAATCACACGAAAATGAAGTTTTCTCTCTATATTATCGGCGTATTCTTGTGAGTATTTTGAGTATACTTTGAGTATTATTAGAGGCGGTCTGAGTTCCTTGACCTTATATACCCCGTTAAGAAATCTTAATCTTTTGAGGTAAGGGATGTTATTTTCTTCTCAAATGATATTATTTCTTCAATATCATTATCTTTGAAATATTGGTTGGAACTTTTATCAAATTTGGAACTTTTTCATGTGGGTTACTATTCATGAGTTCTTATTCACGAGTTCTTATTCACGAGTTACTATTCACGATTCTTATTCACGAGTCTTATTAAGTGAAGCGTGAAGATGTTTTTGTGGAATTTCTATCTTTTGGTGTCGAGATTTACTATTCACGTGTCTACGGCACTATTATCTGACTGACTTTATTCATGAAAAATAAAATTTCTTCTTTTGTCCAAAATATCTATTACGGATACTAGCTTTGATTGTATCCATGTTTTGATCATTCTTGAATTTTACACCACTGTGATTATTTTTGAGGTATTTTTGGACATGGATAAAACAAAGTACTGAATCCTTAATCCTTAATCCTTGTCATTTTGTTTCAATTGGATTCGTTTCTTTAAAAATATTTTTCATCATCATCGATCTTAAATGATGATATTATTAAATATCTTTGGCACATAGTGCAAAGATGAATGATTTCTGAAGAATATCTTTGGTAGTAGTGCAAAGATGAGCAGTGTTTAGATGAACATGACCAATGATGAATATCTTTGGCTGTAGTGCAAAGATGAATATTTGATTCGGATGTATATTGATTGATGTTACGGGGATAAAAGATAGATGATGAACTTTTAAATTCATACATAGAAGATAGTAGTTTGCATTCTCTACTTAACTCTTCTAATGAATTATTATTTCATTGCGAATATTGATTTAAAATTTGTTGTCTATTGTATTCTATTAGATTTTTCCTGTTGAAGACTAACGAGAATTTGTTGTATATTATCTTAGTCATAATATTCTTTCTTGAGCTAGTTGAGCTCACCCTTTTCCTTTTGTTCCATTTTTTCTCGGGGAGGCGAGAATATAAGCGAGTCTGAGTCGGGTATGGAATGAAGGTTCTAGAGAGAGTGTTTAGTAGTCCTCACCATTTTTGTAAAATAATGTATCAATAAATGTGATGAGGATTTATTTGAGTATAGATATTATCAGAAGATAATATTTGTATTTAAACTCACGATTTCTTGTTGTAATAATAAAGTTGTAGTTGTTTACGTGCATGTATTGACAACTCGAGAATGGGTGATGTATACCTATTTTGGGGGCGTCACGGTTGGTATCGAGCTTAGGGATATGATCTCGGCGGAGATCGGGGAATAGAACTAGGAGGGAGGCGAGTAAATCCTTCGCTAGTGTGTCCTACTAAGCTTATTTGTTAGTTGGTCGATATATAGGGATATTATGTGATATATTGATTTCCTTAATTAACCCTTGTTTTATGATGATGTTTTGAGAATGTCGTGAGAATATTAACAATGGAAATGAGGCCGTGGAGACGCTTTGTACTCACCAACGAGGAGAGCGTCCAACAGTGGCAATGTTCCTCCATGAACAACACCATTGAAAGCGAGATGATGAGCGAGGGGATGTTTAGAAGTTTTTTGCGTTCATGCAAAATCGAGACGAGGGAGACTTCGTGTTCAAAATACGAGGAGGAAATGATAGCAATTCACGGGTTGTCACAACCAAGCGATTCAAAGTTGGGACCACGAAATTTAAGGAAAGCCGGATCCGATCATGGCGGAAACATGGGTCAAGCAAATTACCAAGATATTCGATGTCTTGGGATGCGCGAGAACGAAAGGTTCCATTCGCCACCTTTATGTTAAAATGGCGAAGCGGATCTCTGGTGGGAGTGCGTGAAGCGTACCCATCCAACGCACTTTCGGCATGTCTTGGGATACGTTTGAAAGCTATTTAATGACAAATACTTTCACGAAAGTGTTAAATCGTATGAAGGAAGTGGAGTTCATCGATTAGAACAAAACAACATGGCGGTGTCTCGATCACGAGGCAAAGTTTGCGAGTTATCCAGTTTTGCACCTCATTTGGTGGAGAATGAGGAGCGTATGACGCGGATGTTTCGAGAGGTTTGAAACCCGGTACGACAATATCTCATTTCTCATAAATTTTCTCTCTATTCGGATGTTGTTATATGAGGCTCAATTGTTAGAAGCGAGATAACGAGTATATTCAACCAGGACCATAACCAGGATCGTACGAGAGATAGCGATCAGCGAATAATGATAACCAAATGGAGAAAAGAAAGCGACAAAAATGGTAACCACTACTGGTGGTAATCATGGCCGTGAAAATAGAAGAAGCGAGTCGGGAGGAGATTTTAAAAAGAGGAGATTTAACAACGACCATGTGAAGACGACGGTCTGCGTGAAACAAGCCCGGTTCTAAGGGAGGAGAACGACCATCGGTCATATCTTCTACAAATCACGGAAAAGAGGACATATCGGTCAAAATCGCCTGACAGTTCAAGGTATGCTATAATTGTGGAAAGGAAGGACATATCGCTCGAGATTATGCGGTGGCGAAACCTAGTTCAATGAGGGACGGTGACTCAAAAGACTGTCGAGAAAAGTCAAAGTCAACGATTTCGGGAAGAAGCGTTTGTTGTGGTTGGTCAAAATCGAGAAACCCAAACGAGGTGATCACGGGTAAGCTATTTATAAATTCTTGCGAAGTTTATACCTTACTTGATCCGGTGCTACCCATTCATTTATCTCTCTGCATGTGCTCAACGTTTAAACTTGACTCAGGAGAAATTAGACTTTGACCTATCTGTGGAAACTCCGTTAGGAGAAACTTTCATCACATCCACATTTTTATAAATCTTGTTTGATTCAAGTTGGCACCATCACCTTACATTGACCTTATCTCTTTAAAGATACTTGCTTTTGATGTGATTTTAGGGATTGATTGGTTAACTACTCATCATGCCAAAATTGATTGTTTTCGTAAGGTTGTTAGTTTTCATATTCCTAACCAACTTTGTTATGCAATTCAAGCAACTAAACCATTAAAATCAATCACTATCATATCTAATCATAAAGCTATTCGTTTATTGAAAAAGCGGATGTCAATCTTTCTTAGCCCATGTTATGGATTTGAATAAAGACACGTCAAATTTGAATAATATTCTGTTGTTATTGACTTTCTGACGTATTTCTGAAGAACTTCCGGTCTACCCCGAGCGTGAAGTTGAATTCTTTATTGATCTTGAACACGATACAAAGCCCATTTCTAAAACCCCATATCGAATGGCTCTATTGAACTTCGGAGTTAAAGGTCCAACTACGAGGAATTGTTGGACATCGGTTTCATTCGTCCTAGTACATCTCCTTGGGTGCTCTGTTTTTATTAAGTAAAGAAGAAAGACGGGAGTATGCGACTTTAATATTGACTATATCGGAATTGAACCATGTCACCATCAAGAATAGGTATCCTCTACCTCGTATTGATGACTTGTTTGACCCGATTCTGAGGGCACAATTCTTTTCAAAAATCGATCTTCGTTACGGATATCATCAAATGAAGATTAGAATCGAGGATATTCAAAGCGCCTTTAGAACTTCGATGCGGACATTATGAATTCTTAGTCATGTCTTTCGGATTGACTAATGCTCCTGCTGCTTTTCATGGATATGATGAACCGAGTATTCAAGGAATATTTGGATCGGGTTCGTTGTTGTCTTTATTGATGACATCCTTATATATTCCAAAAGTCGTGAAGATCATGAGCACCATTTGAAGCTTTGGTACTCGAAAGCTTCGTGAAAACAAACTATATGCCAAATTGAAGAAATCGAGTTACGGCGAGGAAGTAGCATTCCTTGGGCACGTGGTGTCGAAACATGGAGTATCTGTTGATCCGCCAAGATTGAAGCAATCTGAAGTTTAGAACAACCAAATTCGGTGGCCCGAAATCGTAGCTTTTGGGCTTAAATTTGGTTATTATCGGAGATTCGTGGAAGGTTTTCTCGAATCGCTACTCCATTAACTCAAATAACTAACTCGGAAGGATACAAAATTCGTTTGGAAGCGAAGAATGCGAGAAAAGTTTCCAAGAGCTTAAGAGGAGACTTATTTGGCTTTGTTCTAACAATACCATCTGGTTGGGATGGATTTGTTATCTCTGATGCTTGAGGCAAAGGGTTAGGATGTGTTCTCATGCAACGTGGGAAAGTCATAGCTTATGCCTCGCGACAACTTAAAAGAGTATGAGAGGAATTATCCTACTCATGATCTAGAGTTAGCGTGATCGTTTTCAGCTAAAAGATATGGAGCACTATCTATATGGGGAGAAAGTGGAGATATATTCGGACCATAAAAAGCCTTAAATATTTCTTCACTCAAAAAAGAACTCAACATGCGGCGGCGACGTTGGCTCGAGCTATTGAAAGACTACGACCACACTATTCATACCATCACGGTAAAGCGAGCGTGGTAGGCGGCGCATTGAGTAGAAGATCATATCTTGAGGAGCGAGTGCGATGATGTCAAGTATCTGCATAGAGCCAACTTTAATAGAAAAAGTTAAGGTTGCTCAAGCCACCAGGCCGGAAATGATCGTATGAAGAAGAAAGTACAAGAAGGAGCTATTAGGAAGCGAGAATTGATGAAGAAGGAATACTTGAGTCCACTCTAGACTTTGTGTTCTAACGACTCACGATTTGAAGTACAAGATTATGATGGAGGCACACAATACGCCATTTGCAATCCATCTTGGAAGTACTAAAATGTATCGTGATCTTGACATACATTTTGGTGGAACAATATGAAGAGAGAGATTGCAAAGTTTATCTCGATGTGTTTAACTTGTCAACGTGTAAAGGCGGAGCATCTAGTACCTAAGGGTCCGTTGCAACCACTTGAGATTCCAAAATGGAAGTGGGAACACATTACCATGGATTTCGTTCACGGGTCTTCCTACGGTTTCTCAAGGCATCAATGCTATTTGGGTTATTGTTGATAGATTAACCAAGTCTGCTCATTTCTTGCCGATCACGGAGACTTATTCCTTGAGCGTCTTGCTTTAGTATGTACGTGAATGAAATTGTGAGGTTGCATGGCATGCTGTATCCATAGTTTGGGATCGTGACCCAAGATTCACTTCAAGATTTTTGGGTTAGCTTGCAAAAAGCTATGGGCATGAATTTGCGATTTAGTTCGCATACCATCCCCAAGCAGACGGACAATCGGAGAGGACGATTCAAACTCTTGAAGATTTATTAAGACTACGTGTCCTAGACTTCAAGGGCGGTTGGGATAAGTATTTACCATTGGTGGAATTCTCCTACAACAACAGATTATCGAGCAAGTATAGGTGTGGCTCCATTTGAAGCATTATATGGACGAAAGTGTCGCTCTCCAATATGTTGGGATGAGGTGGGTGAAGCAACATTGTTGGGACCCGAGTTAAATGCGTATGACTCTAGAAAAAGATCCAAAATGATTCGACAACGTATACAAAGCAACACAAGATCGACAAAAGAGTTATCGGATCTTCATCGAAAGGGCGTGGAATTTAGTGTAAGGGATCATGTATTATTGCGAGTTGCTCCCATGGAAGGGAGTTACAAGATTTGGGAAGAGAGGAAAGCTCGATCCATAATTTATTGGTCCATTTCAAATTCTTGACCGAATAGGAAATGTAGCCTATAGACTCGCGTTACCTCCGAGTATGTCTCGTGTTCATAATGTGTTTCACATATCTGTACTTCGTAAATATGTGAAAGACCCAAACCACGTTATAGAATTAGAACCAGACGAAATAGCCGAAGACTTAACGTATGAGGAGGTACCTGTCAAGATCTTGGATAGGAAGGAGCATGTCCTACTGTAAAAAGGTCATACCACAAGTTAAAGTTTTGTGGAGGAATCATGCTATAGAGGAAATGACACAGGGTTGAAAACGGAAATGAAAGCGAGGTATCCTCACCTTTTGAAACACCAGTGCGTCGTCGTCAATTTCGAGGGACGAAATTTCATAAGGAGGAGAGGTTGTAAGACCCCAACTTATTATTAATGAAATTTAATTTTCTCTTTTATTATTTTGAAATAGTAAGGGTTGATGTGATTAATGTGGATAGTTAGGGGTAAAATCATAAAATATTTCAAAATAAGCAAGTGGTTATAAAATATTCATTGTTGTCGGGGAATATTAGTTTGGTCGTGGAATATTAAATCTTTGTCGGGAATATTAAATGCGACCAGTGCGACCGTGTGGGCCCATGTGAAAGCGATTGGATGAAGAAAACGACAAATATAAGTTGTTTAAAAATAACGGCGTGGTTATTCTGATTAATCTTTGTTAAAATACTCGGTGGTTAAAACACGATAGCACCATATTGCACCAATTATTGATTCTTACGTGAAGGCACTACTCAATAATGGTTACGATAATTACTATTCAAAGATTTTATTGAGTTAATAATTGATGCGTTGATATTTTATATTCTTTGTTGTTTGATAATTGTCATTACACAAATTTTTTTATTATCGAAGCAATAATTCATATTATCTGAATAATATTATTAGATAACATTATTGGCAATGTCTAGAAAGTTACATCTAAGGAGAGGTTTGGTCACCTAATTAATTGCGCGAAAGAAGAAAATTCTTATTGGAAATCCCCTCTTTCACAGGGAACCGCGGTTGTCGATATTGTGATTACGTAATATTATTTGTGAATAATTAATTATTGATTCATATGATGAGAAAAATATTGATTTTATGTGGATATAGATGGAGAAAATTTTTATTGTGACAATTGTTGAAAATTAAAATTTTATCTTTTTCGATAAAATAATTCGTTTAAATATATTATTATATTTTAATAATATAATAATGGTGATATTTTTACAACGAATGTGGGATATATGAGTATCTGAGGAAGAGGAGTATTTTGTTGCAATAAATGTTTAAAACATGTTAAACATGTCGGTGGACCCCATTTATTGATTTGAAATTTTATTATAGCACAATAAAATCGTCTGGTTTGTGGATTTGGTCAATTTCTATTTGGAATTTGGAAAAACTTTCTTCTGCAAAGTTGTAGAAATTGAATTTCCTATAAAAACATGCGAGATTCAATTTCTGATGAAAAGGGCTATTTATTATGAATTATTGAAGTTACGAAATTAGGAATAATTGATTTTGGAGTTTAAAATATATTTTTGTAAGAAAAACATTTTTGTTGTAATTGAGTGGCTCACATGTGTTATAAATGATCTGAAATCAGATTTCTAAAGGTGGGCTTGAATTTTTTAAGATATATTATTTTATTAAATTTTACTTTGGTGTTAAGCATTTTCTATAAATAGGGTCTTGGGTTAGAATTGAAAATCACACCGTAAAATCAAGTTTCTCTCTCTATATTATCGGCGTATTCTTGTGAGTATTTTGAGTATACTTTGAGTATTGTTAGGCGGTGCAAGTTCCCTTGACCTTATACCTTATTCGGTAAAAATCTTAATCTTTTTTTCTTCAAATCGAGGTAAGGATGTTATTTTCTTCTCAAATGATATTATTTTTCAATATCATTATCTTTGAAATATTGGTTGGAACTTTTATCAATTTGGAACTTTTTCGTATGTTTTCATATTATTTGAATAATATCCTTAAATGAGTTTACTTATTCATGAGTTTACTATTCACGAGTTACTATTCATGAGTTACTATTCACGATTCTTACTATTCATGAGTACTATTATTAAGCGATGAAGCGTGAAGATGTTTTGTGGAATTTCTATCTTTTGGTGTTGAGTTACTATTCAAAGATTGTATTTTATTCGTTCTTGAATTATATCGACAATTATTCACGATATCTGACTATTCATTGAAAAAATAAAATTTCTTCTTTTGTCCAAAATATCTATTACTCTTGATACTAGCTTTGATTGTATCCATGTTTTGATCATTCTTGAATTTTACACCACTATGATTATTTTTGAGGTATTTTTGGACATGGATAAAATAAAATACTGAATCCTTAATCCTTAATCTTTAATCCTTTCATTTTGTTTCATTTGGATTCGTTTCTTTAAAAATATTTTCATCATCATCCGGTCTTAAATGATGATATTATTAAATATCTTTGGCACGTAGTGCAAAGATGAATGATTTCTGAAGAATATCTTTGGTAGTAGTGCAAAGATGAGCAGTGTTTAGATGAACATGACCAAGTGATGAATATCTTTGGCACATGTAGTGCAAAAATGAATATTTGATTCGGATGTATATTGATTGATGTTACGGGGATAAAAGATGAGCGATGAACTTTTAAATTCATACATAGAAGATAGTAGTTTGCATTCTCTACTTAACTCTTCTAATGAATTATTATTTCATTGCGAATATTGATTTAAAATTTGTTGTCTATTGTATTCTATTAGATTTTTCCCTGTTGAAGACTAACGAGAATTTGTTGTATATTATCTTAGTCATAATATTCTTTCTTGAGCTAGTTGAGCTCACCCTTTTCCTTTTTGTTCCATTTTTCTCGGGAGGCGAGAATATAGCGATGCAGTTAGGGGTATGGAATGAAGGTTCTAGAGAGAGTCGTTTAGTAGTCCTCACCATTTTGTAAAATAATGTATCAATAAATGTGATGAGGATTTATTTGAGTATAGATATTGTGCAGAAGATAATATTTGTATTTAAACTCACAGTTTTCTTGTTGTAATAATAAAGTTGTAGTTGTTTACATACCATGTATTGACAACTCGAATGGGTGATGTATACCTATTTTGGGGGCGTCACTAATTCCAAATGTAAATCAACCAAATCCACAAACGGGTGATTTTACGGTATAATCAAATTTCAGTCGATAAATGGGGTCCACCGAGCATGTTTAACATGTTTTAAACATTTATTGCAACAAAATACTCCTCCTCCTCGTATACTCATATATATCCACATTCGTTGTAAAAATATCACCATTATTATATTATTAAAATATAATAATATATTTAAATGAATTATTTTATCGTAAAAAGATAAAATTTCAATTTTCAACAATTGTCACATTAAAAATTTTCTCCATCTATATCCACATAAAATCAATATTTTTCTCATCATATGAATCAATAATTAATTATTCACAAATAATATTACTGAATCACAATATTGACAACCAGTGCGGTTCCGAGAAGAGGGGGGCTTTCGATAAGAATTTCTCCTTCTTGGCGCCATGAATTAGGTGACCAAACCTCTCCTTTGATGTAACTTTCTAGACATTGCCAATAATGTTATCTAATAATATTATTCGGATAATATGAATTATTGCTTCGATAATGAAAAATATCGTGTAATGACAATTATTGAAATAACAACAATATAAAATATCAACGCAAAGAATTATTAAATCAATAAAATCTTTGAATAATAATTCTCATAACCATTATTGAGTAAAGTGCCTTCTTACGTAAGAATCAATAATTGGTGCAATACTGAGTGTCTTCTTGTGTTTTAACCACCGAGTATTTTAACAAGATTAATTGTGGTAATAACTACTGGCAGTTATTTTAAACAACTAATATTTGTCGTTTTCTTCATCCAATCGCTTTTCAGTTATGGGGCCCAGACATGGGCTGCTTACCGTCGCATTTAATATTCCCAAACGCATTTAATATTTCACGACCAAACGAATATTCCCCGACAACAATGAATATTTTATAACCACTTGCTTATTTTGAAATATTTGCGTATTTTACCCATAACTATCCACATTAATCAAATCAACCCTTACTATTTCAAAATAGAAAAAATTAAATTTCAATAATAATAAGTTGGGGTCTTACAACCTCCCTCCTTATGAAATTTCGTCCTCGAAATTGACGTACATACACAGTGTTTTGAAAAGGTGAGGATACCTCGCTTTCATTTCCGTTTCAATTCCGTGGATTTCGAGCTTTCCTCTCTTTAACAAATCTTGTAACTCCCTTCCATCCACGAACTCTCGCAACGCAAAATACATGATCCCCATACTAAATTCCACGTCCTTTCGATGAAGATCCGCATAACTCTTATGAAACTTTTATCGATCTTGTCTTTCTTTATACGTTGTCGAATCATTTGGATCTTTTCGGTCCGCTTCATATCTTAACTTCTAGTCCCAACAATGTTGCTTCACCCACCTCATCCCAACATATTGGAGAATCACACTTTTCGCCCATATAATGCTTCAAATGGAGCCGCACTTATATACTTGCCGATAATCTTGCTTGTTGTAGGAGAATTCCACCAATGGTAAATACTTATCCCAACCGCCCTTGAAGTCTAGGACACGAGTCTTAATAGATCTTCAAGAGTTTGAATAGTCCTCTCGATTGTCCGTCCGCTTTGGGGATGGTATGCGAACTAAATCGCAAATCCGTGCCCATAGCTTTTTGCAAGCTAACCCAAAATCTTGAAGTGAATCTTGGGTCACGATCCAAAACAATGGATACTTGGCATGCCATGCAACCTCACAATCTCATTCACGTACATATACTAGCAAGACGTTCAAGGAATAAGTCTCCGTGACGACGAGAAATGAGCGGACTTTGGTTAATCTATCAACAATAACCCAAATAACATTGATGCCTTGAGAAACCGTAGGAAGACCCGTAACGAAATCCATGGTAATGTGTTCCCACTTCCATTTCGAATCTCAAGTGGTTGCAATGGACCCTTAGGTACTAGATGCTCCGCCTTTACACGTTGGCAAGTTAAACACATCGAGATAAACTTTGCAATCTCTTTCTTCATATTGTTCCACCAAAATGTATGTCAAGATCAAGATACATTTTAGTACTTCCGGATGGATTGCAAATGGTGTATTGTGTGCCTCCATCATAATCTTGTACTTCAAATCGTAGTCGTTAGGGACACAAAGTCCGGTGTGACTCAAGTATTCCTTCCTCATCAATTCTCGCCTTAGAATTGCTCCTTCAGATTTCTTCTTCATACATGACACTCGGCCTGCCTGGCTTGAAAGCAACCTTAACTTTTTCTATTAAAGTTGGCTCTATCGTATACTTAACATCATCGCACTCATTCCCGTATAATCTTCTTTTCTACTCAAAGCGTCGCCTACCACGCTTCGCTTTCGGGATGGTATTGAATAGTGTGGTCGTAGTCTTTCAATAGTTCGAGCCAACGTCATTGCCGCGTGTTGAGTTCTTTTTAGTGAAGAAATATTTAAGGCTTTTATGGTCCGAATATATCTCCACTTTCTCCCATATAGATAGTGCCTCCATATCTTTAGCGCGAAAACGATCAATTTGCTAACTCTAGATCATGAGTAGGATAATTCCTCTCATACTCTTTAAGTTGTCATGAGGCATAAAGCTATGACTTTCCTACGTTGCATGAGAACACATCCTAACCCTTTGCTCAAGCATCGATGTAGATAACAAATCCATCCGAACCAAATGGTATTGTTAGAACAGTGCGAAATAAGTCTCCTCTTAAGCTCTTGAAACTCTTCTCGCATTCTTCGCTTCCAAACGAATTTTTATCCTTCCGAGTTAGGCGAGTTAATGGAGTAGCGATTCGAGAAAACCCTTCCATGAATCTCCGATAATAACCAAATTAAGCTCAAAAAAGCTACGTCTTTTAGTCACCGACTTCTCATTGCTCTAACTTTGTATTGCTTCAATCTTCGCGGATCAACAGATACTCCATGTTTCGACACCACGCGTGCCCAAGGAATGCTACTTCCTCGCCGAACTCGCATTTCTTCAATTTGGCATATAGTTTGTTTTCACGAAGCCTTTGGAGTACCGACAAAATGGTGCTCATGATCTTCACGACTTTTGGAATATATAAGGATGTCATCAATAAAGACAACAACGAACTGATCGAAATATTCCTTGAATACTATCTATCCATAAAGCAGCAGGAGCATTAGTCGATCCGAAATACATGACTAAGAATTCATAATGCCCGTCATTAGAGTTCTAAAGGCATCTTTGAATATCCTCGATTCTAATCTTCAAATTGATATCCGAAACGAAGATCGATTTTGAAAAGAATTGTGCCTTGCAATCGGGTCAAACAAGTCATCAATACGAGGTAGAGAATACCTATTCTCGATGGTGACATGGTTCAATTCCGATAGTCAATACAAAGTCGCGTATACTCCCGCCTTTTCTTCTTTACAAATAAAACAGGAGCACCCCGAGGAGATGTACTTGACCAATGAAACCGATATCCAACAATTCACGTGGTTGGACCTTTAACTCCCGAAGTTCATATAGAGCCATTCGATATGGGGTTATAGAAATGGGCTTTGTACCGTGTTTCAAGATCAATAAAGAATTCAACTTCACGTTACGGGGGTGAGGCAAGTTCTTCTTGAAATACGTCGGAAAGTCAATAACAACAGAATATTATTCAAATTTGACGTGTCTTTATTCAAATCCATAACATGGGCTAAGAAAGCTTGACATCTGCTTTTCAATAAACGAATAGCTTTATGATTAGATATGATGATGATTGATTTTAATGGTTTAGTTGCTTGAATTAAATAACAGTTGGTTAGGAATATGAAAACTAACAACCTTACGAAAACAATCAATTTTGGCATGATGAGAAGTTAACCAATCAATCCCTAAAATCACATCAAAAGCAAGTATCTTTAAAGAGATAAGGTCAATGGGTAAGGTGATGGTGCCAACTTGAATCAAACAAGATTTATAAACAATGGATGTGATGAAAGTTTCTCTAACGGAGTTTCCACAGATAGGTCAAAGTCTAATTTCTCCGAGTCAAGTTTAAACGTTGAGCACAAGCAGGAGAGATAAATGAATGGGTAAACCGGTATCAAGTAAGGTATAAACTTCGCAAGAATTTATAAATAGCTTACCCGTGATCACCTCGTTTGGTTTCTCGATTATGACCAATCACAACAAACGCTTTTTCCTAATCGTTGACTTTGACTTTTCTCGGGATGACGATCTTTTGAGTCACCATCCTCATTGAACTAGGTTTCGCTACTGTACAATCTCGAAGCGATATGTCCTTCCTTTCCACAATTATAGCATACCTTGAATTGTCAGGCGCTTTGATCGATATGTCCCTCTTTTCCGCATTTGTAGCATATGACCGGTGGTCGTTTCTCCTCCCTTAGAACCATTCTCGCCACCTTTGACTGCTTGTCTTTCACATGGTCGCTCGTTAAATCTCCTCTTTTTAAAATCTCCTCCCGACTCGCTTCTTTTATTTTTTCATGGCCATGATTACCACCGAGTGGTTACCATTTTGTCCGTCTGCTTTTTCTCCACCGGTTATCATTATTCATTGATCGCTATCTCCGGTACGATCCTCGGTTATGGTCCTTGGTTGAACATACTCGTTATCTCGCTTCTAACAATTGAGCCACATTAACAACATCTGAATAGAGAAAAATTTTATGAAAATGAGATATTGTCGTATGTCTGGGTTTCAAACCTCTCGTAAACATCCAGCGTCATCGTTCCTCATTCTCCACCAAATGAGGTGCAAACACGGATAACTCGCAAACTTTACCTCGTCTTCCGAGACACCGTCGTTGTTGTTTTGTTCTAATCGATGAACTCCACTTCCTTCATATATGAACACTTTCGTGAAAGTATTTGTCATTAAATAATTTCAAACGCTCCCAAGACATATGCCGAAAGTCGCGGTTTGGATGGGTACGCTTCACGACTCCACCCAATGAAGTCCGCTTCGCCACAAAACATAAAGGCGCGCGAATGGAACCTTCGTTCCTCCGTGCATCCCAAGACATCGAATATCTTGGTATTTTGCTTGACCCATGATTCCGCCATGATCGGATCCGCTTTCCTTAAATTCGGTGGTCCCAACTCTTTGGCTTATGTTATGACAACCCGTGAATTGCTATCATTTCCTCCTATATTTTGAACACGAGTCTCCTCGTCTGATTTTTGCATGAATCGCAAAAGCTTCTAAACATCCCTCGTTCATCATCTTCTCGGTGATGTTGTTCACAGGAGAACATTGCCACCGCTGTTATGCGTTCTCCTCGTTGGTGAGTACAGCATCTCCACGGTCTCATTTCCATTGTTAATATTCTCGATCGACATTCTTAAATACCGCCATAAAATAAGGGTTAATTAAAGAAATCAATATATCACATAATATCCCTATATCTTGACCAACTAACAAATAAGCTTAGTAGGACACACTAGCGAAGGATTTACTCGCCTCTCCCCTCCTAGATCTATTCCCCGATCTCCGCCAGAGATCATATCCCTAAGCTCGATACCTGGCACCGTGACGCCCCCAAATAGGTATATACATCACCCATTCTCGAGTTGTCAATACATGGTATGCGAAACAACTACAACTTTATTATTACAACAATAAACTGTGAGTTTGAATACAAATATTATCTTCTGTATAATATCTAAACTCAAATAAATCCTCATCACATTTATTGATACATTATTTTACAAAAATGGTGAGGACTACTAAACAACTCTCTCTAAAACTTTCATTCCATACCTCAGACTGCATACTTCGCTATATTCTCGCCTCACGAGAAGAAAAATGGAACAAAAAGAAAAAGGGTGAGCTCAACTAGCCCGGTAAAGAATATTATGACTAAGATAATATACAACAAATTATCGTTAGTCTTCTACAGAAAAAAATCTAATAGAATACAATAGACAACAAATTTTAAATCAATATTCGCAATGAAATAATAATTCATTAGAAGAATTAAGTAGAGAATGCAAACTACTATCTTCTATGTATGAATTTAAAAGTTCATCGCCTATCTTTTATCCCCTCAGAACATCAATCAATATATATCTCGAATCAAATATTCATCTTTGCACTACTGAAGCCAAAGATATTCATCACTTAATCATGTTCATCTAAACACTGCTCATCTTTTGCACTACTGAGCCAAAGATATTCTTCGAAATCATTCATCTTTTGCCTACAGCCAAAGATATTCCATAATATCATCATTTAAGACCAAGATGATGAAAAATATTTTTAAAGAAACGAATCCAAAGGAAACAAAATGACAAGGATTAACGATTAAGGATTCAGTACTTTGTTTTATCCACGTCCAAAATACCTCAAAAAAATAATCACAAAGGTGGTGTAAAATTCAAGAATGATCAAAACATGGATACAATCAAAGCTAGTATCCGAATAGATATTTTGGACGAAAAGAAAATTTTTCATTTTTCAATGAATAGTCTTGAAGTATTCAGTAAATAAAGGTCGATATCGTGAATAGTCTCTGTAATAGGCCAATGATATCGTGAATAAGTAACTCAACACCAAAAGTTCCAAATTTGATAAAAACTTCAGATCAATATTTTAGCATAATGATATTGAAGAAATAATATCATTACTGAAAAAATAATATCCTTTACCTCGAAAGACAAGATTTTCTAAATTGAAACACCTTGATACTTGAACTTGCACCGTATAGCAATACTCAAAGTATACTCAAAATACTCACAAGAATACGCTCGATAATATAGAGAGAAAAACTTGAGCTTACGTGTAATTTTCAATTCTAACCTAAGCACCCTATTTATAGAAATTCTTTAGAACACTGAAGCGAAAATTTAATATAATATTAATATATTATATATAAATTCATACGCACACAATCTATGATCTGAATTCAGCCATGCTTGACAACAAATAAGTCTACCAAACAAATCAAAAACGTTTTATTATTTAAAATAATTAAAACCTCCAAAATCAATTATTCAGAATTTGAACATCAATAATTCATAATAAATAGCCCTTTTATCAGAAAATTCGAATCTCGCGACTTTTTATAGAAAATTCAATTCTCTACAACTTTGCGGAAGAAAGTTTTTTCAATTCCAAATGCGAAATTGGACCAAATCCACAAACGGGTGATTTTACGAGCTTTAATCAAATTTCAATCAATAAATGGGGTCCAATTTACACATGTTTAACATGTTTTAAACATTTATTGCAACAAAAAATACTCCTCCTCCTCGTATACTCATATATCCCACATTCGTTGTAAAAAATATCACCATTATTATATTATTAAAATATAATAATATATTTAAATGAATTATTTTATCGTAAAAGATAAAATTTCAATTTTCAACAATTGTCACATTAAAATTTTCTCCATCTATATCCACATAAAATCAATATTTTCTCATCATATGAATCAATAATTAATTATTCACAAATAATATTACGTAATCACAATATTAACAACCGGCGGTTCCTGGAAAGAGAGGGGCTTTCCAATAAGAATTTCTCCTTATTGGTAGCGCAATTATTAGTGACCAAACCTCTCTTAAGCGAACTTTATAGACATTGCCAATAATGTTATCTAATAATATTATTCGAGATAATATGAATTATTGCTTCGATAATGAAAAATCTTGTGTAATGACAATTATTGAAACAATGATATATAAAATATCAACGCAACAATTATTAAATCAATAAAATATTTGAATAAAAGAATTACTGTAACCATTATTGAGTAGTGCCTTCTTCACGTAAGAATCAATAATTGGTGCAATACCGCGCATATTCAGGTTTTAACCAATTTGAGTATTTTAACAAAGATTAACGATAACAACTACGCTGCTGTTATTTTTAAACAACTTATATTTGTCGCTTTCTTCCAATCGCTTTTAGTTATGGGCGCCCACACATGGTCATACTGGCAGCATTTAATATTCCCCGACAATCATTTAATATTCCACGACCAAACGAATATTCCCCAAACAACAATGAATATTTTATAACCACTTCGCTTATTTTGAAATATTTGCATATTTTACCCATAACTATCCACATTAATCAAATCAACCCTTACTATTTCAAAATAGAGAAAATTAAATTTCATTAATAATAAGTTGGGGTCTTACAATTAATTAAATAAAATAGGTTGTATAACATATTTACATTATTTAATCAAAATACTAAAATTTAAAACATAACATATTTACATCAAATACTAATTTTAAAAAATACTAAAATACTAAAAATAATCAAATCAAAAAAATACTAAAAATACTAAAATTCAAATTATTTTGTTAATTAATCAAAACAACAAAAATTCAAATTACATCATTAAAATACTAAAATCATAATACTAAATACAAATTGATATAAAATTTTTAAATTACTAAAATCATAATACTAAATAATATTTTTAAACTATAAAAAATTTGATGATGTAATAATCTATACATAATCTATATATGTTATAAATAATATAAATAATTTGATGATGTAATAATATTTTAAAAATGTATTAAAAAATTCAAATTACATCATAATATTTTTAAATTGATATGATTTTAAAATTAATATTAAAAATTACTTGAAATAATCATAATAATCTAGTTTTGAATTTTAAAAATATTATTTAGTATTATAGTAATTTAAGTATTTTGATTAAATGATGTAAATATGTTAAACAACTTATTTTATTTAATTAGTTGTTTTGATTAGTTAACAAAATAATTTGAATTTTATTATTTTGATTAAATGATGTAAATATGTTATACTTTTTTATTTTGAATTTTAGTATTTTTTGTTTTGATTAAATGATATATATTGTTTTATTTAGAATATATTTTATATTTAAGCCTGCCACGTCATCACATTTTAATCACGTTTGTCTTTTGTTGGATGACCAAAAAATGTAACGTTAAGGGTACTTTTGAAGAAAAAAAATTAGTTTAAAATGCAAATGGGATATTGGGGTAAACATCAAAGACTTTTTGGATCCTTTTTCCTTACAATAGTACGTAGTTTCAACTCAATGGTAGTGTTGGGTCATGATATTTTATCTCTTCGAGTAGAGTGTATTGGGCTTATTCTTTTTTATCTATTGGGCCTTTATTATTGAATTATGAAAATCATTAAGCCCAATCATCATATTATTTTCATTCCAAACTTATAAGGCAAGATTTCGAGTCCGGTGAATCAATCCTTTAGACATTTTAAATATCTACAATCTTTGACCAGTAATGATGAAAAAAGCATGTCGGTTGACTAAAGAACTTCCATGCATTAATGTGGATGGGATTATAATCGGTTTGGCCAGTAGTAATGATGATCAAAAAACGAGAGAATAAACTACATGCGATTGGCAGAACCCATCGGGTAAAGGGAATGTGTCGAGATAGTAGTGGATGGCACGATAATTGAGCGAGGAGGGTATAACTTGGCGAGAAGTCTCCACCAAGAGGTAGGTTCTCATACACTTCTTCATTTAGAATCGAGATATTCACAGAGAATTATTATTATCTCTTGATATCAATACATTAAGCGATATAGCCTCCGTTTTGAAAAACCTTGTGAATTCACATCTTCGACTCTCACGCTTTAAGCTATCCCCGATGAACCGCCGTCGAAGCTTGTGGTGTTTATTGTGTTTACGCTGCGGGATCGGGGCGTTTTAGGTGATTGGGGCGTGACGAAAGATCTGGCGTTAACATTGGCCAAGAAGGAGGGTCTTTTTCAATCACAATTGTTTAAATTTGCTTCAAAGATTATGAGGAGTAGAGATGGAACACCTAAGGGCATGCGAATGGTCATTTAGTTCATCATCGCCTCGTATTTCAAAGATAAAGATCGCTTGGGTCCTTCTAAAAGTGCTCATGAGAAAGACGCGGCTTAAACCTGATTCGGAAGAACTTCATCCAGAAGATCCATGGTGGAGCCGAGACGGAAGTTAGTTTTCAACGCCGATAAGGGCGTGATCCCAATCCGGAACGGGTGGCGGTTCGCCAACCAGACTCATCGTAGAAGTGGTCGAGAAGACCGAGCTACCAAGTTGGCGAGGATGGCGGACGGCGGATAAGGCTTTGGAGGTTACATTAAGACAAAGGGAAGATATAAGCCAAACAGATGCTTGGTGAATGAGTTGAGAGGCGAAGCATCTAGCCATTTTCATCCCGAAGGCGACGAAGTAGGCGTAAGGAGGTACCCGTCGGAAGGGTAAGGAGCCGGAACATTCTATGCGTGTGTCCGTGGATCATTCTCACAAAGATAGAGGAGATCGAAGCGAGTAACGCTTTGGTCTCGAAGAAGGCACTGACGGTCGTGGAATCAATTCATCGCGACGATGAAAGACGAAGAAGCAGGTCGAGAGAAATTATGCCAGAAACCCGAAGAGGAGAATACCGTCACAATCGTTCTCATCATGAGGATGAGATTTTACGACCTAATAAATCAAGAAGTCCCTTGAGGCGGTGAGATCGGCGGGGAAGGTCGATCCATTCCGGGCCTAATGTCGCCTTCAGAGGAAATCTCGTCACAACTCAAGGTGTTGATTTTCCGTTAGAGAGTTGAAAGAACTCAAGACAATTGGTGAGGTCCAACAGTGAAAGATACTTTACGGTAAGCGTCCCCTTTTCCTCCTCGATATTCTCCGGGAGAAAGCGGATGCTACCAAAAAGTTACCTCGCATGGAAAGCTATGATGGGTCGGAGATCCTTATGACCATAGTCGGCGTTTGATCGAATTAATGGATTACTATGACTTTCTTGATCTTTGCTAAATGTCACTCTTTTATTACTACTTTGAAAAGACGCGCACGGTGGATGGGGACTTTACCATCGATTCTATCTCCTCGTGGACCTGAACTTTGTGATAAGTTCCATGCTTTCTTTTTAAGCAACCAAGAAGAAGAAGCCTACAGTTCTTTAAGACAAGTTCGACAGCTTCACCAATGAATCTTTAGGCCAATATGTAAAGAGGTTTAGGGAAGCGGTCGGACGGTGTTCGATCTTAATGATCTCAAGTCATTTGGATTGTTCCGAATGGGCTAGATCTAGTTAAATCGGAGAAATTGGTAAAGAAATTGATGTTTCACCATCCGAAAAGCTTCAGAAGCCTTTCGACAAAGCGCAAGAGGGCTATATTGTTGTAGAAGAGGCTATGAATAGTTTGAAGAATCCTTCTTTAAGCCAATTAAAGGAGGTAGAGGTTCCCAAGACTGATGTTGATCAGAGAAGAGGGGGAGGATACAACCAAAAGGCGTAAAGGTAGTTCAAGAAGTCTGCGATAATTAAATGGCGACAAGGCAAAGCGATCATTACACTGTTCTACCCCGAAGGTTAATAAGGTTTACACCCATTGAATACGAGAGAGGTCGATAATTTTGGATCGATCCAAACCAAATTTCTTTGAACCACCTCGCGATAATTACAAGATTCGGGACATGGCAACCTCGCAAATATTGTGGTTATCATCAAAATTCTTTAGTCATGACACTAATGAGTGTTGTAATTTAAAGGATTTTGTAGAGAGCAAGATTAAAAGTGGCTTGCTGATTCAATATGTGGCTGAGAAAGACCGTCAAGATCAGCAGGTTATCAATCGTACCGTTCAAACGGTTCAAGTACCGCCTATTCAAAATGCTCTACCACCGCCAAGACAAGTCGTTGATGTAATAACTGGTGGGTCTGTTGGGAAATTAGTAGGGAAGAAGAGGAGGTCTTATCTTGATTCAGTTATGTCAATTACAGATGCTACTCTGAAGATTGACAGGCCTTTCCCAGGAACTGTTATTTCATTTACAGATGCGGATTATCCTTCGGAGCCCATTGAACCGCATGAAGGGGCATTGGTAATCACAGCGCAAGTGGGTTCGGTGGATTTGAAACGCATGCTGATTGATAACGGATCTTCGGTGGACATTCTTTATGCCCATGCTTATCAAAGAATGCATCTCGAAGGGCACAAAATGGAGGTCGGACAGGAGGCTCCTCTATATGGTTTCGTGAATCGATCCAAATGTGTAATGCACTATTGAACTCTCTGTCATCTTCGGCACGGCCCCTCAGCAAGTGGAGATAACTTGTAAATTTTACGTTGTACATGTGGATTCGGCCTACAACGCCATTTTAGGAAGACCTACTTTGATCGCTTCTTCAAGTCATCACTTCCATCCCACATTTCAAAATCAAATTCCCCACAAAGACATGGAGTAGGAGAGGGTGATGGGTGACTTAGATCTGGCCCGAGATGTTATCGAATTACGTCATTTCATCCTAATGGGGTCGATAAACAAAAAAAAAGACGATGGCAATTGAAATCGAACCCTTCACCGAGAGCATTTAGCCGTTGGTGATCCCATTTGGGGGACGGAGAAATTGAGTTGGTCATCTGAAAGCCGGACAAGAGCAAAGGTGAGTGTGGCGCCCCAAAATAAGTATACATCACCTATTCGAGTTGTCAATACATGGTACGTAAACAACTACAACTTTATTATTACAACAAGAAAGCGCGAGTTTGAATACAAATATTATCTTCTGCACAATATCTATACTCAAATAAATCCTCATCACATTTATTGATACATTATTTTACAAAATGGTGAGGACTACTAAACAATCCTTTCTAAAACTTCATTCCATACCTCGACTCGTACTTTCGCTTATATTCTCGCCTCCACGAGAAAAATGGAACAAAAAAGAAAAAGGGTGAGCTCAACTAGCTCAAGAAAGAATATTATGACTAAGATAATATACAACAAATTATCGTTAGTCTTCAACGGAAAAAATCTAATAGAATCTGATAGACAACAAACTTTAAATCAATATTCGCAATGGAAATAATAATTCATTAGAAGAGTTAAGTAGAGAATGCAAACTACTATCTTCTATGTATGAATTTAAAAGTTCATCGCTCATCTTTTATCCTCAGAACATCAATCAATATACATCCGAATCAAATATTCATCTTTTACACTACAGTGCCAAAGATATTCATCATTAGTTATGTTCATTTAAACACTGCTCATCTTTGCACTACTGTGCCAAAGATATTCTTCAGAAATCATTCATCTTTGCACTACAAAGCCAAAGATATTCTTAAGAAATCATTCATCTTTTGCACTACTGGCCAAAGATATTCCATAATATCATCATTTAAGACCGAGGATGATGAAAATATTTTTTAAGAAACGAATCCAAAGAAAACAAAATGACAAGGATTAAGGATTAAGGATTCGTACTTGGTTTTATCCACGTCCAAAAATACCTCAAAAATAATCATAGTGGTGTAAAATTCAAGAATGATCAAAACATTTATACAATCGAGCTAGTATCCGAATAGATATTTTGACAAAAAAAGAAAAAATTTTATTTTTCTATTGAATAGTCAGATATCGTGAATAGTCTTAGTATCGTGAATAAGGCCGTATCGTGAATAAGTAACTCGACACCAAAAGATAGAAATTCCACAAAAAACATCTTCACGCTTCATGAATAGTACTTCGTGAATAAGAATCGCTGAATAAGAACTCGTGAATAAGAACTCATGAATAAGAACCCATGAATAGTAACCCCAGACATGAAAAAGTTCCAAATTTGATAAAAACTTCAGATCAACATTTCAAAGATAATGATATTGAAGAAATAATATCATTACTGAAAAAAATAATATCCCTTACCTCGAAAAGATTAAGATTTTACAATTGGAATCTAGGGTATATAATCTTTGAAGGAACTTACTGCCTCTAGCAATACTCAAAGTATACTCAAAATACTCACAAGAATACGCTCAAAATATCGAGAGAAATAGAGAAAAACTTGAGTTTACGGTGTGATTTTCAATTCTAACCCAAGCACCTATTTATAGAAAATGCTTAGAACACTCAAAGCGAAAATTTAATATAATATTAATATAATTATACAAATTTTCCTTAGCCCACCTTTTGGTCAAAACACCAGCCACACATGTTAATGATGTCCAAAAAAATACAAAAACGTTTTTCTTAACAAAAATAATTTAAACTCCCAAAATCAATTATTTGAAGCTTGAACTTCAATAATTCATAATAAATAGCCCTTTCATCAGAAAATTCGAATCTCATGAGTTTTTATAGGAAATTCAATTCTCTACAACTTTGCAGAAGAAAGTTTTTCCAAATTCCAAATAGAAATTGACCGAAATCCACAAACCAGGCGATTTTACAAGCTATAATCAAATTTCACCAATAAATGGGGTCCAATTTACATGTTTAACATGTTTTAAACATTTAATGCCACAAAAATACTCTTCCTCCTCGTATACTCATATATCCCACATTCGTTGTAAAAATATCACCGTTAATATATTATTAAAATAATATATTTAAATGAATTATTTTATCGTAAAAGATAAAATATTAATTTTCAACAATTGTCATTTTAAAAATTTTCTCCATCTATATCCACATAAAATCAATATTTTTCTCATCATATAAATCAATAATTAATTATTCACAAATAATATTACTGAGAATCACAATATTGACAACCAGTGCGGTTCCAAGAAAGAGGGCTTTCAATAAGAATTTCTTCATCTACTTGGCGCAATTAGATGACCAAACCTCTCCTTAGATGAACTTTCTAGACATTGCCAATAATGTTATCTAATAATATTATTCAGATAATATGAATTATTGCTTCGATAATGAAAAATACTTGTAAATGACAATTATTGAAACAACAAACAATATAAAATATCAACGCAACAATTATTAACTCAATAAAATATCGAATAATAATTATCGTAACCATTATTGAGTAGTGCCTTCTTCACGTAAGAATCAATAATTGGTGCAATACTGCGGTGCTTCTTGTTCAACAACGCCAGACATTAAGTGTGTTTTTAACCAACGGGTTCCAACAAAGATAATACTTGATAACAACTACGCCTGTTATTTAAAAACAACTTATATTTGTCGTTTTTCATCCAATCGCTTCCGTTATGGGGCCCACACATGGTCGCTACTGGTAAATGCGAATATTCCCAACAAAGATGCGAATATTCCACGACCAAACGAATATTCCCACAACAATGAATATTTTATAACCACTTGCTTATTTTGAAATATTTGCGTATTTAACCCTTAACTATCCACATTAATCAAATCAACCCTTACTATTTCAAAATAATAAATAAAGGAAATTCCTTTTTATTTAAAAAATTTGGGTCTTACATTGAGGATTGGTTCGAACACGTAACCTCTTCTGACAAATCTTATGGAACTCTTACGATGCTATGTCGATATTTTGCATAGGAACCACAAGATATGCCTGAGTTAGCGGGAAGGTTCTTGAGCATAAACCGGAGATAGATCCTTCAAAAAGCCGCTTAAATCGAGAAGAAGCGGATATTTGCTCCAGAGCGTCGAAAAGATCATCGATGAAGAGGTTGCGAAATTGTCGGTCAACTTCATCTACGAGATTGATTACCCGGAGTGGATAAAGAAATGTAGTATTGGTGCGAAGCATAATGGAAAGTGGCGGTTTGCATCGATTACACCGAAACCTCAACAAAGCTTTGTCAGAAGGACTTTATCCTCTCTTTTATATCGATCGACTCATCATCGATGCCACTTTGGGTATGCATTATTAAGTTTTATGGATGCTTTTTCGAGTTATCATCAAATATCCATGTGCAAAAGAAGACATTCCAAAATAAGCGTTTATTACACACCGTTCGGTGTATGCATACAAAAAATGACTTTTGGCCTCATTAATCTTTGGAGCTACCTATCGAGGATGATGAACTTCATATTCGATGGAGCAATTTGAGGGAGGAACATGGAAGTTTATGTAGATGATATGATTGTGAAGAGTATGCAAATTCGAAACATTTGGACGATCTAGAGGAATGCTTTCAAACTATTCACATCGACAATCATGACTCAACCCGACCAAATGTACTTTCTTCTTGGTCTTGGGAAAGTTTCGGGTTATCTCGTCACCAAAGGGCATCGAGGCCAATCTAGAGAAGATCCGAGCCATCCTCGACATGAAGACTCCTCGGTCATTCAAGGACGTTCGGCGTCTTCGATCGGTAGGATTCATGGCTTTAAGGAGGTTCGTCGCCAGATCTGCGGAGAGATGTCTTCCTTTCTTTGATACATTGAAGGGACCGAAGAATGCGAAGACGCGTTCAATGGACTTCCGAGTGTGAAGACGCTTTCCAAAGTATAAAGACGTGCTCTGCTTTTGGCTCCTTTATTAGGTCAAGCTTTGTCCCCAAAGAGACTTTATATTTGTACCTTGCGGCGATTCCTTAGCAGCTGGAGCGCTTTGATTCGGAGATCGGTGGGAAGCGAAGATCCATCTATTACGTCGACCACGCCCCACGAGATCTTTGAAACCGTATCCTAACATTGAGAAATTTGCCTTTGCTTTAATAATTGCCAAGAGAAAAGCTTCGGCGATATTTTCAAGGTCGACTCTGATCGCCTCTGCGGATCGACCATTGAAGAAGGTGATGAGCAAGCGGAGGTCTCGGGTAGACTAGCGGCATGGACTATGGAGTTGTCCCGATTTTTATCGAGTATCATCCCCGAATCGCCATCAAAGGCCAAGCCCTCGGCCGACTTTATGGTAGAATGCTTTCGTTCACCGGCGAGCGATCTTTGAAATTCTTGGAGCCGAATCTTCGATCGAAAGATGGCCGTTCTTCAAAGTCGGGGAAAGGCGTGGGCGTTGTATGCGAATGGATCTCTACGATGATGGCGATTAGTGGAGCGAGAATTATTTTAATAAGTCCGGAGGGATTCAAGGTCCAATGAGCCATCGATTCGGGTTTAAAGCAACGAATAATGAAATTTGAAAATGGCGGTGTTAGCAGTGTCCGATTAGCGAAGAGTCTCAAGTCCAACGATTAATTATCTATAGTGATTCTCGGTTGGTCGTTAAGCAATTTCGAGAGATTATGAAGCTCGTGGGACCCGAATGATCAAATATCTGGCGGAGTTAAGAAACCAACTTCAATTTTTGCTTCGTGACGAGTTTCGTGGTATAGAGCGTAACGACAATTCTCTCACGATGCTTTGTTAAATTGGCCACTACTGGATGCGATGTGTCTTTCATGGATCGGTGTATTTGGAAATTTTCAGCAAGGTAAGTGTTCGTGTTCAAAGCGATGAAACAATGTGCATTGATCGAACAAACCGTTGGATGACCCCCCTACATTGAGTATTTGGCGGATGGCGTCCTTCCTTCTCAAATGTTTGTAAAGAAGATCAAGTACAAGAGTACTAATTTTAGTCTTATCGATGGGGATCTTTATCGATTAGCATTTTCCTCACCATTATTGAAATGTTTGGTTCCGTCCGCCGAAGTATGCTCTTGGGAAGTTCATGAAAGGATTCATGCGGTGATCATATGGTCACTAAGTCTTTAGCACATAAAGTACTTCGACAAGGTTACTATTGGTAGACACAATTTTCAAAAGAAGCTACAGAGTACGTCCAAGAAATGTGAAAATGCCACTCAATAGTCCGGTCCCACATCGACCACCCGGAAGAGTTATACTCGATTCTATCTCCTATACCCTTCACGTTATGCTGGGGTGGATATATTGGGACCAAGTACCTAAAGCTAAAGGTCGTTTAGCCGTTATAGTTCTTATTGATTATATGACTAAGTGGGTAGAAAGGCGAAACCACTTGATTAGATAATGTAACGAGAGTGCTTAAAGTTTATGAAGGAGTCTGTGGTGTTTCGCCGGGATCCCTAAGATATTGATATCTCGACAATGGACGCTTGATTCGTGGGTTCAAAATTTGAAGAATTTTGAACGATTTGGGATTCAAAGATAAGAAGACTTCGTGGCTCATCCACAACGAATGGACAAGTTGAGGTGACCAACGGGGACGTCTGCTTTGAATCTAATAAAGCGTAGATTGATGAAGCTAAGGGAGATGGCGGAAGAATTGCTAAAGCGTCTTTGTGTAAGCATACCGAACTACGCCGAGGACTACTACGGGATTCGCCCTTCGATTGGCTTTATGGTGCGATGCCTTAGTCCCAAATAAATCGGATCTCCAAGTTTTCGGGTAAGTCAATTCAAAGAAATCTACAACGATGAAGGATGAAGGCTAACTTGGACTCGCTAGACGCGAAGTCGAGAGGAAGCTTTAATCAAATTGGTACGCTTATCAACGAAGGGTGGCCAAACATTATAACAAGGGCGTCAAACTTCGTAGATTCAAGTGGGAGACTTCGTTCTCGAGAGAAGCCGAAGCTTCTACACCTCAAAACACGGAAAGCTAATGCCGAATTGGGAAGGGCCATATGAAGTAATCGAAGTACCAAAACCAGGTACTTATCGATTAAAGGCACTCGATGGTTCCGAGATCAAGAATACTTGGCATGTGACGCCCCAAAATAGGTATACATCACCCATTCCGAGTTGTCAATACATGGTATGTAAACAACTACAACTTTATTATTACAACAAGAAATCGTGAGTTTGAATACAAATATTATCTTCAGACAATATCTATACTCAAATAAATCCTCATCACATTTATTGATACATTATTTTACAAAAATGGTGAGGACTACTAAACAATCCTTTCTAAAACCTTCATTCCATACCCAGGCTCGCACTCGCTATATTCTCGCCTCCCGAGAAAAATGGAATAAAAGGAAAAGGGTGAGCTCAACTAGCTCAAGAAAAGAATATTATGACTAAGATAATATACAACAAATTATCGTTAGTCTTCAACAGGAAAAATATAAATAGAATACAATAGACAACAAATTTTAAATCAATATTCGCAATGAAATAATAATTCATTAGAAGAGTTAAGTAGAGAATGCAAACTACTATCTTCTATGTATGAATTTAAAAGTTCATCGCCTATCTTTTATCCCCAGAACATCAATCAATATACATCTCGAATCAAATATTCATCTTTGCACTACAGCCAAAGATATTCATCATTAGTCATGTTCATTTAAACACTGCTCATCTTTTGCACTACGGCCAAAAGATATTCTTCAGAAATCATTCATCTTTGCACTACGGGCCAAAGATATTCTTAAGAAATCATTCATCTTTTGCACTACGTGCCAAAGATATTCCATAATATCATCATTTAAGACCGAGGATGATGAAAAATATTTTTAAAGAAACGAATCCAAAGAAACAAAATGACAAGGATTAAGAATTAAGGATTCGTGACTTGGTTTTATCCACGTCCAAAATACCTCAAAAATAATCATAGTGGTGTAAAATTCAAGAATGATCAAACATGGATACAATCGAAGTTAGTATCCGAATAGATGTTTTGACGAAAAGAAGAAATTTTATTTTTAGGTGAATAAGACCAGATATCGTGAATAGTGACGATACGTGAATAAATAGCTCAGATATCGTGAATAAGTAACTCCAACACCAAAAGATAGAAATTCTACAAAAACATCTTTACGCTTCATAGAATAATACTATTTCGTGAATAAGAACTTCGTGAATAAGAACTCGTGAATAAGAACTCATGAATAAGACCCATGAATAGTAACCCCGACATGAAAAAGTTCCAAATTTGATAAAACTTCAGATCAACATTTCAAAGATAATGATATTGAAGAAATAATATCATTACAAAAAAAAATAATATCTCTTACCTCAAGAGCGTAGATTTACGATTGGAATAACGCTGAATTGAATGAACTTGCACAGTATATCAATACTCAAAGTATACTCAAAATACTCACAAGAATACGCTCAAAATATCGAGAGAAATAGAGAAAAACTTCAGCTTACTGTGTGATTTTCAATTCTAACCCAAGACCCTATTTATAGAAAATGCTTAGAACACCAAAGCGTAAAAATTTAATATAATATTAATATAATTATACAAATTTTCCTTAGCCCACCTTTTGGTCAAAACACCAGCCACACATGTTAATGATGTCCAAAAAAAATACAAAAAAAACGTTTTTCTTAACAAAAATAATTTAAACTCCCAAAAATCAATTATTTCGGAGCTTCGGAACTTCAATAATTCATAATAAATAGCCCTTTCATCAGAAAATTCGAATCTCGCGAGTTTTTATAGGAAATTCAATTCTCTACAACTTTGCAGAAGAAAGTTTTTCCAAATTCCAAATAGAAATTGACCGAAATCCACAAACCAAGCGATTTTACAAAAGCTATAATCAAATTTCAATTCGATAAATGGGGTCCAATTTACATTTTAACATGTTTTAAACATTTAATGCCACAAAAATACTCTTCCTCCTCGTATACTCATATATCCCACATTCGTTGTAAAAATATCACCGTTAATATATTATTAAAATAATATATTTAAATGAATTATTTTATCAGAAAAAGATAAAATATTAATTTTCAACAATTGTCATTTTAAAATTTTCTCCATCTATATCCACATAAAATCAATATTTTCCTCATCATATAAATCAATAATTAATTATTCACAAATAATATTATAGAATCACAATATCGACAAACCGAGCGGTTCCTGTGAGTAGAGGCTTTTCCAATAAGAATTTCTTCTTCTTTGGCCGCAATGAATTAGATGACCAAACCTCTCCTAGATGTAACTTTCTAGACATTGCCAATAATGTTATCTAATAATATTATTCGGATAATATGAATTATTGCTTCGATAAAGAAAAATAATCGTGTAATGACAATTATCAAACAACAAAGAATATAAAATATCAACGCAAAGAATTATTAACTCAATAAAATATCGAATAAGAATTCTCGTAACCATTATTGAGTAGTGCCTTCTTCACGTAAGAATCAATAATTGGTGCAATACCGTGTACTTTCTTGTTCAACGCTAGACATTAGTGTGTTTTAACCACCGGGGTATTCCAACAAGATAATCTGTGAATAACTACTACCATGTATTTAAAAAACAACTTATATTTGTCGCTTTCTTCATCCAATCGCTTTCCGTTATGGGGCCCACACATGGCTCGCTACTGGCATTTAATATTCCCCGACAAGATTTAATATTCCACGACCAAACGAATATTCCCCGAAACAATGAATATTTTATAACCACTTGCTTATTTTGAAATATTTATGTATTTAACCCTTAACTATCCACATTAATCAAATCAACCCTTACTATTTTAAAATAAAGGAAATTCCTTTTTATTTAAAAATTTCGGTCTTACAACCTCCCTCCTTATGAAATTTCGTCCTCGAAATCGACGTGACGTACTTCGGTGTTTTTTAAAAGGTGAGGATACCTCGCTTTCATTTTTGCTTTCCAATTCCTGTGTCATTTCCTCTATAGCATGATTCCTCCACAAAACTTTAACTTGTGGTATAACCTTTCTTGCGTAGGACATGCTCCTTCCTATCCAAAATCTTGATAGGTACCTCCTCATACATTAAGTCTTCTTGACTATCTCGTCCTGGGTTTCTAACTCAATAACGTGGTTCGGTCTTTCACATATTTACTGAAGTACGAGATATGTGAAACACATTATGAACACGAGACATACTTTCGGAGGTAACGCAAGTCTATAGGCTACATTTCCTACTCGGTCAAGAATTTGAAATGGACCAATAAATCGTGGATTGAGCTTTCCTCTCTTCCCAAATCTTGTAACTCCCTTCCATGGAGCAACTCATGACAATACACGATCCCCTACATTAAATTCCACCTCCTTTCGATGAAGATCCGCATAACTCTTTTTGTCGATCTTGTGCCGCTTATATCGCTTGTCGAATCATTTGGATCTTTTCGGTGAGTCATACGTATTAACTCGGGTCCCAACAATGTTGCTTCACCCACCTCATCCCAACATATTGAGAACGACATTTTCGGCCCATATAATGCTTCAAATGGAGCCACACCTATACTTCGCACGATAATCGCTTTGTTGTAGGAGAATTCCACCAATGGTAAATACTTATCCCAACTACCCTTGAAGTCTAGGACACGAGTCTTAATAGATCTTCAAGAGTTTGAATAGTCCTCTCGATTATCTCATCTGCTTTGGGGATGGTATGCGAACTAAATCGCAAAATCCGCGCTCATAGCTTTTTAGCAAGCTAACCCAAAATCTTGAAGTGAATCTTGGGTCACGATCCAAACTATGGATACAGCATGCCACGCAACCTCACAATCTCATTCAAGTACATACTAGCAAGACGCTCAAGGAATAAGTCTCCGACGGCAAGAAATGAGCAGACTTGGTTAATCTATCAACAATAACCCAAATAAGATTGATGCCTTGAGAAACCGTAGGAAGACCCGTGAACGAAATCCATAGTAATGTGTTCCCACTTCCATTTCTAATCTCAAGTGGTTGCAATGGACCCTTAGGTACAAGATGCTCCGCCTTTTACACGTTGGAAGTTAAACACATCGAGATAAACTTTGCAATCTCTCTCTTCATATTGTTCCACCAAAATGTATGTCAAGATCACGATACATTTTAGTACTTCCAGGATGGATTGCAAATGGCGTATGTGTGCCTCCATCATAATCTTGTACTTCAAATCGAGTCGTTAGAACACAAAGTCTGTAGTGGACTCAAGTATTCCTTCTTCATCAATTCTCGCCCCTAATAGCTCCTTCTTGTACTTTCTTCTTCATACGCATCATTCCGGCCTGCGGGCTGGCTTGAGCAACCTTAACTTTTCTATTAAAGTTGGCTCTATCGTATACTTGACATCATCGCACTTTCGTTCCAAGATATGATCTTCTACTCAATCGCGTCATTACCACGTTCGCTTTACCGGATGGTATCAATAGTGTGGTCGTAGTCTTTCAATAGTTCGAGCCAACGTCATTGCCGCGTGTTGAGTTCTTTTGAGTGAAGAAATATTTAAGGCTTTTATGGTCCGAATATATCTCCACTTTCTCCCCATATAGATAGTGCCTCCATATCTTTAAGCGGCTTGATCACGCTAACTCTAGATCACGAGTAGGATAATTCCTCTCATACTCTTTTAAGTTGTCGCGAGGCATAGGCTATGACTTTCCCACGTTGCATGAGAACACATCCTAACCCTTTGCCTCAAGCATCACAGAGATAACAAATCCATCCGAACCAGATGGTATTGTTAGAACAGTGCAAATAAGTCTCCTCTTAAGCTCTTGAAACTCTTCTCGCATTCTTCACTCCAAACGAATTTTGTATCCTACCGAAGTTAATTGGGTTAATGAAGTAGCGATTCGAGAAAACCTTCCACGAATCTCCGATAATAACCAAATAAGCCCAAAAGCTACGTCTTGATCCACCGACTTGGTTGCTCCCAACTTTGTATTGCTTCAATCTTCACGGATCAACAGATACTCCATGTTTCGACACCACGTGCCCAAGGAATGCTACTTCTCGCCGAACTCACATTTCTTCAATTTGGCATATAGTTGGTTTTCACGGCTTTGGAGTACCAAACTTCAAATGGTGCTCATGATCTTCACGGCTTTTGGAATATATGAGAATGTCATCAATAAAGACAACAACGAATTGATCCAAATATTCCTTGAATACTCGGTTCATCATATCCATGAAAGCCGCAGAGTATTAGTTAGTCCGAAGACATGACTAAGAATTCATAATGCCCATACCGAAGTTCTCAAGGCGCCTTTGAATATCCTCGCTTTAATCTTCAAATGATGATATCCGAATCGAAGATCGATTTTGAAAAGAATTGTGCCCTTGCAATCGGTCAAACAAGTCATCAATACGAGGTAGAGGATACCTATTCTTGATGGTGACATGGTTCAATTCCGATAATCAATACAAAATCGCATACTCCGCTCTTTCTTCTTTACAAATAAAACAGAGCACCCCAAGGAGATGTACTAGATTTAATGAAACCGATGTCCAACAATTCCTCGTAGTTGGACCTTTAACTCTCAAGTTCAATAGGAGCCATTCGATATGGGGTTTTAGAAATGGGCTTTGTACTGTGTTCAAGATCAATAAAGAATTCAACTTCACGCTCGGGGTGTAATCGAAGTTCTTCTGAAATACGTCGGAAAGTCAATAACAACAGAATATTATTCAAATTTGACGTGTCTTTATTCAAATCCATAACATGGGCTAAGAAAGCTTGACATCCGCTTTTTAATAAACGAATAGCTTTATGATTAGATATGACAAAGATCGATTTTAATGGTTTAGTTGCTTGAATTGCATAACAAAGTCAAGGTTAGAATATGAAAACTAACAACCTTACGAAAATAATCAATTTTGGCATGATGAGTAGTTAACCAATCAATCCCTAAAATCACATCAAAAGCAAGTATCTTTAAAGAGATAAGGTCAATGTAAGGTAATGGTGCCAACTTGAATCAAACAAGATTTATAAACAAAGGATGTGATGAAAGTTTCTCCTAACTGAGTTTCCACAGATAGGTCAAAGTCTAATTTCTCCTGAGTCAAGTTTAAACGCTTGAGCACATGCAGAGAGATAAATGAATGGGTAAAGACCCTTGATCAAGTAAGGTATAAACTTCGCAAGAATTTATAAATAGCTTACCCGTGATCACCTCGCTTGGGTTCCTCGCATTATGACCATCCACAACAAACGCTCTTCCCTAATCGTTGACTTTGACTTTTCTCGAGATGATCTTTTCGAGTCACCGTCCTCATTGAACTAGGTTTCATTCTCGTCTAATCTCGAGCGATATGTCCTTCCTTTCCACAACTATAGCATACCTTGAATCTTGTGGGCGCGCTTTGATCGATATGTCCCTCTTTTCCCGCATTTGTAGCATATGATGGGTGGTCGTTTCTCTCCCTTAGAACCATTCTTGTCACTGGACCTGCTCGTCTTCATATAATCGTTGTTAAATCTCCTCTTTTAAAATCTCCTCCTCACTCGCTTTCTTCTTTTCACGGCTACATGATTACCACCAGAGTGGTTACCATTTCGTCCGAAATCTGCTTTTTCTCCGCATGAGTTATCATTATTCTGCTGACCGCTATCTCTCGATACGATCCTCGTTGTGGTCCTCGATTGACCATACTCGTTATCTCGCTTTCTATATAATTGAGCCATGTTTACAACATCTGAATAGAGAGAAAGTTTATGAGAAATGAGATAATCGACGTACGCCGGTTTCAAACCTCTAAGAAACATCCGTATCATCGCTCCTCATTCTCCACCAAATGAGGTGCAAACACGATAACTCGCAAACTTTGCCTCGTCATCGAGACACCGCATGTTGTTTTGTTCCAATCGATGAACTCCACTTCCTTCATACGATGTTAACACTTTCGTGAAAGTATTTGTCATTTAATAGCTTCTGAAACGCCTCCCAAGACATGCCGAAAGTGGTGGATGGGTGCGCTTCACGACTCCCACCAAGAGTCTGCGCTTCGCCACTTTAACATAAAGGTGGCGAATGGAACCTTCGTTCTCCGTGCATCCCAAGACATCGAATATCTTGGTAATTTGTTTGACCCATGCTTCCGCCGTGATCGGATCCGCTTTCTCTTAAATTCGTGGTCCCAACTCTTTGAATCTTGCATTCAGACAACCCGTGAATTGCTATCATTTCCTCCTCAGATTTTGAACACGAGTTTCCTCGTCTCGATTTTGCATGAACCGCAAAAAACTTCTAAACATCCCTCGCTCATCATCTCGCTTTCAATCTGTGTTGTTCACAGAGGTACATTGCCACCGCTGTTGCACGTTCTCCTCGTTGGTAAAATCAGCATCTCCACTGGTCCTCATTTACTCCATCATTAATATTCTCAATGACATTCTCAAATACCGCCATAAAACAAGGGTTAATTAAGGAAATCAATATATCACATAATATCCCTATATACTGACCAACTAACAAATAAGCTTGTAGGACACACTTTAGCGAAGGATTTACTCTCTCCCCTCCTAGTTTTATTCCCCATCTCCGCCAGAGATCATATCCCTAAGCTCGATACCAACCGTGACGCCCCAAAATAGTATACATCACCCATTCTCGAAAGTTGTCAATACATGGTATGTAAACAACTACAACTTTATTATTACAACAAGAAACTGCGTGAGTTTGAATACAAATATTATCTTCTGCATAATATCTATACTCAAATAAATCCTCATCACATTTATTGATACATTATTTTACAAAAATGGTGAGGACTACTAAACAATCCTTTCTAAAACCTTCATTTCATACCCCGACTCGTACTCGCTATATTCTCGCCTCCTGAGAAAAATGGAATAAAAAGGAAAAGGGTGAGCTCAACTAGCTCAGTAAAGAATATTATGACTAAGATAATATACAACAAATTATCGTTAGTCTTCAACAGGGAAAAATATAAATAGAATACAATAGACAACAAATTTTAAATCAATATTCGCAGCGAAATAATAATTCATTAGAAGAGTTAAGTAGAGAATGCAAACTACTATCTTCATGTATGAATTTAAAAGTTCATCGCTCATCTTTTATCCCCGTAACATCAATCAATATACATCCGAATCAAATATTCATCTTTGCACTACGTGCCAAAGATATTCATCACCGGTCATGTTCATTTAAACACTGCTCATCTTTTTGACTACGGGCCAAAGATATTCTTCAAAATCATTCATCTTTTGCACTACGTGCCAAAGATATTCTTAAGAAATCATTCATCTTTGCACTGCCAAAGATATTCCATAATATCATCATTTAAGACCGAGGATGATGAAAAATATTTTTTAAAGAAACGAATCCAATTGAAACAAAATGACAAGGATTAAGAATTAAGGATTCAGTACTTGGTTTTATCCACGTCCAAAAATACCTCAAAAATAATCATAGTGTTGTAAAATTCAAGAATGATCAAACATGGATACAATCGAGTTAAGATCCGCAATAGATGTTTTAGACAAAAAGAAAAAATTTTATTTTTCTATGAATAAGTCAGATATCGTGAATAAGTCTTGATATCGTGAATAAAGTCCGATCGTGAATAGTAACTCGACACCAAAAGATAGAAATTCCACAAAAACATCTTCACGCTTACATGAATAGTACTCGTGAATAAGAACTCGTGAATAAGAACTCATGAATAAGAACTCGTGAATAAGAACTCATGAATAAGAACTCATGAATAAGTAACCCCACATGAAAAAGTTCCAAATTTGATAAAAACTTCAGATCAACATTTCAAATAATGATATTGAAGAAATAATATCATTACGAAAAAAAAATAATATCCCTTACCTCGAAAGATTAAGACTTGTATTTGGAATACCCAAGATAAGTCTTTGAAGGAACTTGCACCGCCTAGCAATACTCAAAGTATACTCAAAATACTCACAAGAATACGCTCAAAATATCGAGAGAGAAATAGAGAGAAAACTTCGCTTTACGGTGTGATTTTCAATTCTAACCTAAGACCCTATTTATAGAAAATGCTTAATAACCAAAAGCAGTAAAATTTAATATAATTATACAAATTTTCCTTAGCCCACCTTTTGGTCAAAACACCAGCCACACATGTTAATGATGTCCAAAAAAATACAAAAAACGTTTTTCTTAACAAAAATAATTTAAACTCCCAAAAATCAATTATTTCGGAGCTTCTGAACTTCAATAATTCATAATAAATAGCCCTTTCATCAGAAAATTCGAATCTCATGAGTTTTTATAGGAAATTCAATTCTCAACAACTTTGCAGAAGAAAGTTTTTCCAAATTCCAAATAGAAATTGACCAAATCCACAAACGAGGCGATTTTACAGCGCTATAATCAAATTTCACCAATAAATGGGGTCCACCGACATGTTTAACATGTTTTAAACATTTAATGCCACAAAAATACTCTTCCTCCTCGTATACTCATATATCCCACATTCGTTGTAAAAATATCACCGTTAATATATTATTAAAATAATATATTTAAATGAATTATTTTATCGTAAAAGATAAAATATTAATTTTCAACAATTGTCATTTTAAAAATTTTCTCCATCTATATCCACATAAAATCAATATTTTTCTCATCATATAAATCAATAATTAATTATTCACAAATAATATTACGTAATCACAATATCGACAACCAGCAGCTTCAAGAAAGAGGGGCTTTCCAATAAGAATTTCTTCTATCAAGGCCTTGAATTAGATGACCAAACCTCTCCTTAGATGTAACTTTCTAGACATTGCCAATAATGTTATCTAATAATATTATTCAGATAATATAATTATTGCTTCGATAAAGAAAAATAATTGTGTAATGACAATTATCAAAACAACAAGAATATAAAATATCAACGCAAAGAATTATTAACTCAATAAAATAATTGAGCGAAGAATTATCGTAACCATTATTGAGTAGTGCCTTCTTCGTAAGAATCAATAATTGGTGCAATACTGTATGCTTCTTGTTCAACAACGCGTATTAGTGTGTTTTAACCACCGGGTATTCCAATGATGATATCTTGTAATAACTACGCCGTTATTTAAAACAACTTATATTTGTCGCTTTCTTCATCCAATCGCTTTCATTATAGAGGCCACATGGCATTGCTTGGCAAGTCATTGTCATTTAATATTCCCCGAAGCGATGCGAATATTCCACGACCAAACGAATATTCCCCAGACAACAATGAATATTTTATAACCACTGCTTATTTTGAAATATTTGCGTGATTTAACCCTTAACTATCCACATTAATCAAATCAACCCTTACTATTTCAAAATAAAGGAAATTCCTTTTTATTTAAAAATTTCGGGTCTCTTCATGACGTCTTTGGCGAGCTTGAAGTATTTTCAATAAAGTTTAAGGCAGGTTTATCGAAGTGCATACATACAAATCTGCTCAATATCAATAAAAGATCACTTTTCCACAAATTATTACTGGTCTTATTGGTCCGATGGTCACTATGGTGTAAGGAGGTATGGTAGGACTCGCTGGCCATTCGATGGTAGCCCCAGGTCCTTTCGGTCCTATATTGATCTTATCAGGGTGGTAAGTCAATGGTCACTATTGGTCCGATGGTCACTATGGTGTAAGGAGGTATGGTAGGACTCGCTGGGCCATTCGATGGTAGCCCCAGTCCTTTTGGTCCTATATTGATCTTATCGAAAGGTAAGTCAATGGTCACTATTGGTCCGATGGTCACTATGGTGTAAGGAGGTATGGTAGGACTCGCTGGCCATTCGATGGTAGCCTCAGGTCCTTTTGGTCCTATATTGATCTTATCAGGGTGGTAAGTCAATGATCATTATTAATCCTTATGTCTTTGTTCTTATCTCGTTTGTCGTCAAAATTTACTTCACGTATGATCGATCTCACTCTTGATGCATCAAGTGAGTATAAATTATTTATTTTGTTTAAGTCTTTGAGTTCGGTTTATCTAGTTCAGTTAACTTGAATCCTGTCCGTAAAATTCAATTCACTTCATTGCATAAGTTAACTGTTATATGCCATATCTAGTTCATTAGTTCAACTTATTGACACTAAGTTATTGACAAGATACTGATCGGAACCGAAGTCATAATCAATACAGTTAAAGATTTATCAATAAACATAAAATGTTCATTTCATTTAAGTCGATTGAAAATTAATTACATGAGCATGAAAAGTTTAAATATTTACATAGAATCAAAAACATGATAAATATTCAGAATCGCTTTCATCATCTAATTGAAAGCGGTCTTAGAGTCCAAATTGAGCACCGATAAGCTTCTCTTTCCCTCGTTCCCCGCAAATCTCATATCCCTCCTAATAAACCTTCATGATCTCTACATTAAGTTCATCCGAGTCCCTATACTCTGCCTGAATCTGCTTCCGAAGCTCTTCAGTCAGAATAGGGCCTCGTCCCTCAAGGTCCTTTATCTTATGGCAGAGCTTGTGACGCTTGGCCTTATGCCTTCGGACTTCATCTTGAATCCTCGTCTCAGCCTCACCAAGTTGTAGGACTAGGCTTCGATTGGTCAAGAAAACTCCTCATTTTTCGCCTTCGAGAGTAAGTTCTCTTCAACCAAACCGGCATTCGGGTTTGTCGAGGTTTGTTATCGGCTTGGACGCAGACAATCCATCCTCGTGGCCCTTAGTTAAATCGTCGGATGTCTTCAAATCCATCTTAGCCCGATCCAGCTTCTATCTCAAGACCGTTGATGGTATGAAAAGCATCTTCACGACCAAATTTCTTTCTCGGTCCAAGGTCGATTTCAAGATGTTTATCTCTTGGCGCATGAAATCTTCCTCGGCCTCTCCATTTATGTGTCTCTTGACGCAGATCATCCAAGACAACATTAAATTTGCACATTTTCAAAGTAATCAAGTCAAATTCTAAAATGCTCGAAAGGAAAATAGAGATATAGAGGAAGAAGTGATTGTTATTTACCTTGGCGGATAACTCATTCCCTCGTCGAGAAGATTTCCGTCCAGTATGATCATTCCGAGCCGGTGGTCGCCGATTGTCTTGACGAAAGCTCAAGAGGTCAAAAGGAAAGTTAAGCGTTGAACTGGGGCCATAGGGTGGAGATCCCACACCTCGGCGATAACCTCGACCAAGGACCGGCCGTTCGGGGAGGGTCTCGGCCTTCGGGAGAAAAAAGTAAATGGTCGGGAGGTGTAGGTCTGCGTGAATAGTTTCTCATTATGGGAGATTTGTTTGGAGTGGATTCTTTGGGTGGTGAAGTAGGCGAATTTGGATGGCTCTCAGGGGTACGTTTCCTCTTCCTGGATAACGTTGGAATCCCTTCGTCCTGATCACCATCCTCTTCGATCTGTATTTCTATAGGGGGCACGAAGGGTGGAATGACCGAAGACTGAGGAACCCTGAGCTCTTCGGCGGTTAAAGGGGTTATTTTTGTTTTTAATTTTTTGGTCCTAAGTATACTCCTTCGATCAGGACGATCAAGTAAGCCGCCTGATCGAGGAATGGTTTTAGAGGTTGGTTCTATTTCTGGTGTGGGTTCAGGAGGAGTGACGAGAGAGGCTGACCTGGGTTTTCTAACAGCTCTTCTCTTTTGTCGAGGTTGAAGGGTCTCTTCTGGTATGATAACCTCTTCGGCCTCTATTTCTTCTGTTTGAAATTCATCCGTATGAATTTACGGTGTTGATTTACTTTGGGAGTAACTTCATTGGTCACAGCCTCAATTGTTTCCGAAGATATCCCAGACAAAAAATCTTCGAACTCCTTTATTTCTACAGAGCTCGGTCTGATCAAAGATACTGCACAAATCAAACAATTCCATGTTATAATTATATATTATGGAATATTTTCAAAAAATATATACATATGAAATAAGTTTAGTACTTACACTTACGGTCATATAACCATGCTTGCTTGAGAGAGAATCCATACTTCCACTCTTCCTTCGGAAATTGTCAAATAGCTCCATCATTTCCACTTCCCGTTCTTGAAAACATCTCCAAAGTCGTGAGATATTTTTTAAATCGATTTGCCCGATTGGGAGAGAAGAGATCTCGTGGCCTTTGACGAAAAACCATTTCTCATGCCATCCCCTATCGAAGGGGTGTTCACCAGCGAACGTCTGTCAAATTTTTCTCCAGACTTCGGAGAATGTTTGCTGATGGCCTTGAACCCCTTCTCCTGGATTGTACTATCTTGTAGGCGGAAAGAAGAAGTCCAGATGAGGGCTCGGCGCCCAATTCATGGCGTAAGGCCACGAAGGCGAAATGTGGATGTAGGAGTTCGGCACCAGTTGTGAAAATCCTACACCCAAGAACCCCAGTAGGGTCACTATAAAGACGTGAAGGGGAAACGAACCCCTTCTCCAAAAAGTCACCGGATCGTGGCCCATCCTTCAGTAGTTGATACATCTTCTCACCGAATCGGGTACCACAAGACATGGGTATCCGGAATGTGGAACCGAGTTCGAACCTCTTGAATTCAAATTTCGGTTATGATAGAAGGAGTGTTGGCACGCGAGAATCGCTCGCACTCTCTCAGAGTATTCGGAAGGGTTTTTGGATTTTCCGCTTGGGATTCGTGCACAAGTCCCCTCATGAAGATTAGGTTTGGTGGAACCACAAATGATGGGTGTTACAAGTATGGGAGAACTCTGTTCGTGGTTTTGGGAAGCCATTTGTGACGATTTAGCAGAGAGAAATCGTAAAGTTTAGGAGGCGCTCAATTTCAAATGAAACAGTAAAACTGCCAAAATTGGTAAAAAGTTATCCTTTTATACTTGTTTTTACTAAGTGTTCAAGACGATTGCATTAAATGCTAGTAATAATTTGGAATTTGAAAAGGAAGCGTCCCGGTTTGGTCCGAGTATTTAATGGATAGAGTCTTTTCCGAATTGGGCCCTTAAATTCCTTTCATTTCATTTCGTGAGCGATAAATGGGTACGTTTTAATTACATCTTGTTATTTATTGATTCTCGGTAAAATATCATGGATTGTTTATAGTTTTCATTAAACATTCATTGACAACAAAAACTAGGAAGGCGATGTTGGGTCACGATATTTTATCTCTTCGGCCAAGTGTATTGGGCTTATTCTTTTTATTCTATCGGCCTTTATTATTGAATTATGAAAATCATTAAGCCCGTCATCATATTATTTTCATTCCAAACTTATAAAACCGGAATTGGTCGGTGAATCAATCCTTTAGACATTTTAAATATCTACAATCTTTGACCAGAATGATGAAAAAGCATGTCGGTTGACTAAAGAACTTCGCCATGCATTAATGTGGATGGGATTATAATCGATTGGTGAGAATAATAGATGATCAAAAAAAGCAGAGAATAAACTACATGCGATTCAGCAGAACCCATCGGGTAAAGGGAATGTGTCGATAGTAGTGGATGGCACGATAATTGAAAAAGGAGGGTATAACTTGGCAAGAAGTCTCCACCAAGAGAGTGAGTTCTCATACACTTCTTCATTTAATCGAGATATTCACAGAGAATTATTATTATCTCTTGATATCAATACATTGTGCGATATAAATTGCTCGTTTTCAAAACCTCTTGTGAATTCATATCGACTCTCACGCCGAAATTATCCTCCCCGACGGAACCGTCGTCGAGCATGTGATGTTTATTGTGTTTACGTTGCGATCGCGACGTTTTTAGGTGATTGGGGACGTGATGAAAGATCCTGGCGTTAACAGGCCGTATCAACCCAACCTGATCCACTTATAGGGAGTATAATATTAGAACATAATATTAATAATACAGCGACTCTTCTACTTTTCTATTCATTAAAAATGCGTGTGTCAAAAGTATACGAGTGTTATTTTACAATGAAATATAAAATAAAAACATATCCAACTTGCTCAAACTAAAATAAAATTACATTTTAAAAAATTAATATTCAATACATTTTAAAGTTGGACATAAATGATGGATACGTGAATGTGTACTAGTCTCATCTTGCATGTGGCGAACAAATGAACGATATATAATTTTTTTGGAGTCATTTTTTTAGAGTCTGAAATTTTTCTGTCCATTATAATATATTTTAATTATATAATTGGATGAAATTATAAAATTAGTTTATTATACTAAATATATTATTAAAATATTACTCCCTCCTCTCTCTCTCTCTCTTAAAAAATGAGTAAAATATAAATTTTATACATATTAAAATAAGATAAAAATAAAGTAAATAAAATTTCAAATTTGTCTTTAATGTCCCATAATATTCATAAAGTAATGTTTAATTTTATTTTTATACTAATAGACCTCACTAATTATCCTTATTTTATCATATTTTCTTGAGAAAAAATAATTATATATTTAGTTTCTTTTAGAGATGAAAAAATATTAATTACATCATTACTTATAATAAAAAATCTTATAAAGCCGAAAGATATATATATATATATATATATATATATATATATATATATATATATTTTTTTTTTAATAAACACCAAAGAGTCGCCCCATCATCGGGTTCTTTAGAAAACGTAGAGAAGAGAGCCATCCGATTGAGAAAATAAAGCTAAATATATATTACTCCCTTCTTATTCAGTCCCTTCTTCCGAGAAAGAATGAACTAGCTTCTCTCTTTCTTTTCTTGTCAACAACCCATATCCTAATTCCCTCAATCAATTATCTAACTTCTCGATAAAGAATCATCCATCCGATACGATTACCCATTTCGATATCTTTCACTTTTTTAGAGAATTTAGCCGCAATTATTGAAGATTTCATATGGTTTTTGAGGAATCTTGATTTTCTATGTCATGTAATCCTTGTTTCTGAAAAATTGTCATTCGATCGATAACGATCATAATGTACAGATTCTACAGTTACCCACATGTTGTGTTGTTGAAAGTTTTCCTTCTATTTTACTCGACTCTTTTGTTTGCGTGATAAATTGAGCTTGTTCAGTGGATAATCTGACGGTGCTTGGACTTTGGTGATATAAAGACCAGATTTTTATGGCCAATTTTCGTATGAGAATTTATCAAATATCTCTGTTCTTGGTTTGCTTCCGATTTTCTTTTTGTTTGATTAGCTCGATCAATTTGAAATTCGCTGTGATGTATTAATTGTTCACGGAAATGGAAAGTAACTTTTGGTGTGAAAATTCTATTTTTTTATGGGTTTCTTTTTGAGTGTGGATACCCTTTCCTTGGGATAAGTATTCTTCGGTTCTGGTTGTATTTGCTTTTCTTGTTTGATCATAATTTTCTGGTTACGAGAGCTGGGCTCCTTTCTTCCAGCCTTGTGCATCTGTTTGTTCTTATTAGCATAATATGGTATGATCAGATTGAAAAGTTCTTGTGTTGATGTTTATTTTCTTGAATATAATTGATTGTTAACGCAATTAGATGGTCAATCCAAATCAGTTTATGATATTGTTGGGCAATTAATTTGATCAACTTAATGCATTTGGATTGGTGTTTACTATTATTCTTCGCTTAGTGAAATAATTAGGTTTACTTTCATTTAGTTTTACCAAACATTGTGTTATAATGGTGGTTTGTTATGTTTGTAGGTTTGATAGTCCAAATTATGTGATCAGCAAATAACTCAAGGTATATACTTTCTCAGGATTGTTACTAGTGTTTAGTTTAAGAAGAAAGGAGGAAGCTCAGTCATTAATTGAGTAGTAGAAGACTGTAAAATATTTGTAATATTTTCGCGTTTTATGATTCCCAGCAGTTAGATCTTCTCTGACAATTTTGGGCACTGCAGACTGTAAGCAGTGCCCATGGACGCCACTACGAGTGGAACCGAAACTATTCAATACCATAGCATTCCTGACCAACCAATCACTGCATTGGTCACTTCTTCCCCACCACCATTTCAACGACAACAACGTCATTGCTTTGGGGATGCAACTCCCGGAGAGTTCCCACTATCTGCCAATCCCTCCATTGTTCTTCATGTCCTTACTGGCTGTAATTTGGATCCCCAAGATCTTGCGAAGCTAGAGGCAAGAGTCCTTTTTTCTTTTTGAGCAACTGATGGATATCTTTTTGATGTTTGAATTGATAATGCTGCTGATTGGACTTTAATGTTGTGTTGCAGGCAACATGTTCCTTCTTCAGGCAGCCTGCAGACTTTGCCCCTGATCATGAGCTGTCCTTAGCGGAGCTCGCAGCTCTTGACATGTGCCATAAGAGAGCAATATTTAAACCAATGACAGGAGATGAGCGTCAAGAATTGAAACGAAAATGTGGGGGCTCCTGGAAACTGGTTCTGAGGTTCTTCTTGGCTGGAGAAGCATGTTCTAGGAGAGAGAAGTCACAAGCAATAGCAGGGCCAGGTCACAGTATTGCTGTGACTTCGAAAGGAGCTGTTTATTCATTTGGTTCTAATAGCTCAGGACAGCTTGGACATGGCACCATGGAAGAGGATTGGAGGCCTCGCCAAATCAGGTTGATACTTTTCGCTATAGTAATAAACAGTATCCTGAATTAAAGAAAAATGGGAGAAGAGAAGGTTGAATTGAGAGAAAGTCTAATAGAAGTCATTATGTTGCAGCTCTCTTCAAGGCATTCGTATAATTCAAGCGGCTGCTGGGGCTGGAAGGACAATGTTGATAAGTGATGCAGGTCAGGTCTTTGCCATTGGAAAAGATTCATTTGGGGAAGCTGAGTATGGGGTTCAGGGAAGTAAACTAGTAAGTACCCCACAGCTTGTCGAATCTCTGAAAAATATATTTGTGGTGCAAGCTGCTATTGGAAATTTCTTCACCGCTGTATTATCACGAGAAGGAAGGGTTTATACATTTTCTTGGGGGAATGAAAGCAAACTTGGTCACCAAACAGAGCCAAATGACCTGGAGCCCCATCCTTTGTTGGGGGCACTAGAGAATATACCGGTGGTACAGATTGCTGCTGGATACTGCTATCTTCTTGCTTTGGCTTGTCAACCTAGTGGCATGTGAGTTCCCTCTTAATATCTTTAGATTATCATTGTTGCAACTTTAAGAAAAGTATCTAATCCTTGGTGGTGTTCTCAGTCAATTGGCGGAACTTTGTCCTTATCTGGTTTTTAACGAGTGCATATAAATTAGGTATCAGAAAGGATGCATTGTAAAACATTTGGAAATTATGTAATGTCTCGTTCACACACACAAAAAAAGTATTTATCATCTTCTTTCTATTACTTGTAATATGTCTTTTTAAACAATAGACTGCTTATATACTGCAAAGGCTATTTGATAATTTCACATTAATTATGCTGAATTTTTAGGTTTGTCCCATCTCTGAAGGATCTTCATGATATTTGGTGATACATTTCCATATTATGTACTTGTATGAAGGCTTAGAATAAATAAGGAATGTGTAAAAGGGAATCTATCTTGCTGCAACTACGCATTATTATTATAAATGTTAATATTTTTTTCAATTGGTTACTCAGATATTCTTCTCTCCGTTTGGTAACATATCAGGTCTGTATATTCTGTTGGTTGCGGCTTGGGTGGGAAGCTTGGACATGGAACTAGAACGGATGAGAAGTCTCCGAGGTTAATTGAACAATTCCAGACTCTGAATCTTCAGCCTGTTGTGGTTGCAGCTGGTGCTTGGCATGCTGCTGTAGTTGGCAGTGATGGAAGGGTTTGCACGTGGGGTTGGGGGCGTTATGGGTGCTTGGGTCATGGAAACGAAGATTGTGAATCAGTCCCTAAGGTGGTTGAAGCATTAAGCGAGGTTAAAGCTGTTCATGTTGCCACAGGGGATTATACAACCTTTGTAGTTTCTAATGACGGCGATGTATACTCTTTTGGATGTGGGGAATCATCTAGTCTTGGACATAATACTGCAGCAGCCGATGGACAGGTTTTGTTTCTTCTTTTTTTTTTTTATGTTATTGTATGAATTCATTTTGAGCCTTTGAGGCCAGTGTCTGGCGCATCAGTAAACTGCTATTGCCAACGCGCTTATTTCTATCTCTAGTCCTACCATCCTGACGGCTCAAGACCAACCTTGAGAAATGGGATTTTCTCTTTGAACTGGGATTGAATGGGTTTAATATAAGCAGCTGCCTAGTTCCCAAAGTTAACGAACCTGTCTTGAACTCTAGTCTATAAGCCACTGTGTTGTTAAGCTTTCATTTCTTGATTTGATTATTGTCATTTTTGTGATATGGGTATGTATATATTTGGTTGCACCCTCGAACTGATATGTTTTGGATGTGTTGTTTCTCAGGGAAACAGGCATACTAATGTGGTGAGCCCAGAGATAGTAGCATCACTTAGGCAGGTGAATGAGAAGGTGGTGCAGATTAGCCTGACTAATTCGATATACTGGAATGCTCATACTTTTGCTCTCACCGAATCTGGTAAGCTATATGCATTTGGCGCTGGTGACAAAGGGCAGCTGGGCGTTGAACTTGTTGCCAACCAAACTGAAAGGCCAAATCCCGAGCGAGTTGACGTTGATCTCTGTTAAAATCACTAGTTCAGCTGCTCTCTCTTTCACTAATTCCATGATCTCCTAATTTATCATCATACTCATCATGCTTTGTGTTTAGTGTTTATATCCTCCTCCCATGTTTATTTCTGTACATAGAAACAAACGATTGTGAAGAATGTAGATAGGTAGCAGTGGGGGGCCTAGGCAAATGCTGCAAAGTTAATCTCTGAAAAAGTTGTTAGAGCTCTAAGCCTCAAGAAGTAACAGTAAATACATTTGTTTCATTGTTCATTTGATTACTTTGATCGATAGTGTACCGGTAAGATTAACAAATATAGAAAGAAAGGGAGGTGTGGCGAGTAAGCTACCCAGAAGATGATAATAGTAATAATAATAATCTTTTTAGAATGTTTTTTAGTTATTAACTTCACTAACCATCAATTCCAACATAAACCATTAATAATTGATGATTTAGATAGTTTGTCTTAGGGAGTTGAAGAAGGTGGGATGATTTCAATTTAAAGCAAATATGATCATCTTGACAGACAGTAGTTAAATAATTCCTTACAACAGATACTATCATTCAAGTAATTATGTGGTCATCGGATGGAGCATAATTTGCAGTCATCTCTTCATGAAAGATGAAGAGATGAGACAAGATTAATTTCCAAGATATCTGATAGTAGTTTGTAAATTTGGAGCTGCATCAGTCAAGATGCGTCTAAGTGCTTAATTTAAGCCAATGACTTTATATATTTAGGTCCTACCAACTTTCTAGGTTTAGTGTCTCAATTTAATTCTAGGATATACGGTCTCTTTTTTCAACCAACTTTAAACAAATGAACCTGGATATAAGAACGGTTTTTTTGTCATTTATCTGTATAATGCCGATTTACATACATTATGATGATGATTCAAATCGTGGTATATATTTCCGAAAAATCGTCGCCATATTCGTTTTATTTGTAAAATTTGGTCTGTGCTCTTCAAATGCAAAAACTATATATAGCTCTTTCAAATTTGAAGATATATACAATCTTAAAGAGTACATTCAGTTGGACGGAGATATATATATATATATATATATATATATATATATATATATATATATATATATATATATATATAGAAGCCGTCGGTGAGGCTTCTTTACTTTTGTTAAAATCGCGGATCTTTTTTTTTTTTTTTTTAAAAACAACTAAAAAAAAATATTTAATATTTTATGGAACTGATATTTTTTCATAATATAATATTTTGGGTGTGATTTGAATACCTATACCAAAAAATGGTGGTACAGTCTGCACAGACTGTACAGACCTGTTTTGTTATACGTATCCAAATCACATCCAAAACACTCAGATATGAAAAAATTTGATTCCCATAAAATATTAAACTTTTTTTAGTTATTTTTTTAAAAAAGTCAGCATTTTAACAAAAAGTAAGAGATCCTTATGAGAACCTATACACTATATATATATATATATATATATATATATATATATATATATATAAATGCTATATGTGTATACACACCGATGTATTACATACCTGAGATATGATGATTTTTTTGGTTATATATGACAGTGGCTAAAAATCATGTCACATACTGAAATAGTTATGACTGACGGGTGAAACCGTCATATAGCTTTATTGTGTAATACACAATTGTGAATATACATTTTTTCAATATATATATATATATATATATATATATATATATATATATATAGTACCCCAATGAGCTAGTATCGAATAATATCATCTCTCTCTCTCTCTCTCTATATATATATATATTAATGTATAACCCTTATGCTAAAAGATAAAGAAAATTATTATTTTCACAAATTAAAATTAATATTTCCACAGTTTCATCTACAATTTTCTAATTCTAAACAAACACATGATGAGTTAATAAATTTTTGTGGTTAGTAGTTCAATTTTAAATCTCGAAATTGAAATTAAAGTCTCAAACTCTAATTTTATAAACTTTGAAACATAATTTCAATATATTCCAGTTTTTTTATATAAAAGTACAATATCAATATGCATCACATATATGAACAATATATATATAAATAAATAAAAGCCTTTGGTGGCTGTAATGATGGGGTGACCTAATCTAATAATCTCTCTACTCCCTCTTTCATTTCCTTTTTCTTCTCAAAAATAAAATAAAAATAAAAATAAAAATACCAATACATAAAACAAGTGATTGGTAGATTAAAAACTAAAATATATAGTGATATTTCAAAATTACATTTAATGTCTATTATCAATAGAAGGATAAAATAAAATTTGGTAGTAACTGATTTTGAGTTTATATTTTAGTAACAGACACTAATACAATGGTGCAAATGATTATAAATTGTAATGTCTATCCATAATCATCTATGCACTAGAAATGGAAACATTATTTTGGGATTTGGATCCCACCATCCATTACAAAATACATCATATTTTTATAATTTTAGTTGATATGAATTGAAATCAATTAACTTATAATATTAAGCAGTATAGTTATTTCAAATATAAAAATAATTTAATATTTGATGAGCATGTGGATATTTAATCAAAATTTCAATTGTTAATTTTTTTTAGAAATGATCTTAATAACATCATTTATTTATTAACATATTTTGATAATTATTAATAAATAAAATAATTGATGTATTAAATAAAATTTGTGAAATGTATAAGAAAGGGGAGTCAAATCCATTATTTTGGGACAGGGCTGGTCGGTTTAGTTCATAGCTGGATGACTTGAAGATCGCATTAATTGAATCCAACGGTTTACATTTGACCAAAACGAAAAAGGTATGGTCCATTCCTTGGAAAAAGATGGCCCAACGTGAAACAGAATCTAGAAGCCCACATGGGAGAACGTGGATTTGTTCGCTTCAACAGCAAAATGGTACGTCATCAAAGCCCATGGATAAGTATAAAGATTTAAATTTTATGAACTTGTCACGACCTTTTTAATTATACATAAATTTATAAATTTTTGTTATATTTATTAAAATAAATGTTATACTTATTATTTGACGTTCTTTTTTGTAAATCAGTATAAATACAAAATTTATTATAATAAAATTTTATAAATATACATATAATTAGGAAGAATGAAATTTTGATGTTACATTACATATAGAGTAGTACCATGTGGGTGGGTGGGTTATGACGAGAAACCTTACGTGTGAAAAAAAGCAGCTCAATAGTCAGCTCCATATCGGAGTAGGAGATAAAGTTGTCTTCTTATTAATTGGAAAATGGTTCAAAGTTGAATTATAAGTCTTATTTATTCTGTGAATTAATTTCATTTATTTAAATTAAAACGAAAGGTGTATAAAAAGAGCATTTTCGATCTTAATTAAAGATATCTTAACTTTTGTTTAAAATATATTAAAAAAATTTGAAGTTATGTCCATGTATACACAATGAAATTTTACAAAATTTAGAGAAGTAAATAAAAAAAAACAAAAATTTAATATTAAAAAGGATAAAATAGTAATCTATCTAAAGTTATAGGAATAAAAGAGTAAAAAAAAAAAAAAGTAAAATGTGTGACCCAAATACACAAAACTTCTGCCTCAAAGTTTACATAGGCTTTATATTCTTCTCTCCGTTTGGTAACATATCAGGTCTGTATATTTGGTAGTAACTGATTTTGAGTTTATATTTTAGTAACAGACACTAATACAATGGTGCAAATGATTATAAATTTTAAAAGCTGACCCCTTAGCCGTAGGGAAGAATGAAGAGGAAATATGAAACATGATGGGCCCAAATGTCTTTTTTCTATCAGGACTTCATTTCCCGGGCCTTTATATTAACACCACTGCTCCCCCAAACTTCCTCGCTCATTTTCTGCCCTGCCTCGCCTCGCAACTCTAATATGGCAATACTACCCGTATTTCTTCTGTTCCTTATTCCTCTTCTATATCCAACCTTAACTCTCTCTTCACCACTTCAAGACCCTGAGCTAGTAGTACAACAAGTACACAAGTATTAATCGAATACTACATTTTTAATTTCTTTTTCCATCTTCATAATAGTCGGATCACCAACTTCATTCTAATCAGTTCTATATATAGTTTGTTACTGAATTGACTAAAAAATATTGCATTGATAAGTTTTTTACTATAAACAATTAATGCAATGAAAAAGCTGGTGACAACGTAACTTCACCGTACCATAACCAGAGTCTCGTGTCTAAGACTAACAATATTAATGTAGTTGCTCTTTTTTCTTGGCAGGAGTATCAATGCAAGTAGACGGAATTTAGGTTTTCTCTCCTGTGGAACGGGCAACCCAATCGACGATTGCTGGCGATGCGATAATAACTGGGAAAAGAACCGCCAACGGTTAGCCGATTGTGCTATAGGGTTCGGCAAACATGCCATTGGAGGAAGAGATGGTCAAATATATGTGGTCACCGACTCCAAAGATGATGATCCTGTGAACCCAAAGCCAGGAACTCTGAGGTATGCTGTTATTCAAGATGAGCCACTCTGGATCATTTTCCAACGCGACATGGTGATCCAACTGAAAGAAGAGCTCATGATGAACTCATTCAAGACCATCGATGGTCGAGGCGCCAGCGTCCACATCGCGGGTGGGCCATGCATTACTATACAGTATGTAACCAACATCATCATTCATGGTGTAAACATACACGACTGCAAGCAAGGGGGAAATGCTGATGTGAGAGACTCTCCGAACCACTACGGATGGAGGACTATATCTGACGGTGATGGAGTTTCAATTTTCGGGGGAAGCCATGTGTGGGTGGATCATTGCTCTTTATCCAACTGTAACGATGGCCTGATCGATGCCATACGAGGATCGACGGCCATTACAATCTCTAACAATTACATGACGCACCACAACAAGGTTATGCTATTGGGTCACAGTGATACTTATACACAAGACAAGAACATGCAAGTTACCATTGCCTTCAACCATTTTGGAGAAGGCCTTGTTCAAAGGATGCCAAGGTAAAGAAGAAAACGTTAATTTCATTATTATTTTTTCCTGGTGGTGTTTGAAGAATTATCTCAACTTTTGAAACTTGTGGTGCTTCCAAATTTTGCAGGTGTAGACACGGATACTTCCATGTGGTGAATAATGACTACACTCATTGGGAAATGTACGCAATCGGTGGCAGTGCTGCTCCTACTATCAACAGCCAAGGCAATAGATTTCTTGCCCCCAACGACCAATTCAATAAAGAGGTGTGAAAACCATTTCTTACACCAGTGAGAGTGATAATATCATCACTTATCTTAGCAAACTAATTAGTTGTTTAGGAGGAATGCATAAATTTCGGGTAGGAAATTAAGAATATTAGTATATCCTAAAGTTGAACTAACCGATTAATTATATATGGGTGAAAAAGACCCTTTCAACAAATTAACTTTAGCAGGCTAGGCTAATAAATGATGGGGATGAGATGACTGTCCAAAGTTGCATTAAATATATGTACGATTGTCACAGATATAGCTAGGTGAATGACTAATTTGAGAAAGTAACTTTGCTCTCAGGTTACAAAGCACGAAGACGCGCCACAGAAGGAATGGAGTGGATGGAACTGGAGGTCTGAAGGAGACTTGATGTTGAACGGTGCCTTTTTCACAACTTCAGGGGCAGGTGCATCTTCTAGTTATGCCAAGGCGTCGAGTCTAGGCGCAAGACCATCTTCCCTTGTGAGCTCAATAACAGCAGGGGCAGGTGCACTCGGTTGCAGGAAAGGCTCCCGTTGCTAACCGATGATGGCTTTAGTTAGCCCACGAAGCCATGATTAAGACTACAATTATCTACAAGCCAATTGTATTTACATGTCAAATATTCACCTTCTAGGTTCCACAGCAGTCATTTGTTCAGTCATTTTCACTTTTCCTAAATGATTATAAATTTACAACCTTAGCATGTTTCTATAAAGTGTGTCATAGGCAAATTACTTATACCTAAAGGAATCGCAAGAAGTATTTATAAGATCAGATCTACAATCATTCATGTGCCATAACAAAAAGAATTACTACTACAATGTATATTCTCTCTCTCTCTCTCTCTCTCTCTATATATATATATATATATATATATATCAATTCTTTCTATGCTCTGAGGCGGGGTCCCACCGCCTCACATGATAGGTCGAATATACACCAGTGGTCCAGAAAATGGAAAAACGTAAATGCCTTTAATATTTTCTCCTATAGTATAGGGACATGTTTTCTAGACAAAAGTTACAAGGCCACATAACTAGGGGATTGACAAAAGTGCAGTGAGCATCAATGAGCGGATCTTGTTTTCAGACTAGTAGTCGACCCGTGTCCTATTCCTATTCATACCACCATCAAAAAAGAAGGTAACATGCGATTATTAATGCTATTTTCCTTTTCACCATCATTTAAAGCTTTTGCTGCCGACAACACACACCAACTCTCATTATGACAACTTCCTGCCCTTCTCATTCATAAATACCACATGGGAGAGTACCTCTGATCTCTGCCTGGGCTGATCAGACTGAAGATAGATGTACTAGTTTATCTTACCTGCTGCTACATTAACTAAGATTGTGACCCTATCAAAAACGAATTCTCTTACCATCCTCATGATGATGCTCAATAATTAAATTCTTAATTTTAACAAGGACTACGACCTCATTTGATACTCCCATATTTGCCACGGCTTACTAAATTTTATCTATACGACACTCCCATATATGATCAAGCTTACCCTAATTGTAGGGTTAACTTTTTTGGATTAACTTAGCAGTTCAATGGTTGTGCTTCAGGGTCTACAAGCATTATTAAGTGAGCAGGGTTTGTAATTTTTATTGGACTTAAACCTTGATAACACTAGTAACGAGTCCACCTCTTTAACAGCCATTGACAACCAAAACTGGCACCCTCCGTTAATACTTTGTAGAAAGACTAATAGACACAATGAGCATTGAGCCGTCAGGGCCTGTTAACAAATGTAATAATCAATATAACAAGCTTTGGCAGCTCATCTCATAAATCATTTGGTCCTTGTTTACACCCCTGTAGTTTTTACATGCATCCTGCTAGAAATTCTACACAATTAATAGCACAATGGCTTACTAACATAACTTTTCAAGCGCCTCAACATAAACATGAACCGGGATGTTACCATCAGTTTCTGACTTCCATGTATGAATAACCATCCCTCTCTCTAAAACACACTAGTTCACAGCACACATTGCACACAAATTTAAGGATCATTATTTTAACACCGGCACCAGACTTCATTCATATCAAACTACTCTACTTGTATAGAAAGAACCTACACTAATCAAGCCAAAAGAGAGGGACTTCACAACATACATCCTTATACCATCCAGTGTCTATAGGTCACTTTGATCTCATCCACGATGCAAATCAAAGTCCAAGCACTGATAGATGCAACCTTTTGAGTTTTGACACACAATTGTGCATATGCTTTGAATAAACATGGGGAGAATCCACACATAGCACAGCCACTAACCTACATTTTGAGTAGACACAAACTATCATTGGGGAACATCCTTCAATTTAAGATTTTTTTTTTTTTTTCTCATGAGAACAAATTCAGACAAAGGGCTATCAGCCATGAAGTAATCCATAAATGCTCAAAGGATAAGACAAGAACATCAATCCACTATCAAAAATTACAATCAAGTTACAAATAAAGCAAGACAACCATAAATGTCTAAAGTTTCCAATAAAAAATAGGTGGACACAAGTAACTCAACTCGCATTTCATAAAACTTTATAATGTATGTGCTGTTCCAGTTGGAGCAAAACTTTGCATGAAGGATACCTGACTCATCAATAACCAGAAGGTGAGATGATGTCATCAATCTTCAAGATCATCTTAATCACTTGAGTTGCAAGTAAGAGCTGTTGCTGCTTCCCAATAAGAGTCTTGAAGACATTTTGCTCACGCATGTCGTTTGTGCCAACATCATTGCAGTCTATTCCACAGAAAGGATTATTCTCCTGCAAATCATTTCCAAATTAATGTTAAAATAATTTCTTGATAAACAAAAACTAGGGAGACTAAAGCCATTAAACCACCTTGAGTGAAACAAAGAGAGATACATGGGGTGTCATTGAATGCTCAAATCAGTTGAATACCTTAATTTTCTGGGATTTCACTGCAGATAATGTTTCAATGGGTTGCAGACCACTATTCTCAGCAAGTGCCATTGGCACAGAGTCCAAAGCATCTGCGAATGACCTGATGGCATCCTGTCACCAGCATGAAAAAAGTCATTTTGAAATGCAGTAGTCCAACCAATCTCCAAAGGTTAAGAATGCAATATAATGACATCAAAGGTTAGTAGGTTACTATACCTGCTCAACTCCTGGATATCTATCCACAGCAGCCTCCACTGCAATTGAGCAAGAAATCTCGGCAGAACCACCACCATATACAATAGAACTGTTACGAATAAGATTCCTAGCCACACAGAATGCATCATGGATGCTTTGCTTCATCTCCTCTATCATCATCTTGTAACCTAATGCAACATAAAAGATCATGTCTAAGATCTCTGGATGTGGTGAAGATAATTTATTTGCTTCTTTCTCTTTCTAAACACTGTTAGTATATTATTTACTTCAAGAATATTCTAAATATCGTTTATGTCTGCTACACTGTTATGTAAGTAGATATATTATTTACTTCAAGGATATTCTAAATATCGTTTATGTCAAATGCTAAGGCAAATGTCTGGGAACAAGTTAGTATGTAAGTAGATACTCTCCCTCAGTCTGTGTAAGAAACTAGAATGACCCAGGGAGGCAACACAACTCAGAAACTGCTACAGCATCCCACTACAATTTGAAAACCAAGCAGGCCATCAAGCAACAAGGCCAGAAAAGAAATAGCATGGCATAAAAGATAGAACCAACACATGCACATTAATTTTCTTTTTTATGTTTCTTCTAATTATTTAATTCTCATAATCAACAAACACTTCAATACTGAAATATGGACAACTATATCCATATTAAAATGAGAGACCAAACTAAACTTGCAAGCATGACTAATTTATCTATATTTTGCTGGCTTCTAAATGGACCTACCAAAAACTGAGATCACTGCCTTATCAGTTTGAAAGGTACTCAATGGTTTGCTATACACAAAGTCATGTTATATAATCAACTATGCACAATTTATATTTTTTTATTTTTTTTTGCTAAATGCACAGTTTATAATTAATATATGTTAACCATGCATAGTTAATCAACTGAAAGTTAATTGAAATAGCGTGAACTTTTACTACAAAATGAGTAATAATATTTTGTATACGTAATTTTGGCTCCAAGAATGGGTATTGGAACCAATAACCTTGGTTATTCATCAAGGTCTCAATCCTTTCTTCCACAGTTGAAATTAAGAAAATAAGTAACCACAAGACCTACTCCTACTCCCACCATTACAACTAGAACAAGTCAAATGATTTTTCACTTACCACCACGAATGAATAAGGTCACAGCCCTTGAATTTGAGCAATGTTCAATGTAGAGCATCCAATCTTTTGTGGTACCAAATGATTTTTCTCGAATCAAACCAGCCTGAATAGATAGCACAAGATATAATATAAATGCTTCCACAGCATCATATTAATTCAACGCAACTAAATAAAACATACATGTATTAATAAACTTATTACGAAAGAGAATACAGCATAAAACTGAAGTGTTAACTGTATACAACACAGAAAACACTGTTTCGTGATAAATATATTGAATATGACATCCATATTAACAAGACATCATCTCCAAATCGTTACACAATCTTAATGCAGCCTGAGAAACAAGAATCTCACAATGATTATTTTTTCCCCAAAATATAAACAATAAAATTTATTTAAAAAAAAAACAGTTTCTTGGCCATTGCAGTGACTGGAAATGAGGTAAGCAAAAGAATATCATTGAGGTCCAAGGTGTGTCACTTATTGAAAGAATTTCAACTATCCTAATCAGTTGAGTCCTAAAATTTTTTGCCTAAAATAATGGGTACATAGAATGAAAAGAGAAATTTGCATAACTTGTTCATAGTCACCAGATATTGTAGTCTGTAAACAACTCAAACCCCCAATATTGAAATTTATAAGGATATTAGACGCCACATCCACATTGCAAACTATAAAGCACAAGAAACAAAAATAGCTTTTCAAAGAGAATTCAAAATACCTTTCCTAGCTTTTCTGGCGTTAATTCTTGAAACCTTGGCAAAATTCTCCCACCTATAAAAACAATAAACCAATGCAACAAATTGAAATCTTAGAAATTACATCCTACTAACATCACTAGAATAGACCACAGATAAGCCTAAAATGACACAAACCACGTGGCTATGGCTATCAGCTCTAACTCTGCACCACCAACCCATTGGACAGCAGGCAAATTCCTGTGCATCAATAAGTGATTTGCTTCGTCACTAAACCCCCATTGGCAGATAACCAATGTAGCACCAACATCCTGCAACTCTTGTAACAAAAGAATTACGAAGACAAGTAGGATCCACTGTATACCAAATTGTGTGGTAACGCTGACTTGTTTTTTATATTGCATTATGGTTTCTTCTGAAGTAGCCAGGTACCATAATATTATCGAGCAATAGCCTTGATTTGAAAAAATTATGAAAAATCTATCATGCAACCCTTCCTTGCAAAATCATGTCATCAAAGTACTTCTGCTATTGCTGACGTATAGTTTAGAATTTTTCCACAGTATCAATGTCAACCTTATGTTTAGTCTTTGGCTTAGGAGGCTCAAAGGGGCAAGTCAAACTGGCAATGTTTGCATCTTCAATCTGCGTTGGCATCTGTGGATGACTCATATCTTTGTCAACCAGTATTCCATAAATTAACTCTATATCCTCCAACTTCCCGCCTACTTTCCCCTCAACTTTAATAAGGTCCAAGTTAACATCCTTCCTATCTAAATCTGCAACAGCCATAACTGCTTTTACAGCAATCTCTGCCAAACTGCATTTACATCTATTCACACTGTTGAATTAAACTTAATATTAGAATATGCTGAACAATATATTCATTTAGAATATTTGCATGAAATTGCCATTAGATGTATTTAAGCAGGATCTTCTTCATTATACATAAGAAAATTGTGTTAATCTACACTATCATTAAAATGACTAAAAGTTCACCATAAGATAAATTCTTCTAATGAAGAAAAATATGTACCACGTGAAACTATAAAGAGAATTTCAATAACCCATAAAAATTTGCAATCCTATGCTACTTCTGAAAAGGAATGTGTAGGAATCCTAAAAACACATAAAAAGATGAAATTAGAAAAGCACATATTCTTAGTTGCAACTAGAATTCTAAGTTAAACAAGCAACCTAATTATCCCCACCCACCCCCACACCCTTTTGTGAAACTAACTGTCAAGGAAATACAAATAGGCCTATGCTAACAATTAAGACAAAGAATGGGCTGCTAATTGTACAAATCTGGCTTTTTTTCCCATGTCCATAACTACATGTGCCTACACCTTATTATTATGAAAAGAAAGACTTGAACTTGGTAGAAGAGATAAGCTGGTTAAACAGGATACCATTGCATATGGTTATGCGTCTATAATGCTGGTAAAGGCATAGCCAAATTTATTCTTTAGTTGTGAAGATACAGCTCAAATCTGGGAGAAAGTGCTAGATATAAAAGGAAAACTTCTGCTACCATATAAGGGATTTATCCTTTGTATTACTATATAATGCCTTTTTTTATAAGAGAAACCAGATAAATTTTTGTTATAAGCAAAAGCCTATTGTGTTTAAAGATGTTGATAGTTTATAACAAGAAAGACCAATGGAAAAGAAAAATGGCAATGGCCAGTGGTAATTCAATAGTTTCATGCCGGTGTGGGTGGATCAACTGATAAGCTATTGAATTGAGCCTGTTATTTTCAGCCTTCAAATGTTATTGTGCTTTTGTCTGTTCTGTTGAGTATGGTTGCAATCTGATTGAGATTTGAAACAGTATTAATTTTTTGTGGCAGGGGTACTAGCCCTCTGCTTTCTACATCTTTTTTACTGAAATAAAGTTATCCTTACTTTAAACTTATCCTTAAAAACCAATAAAAGATGAGTACTGCAATATATAAAAGAAGTCACAGCAACAACATTGGTCTACCACCCATTTATCAATTTCGATTTATACAGTTAAGAAACCAATATACTGTTAAATCCAAGTACCAAAATAAAGCATGATTTTACGATATGGAAAGTGAAATTGCAGAATTGATATGGGGTTGGAAACTTACATCTTGGAGGATAAAGTAGTCATGAAAGTCTGAACCAAAGGCTCAATGTTTGTTGGATCAAAATCAAACTTATGCGATATGCGTTCCAAATGTTCAACACCAATCCTTGACATCTCAAATCCCTCTGCAATCTGAATGGGATGTATGCCACGTTCTAATAGCGCTCAGCTTGTTCCAAAAGTGCACCAGCCATAACAACAACTCCAGTTGTCCCATCACCAATTTCATAGTCTTGACTCCGGGATAATTCAACCATCAGCTTTCCAATTTGATTGTGAACATCCATCTGCTCCAAGATTGTTGCACCATCATTTGCTGAAAAAGCGGGCATTAAAGTTGTGAGGAAGATCATAACTAGCTCAAACACCTCAAAGTAAAAAGGAAGAAATGTAGACTCTTAATCCTACTGCAAATGTGACTGTCTATGAAAAAGTTTAATAGATAAACCAATATACCATTGATTGCTAAACCTGTAATTTAAAGAAAACACAAAATCTAAAAGATGAACTGGAGTTCCTAAGGCATCATTTTAGTTAATCCGATTTCTTTTTCATAAAACTTTGTATACCAAGATACTCAATCTCACAGGCAGAATAGTTGTACTAATATAAAAAGAACATGGAAAATTATATCACGTACAAAAGTTTAGGCAGTAAAGCTTAAACCAAGATTTTGACATTCCAGGTGATTGCTAAGTGAGAAATGTAGTAAACCTTAATGAATCAATTAATGGAAGAACTTCATTCAATATCAAACAGAAAAGTAAAAACGATATTAACCATAATTAAGTTTAATTAATCCCAATAATATTTTCATGATTTCTATTGTTTTCCAAACAAATTACGATCAAATAATTAGATCGCAAAAACTAAAACTCCACCTCCATAACACCGCTGGCAAGTAACGAAGTTCGTATAGGACAAAATTAGCTACTTAAGAAGGTGAAAAGGGGAAAAGAGAGTTACTAATGGTGATTTCCCCGTCGGGGCTCTGGAGCATCTTATCCATGCCCTTAGGGCCGAGAGCGACGGCTTTTGCAGCAGAAATGTTGGATTTATGAGCATCGAGTCCTCTCAATCTACTTTTCTGTTCTTGTTCCTTCATTATTATGAATGGCCTTCCAAACTCATCGAAAGCTAACGCCATTTCTCTCTCCTAAACTTGCGCAGCTAAACTTCCGTAGATCGTACGAACATCAGGCCGTATATTACTTCCGAGTGGTGCTGAAACTGTGCAAGTGAAAAATAATAGCTGTAGAAGAAGGTTTGCCAAACGAAATGCTGCAGCAGTCATTACTGTTACCTTCTACCAATCATGCCCTTTCTCACTCCCAACTCACTTGCCGCACTTGTCGAGTCGGCCGTGTCGACTCAGTCCTCCGTCCTCGGCCGAGCCGCCCATGCCCAGATTATCAAGACACTCGAACCTCCATTGCCTTCTTTCCTCTCCAACCACCTTGTCAATATGTACTCCAAACTCGACCTCCCTAACTCAGCCCAACTCATCCTCCAACTCACCCCAACCCACAACCGCTCCGTCGTCACCTGGACCTCCCTCATTGCTGGCTCTGTCCAAAACGGTCATTTCACCTCCGCCCTCCTCCACTTTTCTTACATGCGCCGTGAGTCTATCCAGCCCAATGACTTCACCTTCCCCTGCACCTTCAAAGCTTCGGGTTCTCTCCGGGCTCCGGTCATCGGTAAACAGCTTCATGCATTGGCAATAAAGTCTGCACAAATTCTCGACGTTTTTGTGGGCTGCAGTGCTTTTGATATGTATTCTAAAACGGGATTAAGAGACGATGCGAGAAAAATGTTTGACGAAATGCCTGAAAGAAATATCGCGACTTGGAATGCGTACATTTCTAATTCTGTGCTTGATGGGAGGCCTAGAAATGCTATTTATGCATTTATTGAGTTTAGGAGAATTGGTGGGGAAGCTAATTCGATAACTTTTTGCGCCTTCTTTAATGCGTGTTCGGATTCCTCCTATTTAAAACTTGGTAGACAGTTGCATGGGTTTGTGATTAGAAGTGGGTTTACAGCAGATGTGTCGGTTGCAAATGGCATGATTGATTTTTATGGGAAGTGTGGGGATATTATGTCATCGGAGCTGGTTTTTGAGGGCATCGGTAATCGTAATGATGTTACTTGGTGCTCAATGGTTGCTGCATATGAGCAAAATGATGAAAAGGAGAAGGCTTGTATGGTGTTTTTGAGTGGTAGGAGAGAAGGTATGGAGCCCACAGATTTTTTGGTGTCGAGTGTTGCCAGTGCATGCGCAGGTATTGCGGGACTTGAGTTGGGCAGGATGGTTCATGCGCTTGCTGTGAAGGCATGTATTGAGGTGAGTGTTTTTGTTGGGAGTGCACTGGTTGACATGTATGGGAAGTGTGGAAGTATGGAGGATTGTGAAAAAGCTTTTCATGAAATGCCGGAGAGGAATTTGGTTACTTCGAATGGGATGCAGTTAGCATGAATTTGGTTAAGCAAGACCATCCGTCAATTAACTCATATTGTGCCAACACGTCATTGCAGCAAAAATTAATGGGCAAGATTCAATTGGAGCGCAAGGCATCGTTTGGTAAATCTAATTGAGAACTTTATTCGGATGCGATGTCGGAATCAGACGCCAATTCAAGTGGCGTTTGACCAAAATTAATAAATTAATTTAATCAAATTATTATATTAATTTAACCAATTTTTTTTTTTAAATAGACGTTTTTAAAAAAACAATTTTTTTTAAAAGGCGCAAAAGCCCGTTTAACTGGCGTTGGTTGAGAATTTTTTTTTATTAAGCAACTTTGAAAAAGAAGAAAGCTGGGTTAGTTAAAAGGGAGAGAGAGAGTAAACGCCAGTAGAATTGACGTTTGATTTTTTATTTTTATTTTTTTAAAAGCAAAGATGTCAGAATGAAGAGAGAGAGAGTGAACGTCACTTGAATTGACGTTTGAAACATTATTTTTTAAGCGAAAAACAGAGTTTAACGCCACTTGAATTGGCGTTTGAAACATTATTATTATTTTTAAAAAAAGTAAAGGTGTGAGAAAACAAATTTGAGAGAAAGAGTTGAATGCCACTAGAATTGGCGTTGGAACCCCTTTTTATTTTTACTTTTTTTTAAAAGCAAACTTGAAGTGGCGTTCAACTCTATCTCTCTCAAATTTGCTTTCTCACATCTTTGCCTTTAAAAATAATAATAATAATAATAATAATAATGTTTCAAACTTCAATTCAAGTGGCGTTAAACTCTTCATAAAAATTAATGTTTCACGCGCCAATTCAAGTGGTGTTCACTCTCTCTCTTTCATTCTGACATCTTTGCTTTAAAAATTAAAAAAAAATAAAAAATAATCAAACGCCAATTCCACTGGCGTTTACTCTCTCTCTCCCTCTTAACTTACCCAGCTTTCTTATTTTTCAAAGTTGCATAATAAAAAAAATTCTCAACCAACGCCAGTTAAACTGGCGTTTGCGGCTTTTGAAAAAATTCGTTTTTTTTAAAACGTCTATTTAATAAAATTATTTTTTTTAAACGTCTATTTTAAAAAATATATGGTTTAGTTAATATAATAATTTGATTAAGTTAATTTATTATTTTTGGTCCAATGCCACTTGAATTAGCTTCTGATTGCGATTACTGCATCCGAATAAGCCTAATTAGATTTACCAAACGATGCCTTACGCCCCAATTGAATCTTAGCCATTAATTTTTGCTGCAATGACGTGTCGGCACAATATGAATTAACTTACCGATGGTCTTGGATAACCAAATTCATGCTAACTGCATCCCTTGGAATGGGTTAATTGGTGGGTATGCTCATCAAGGACATGCTGACATGGCTTTGGCATTGCTTGAGGAAATGACATGTGAGGTGGTACCTAATTATGTGACACTGGTGTGTGTATTATCGGTGTGTAGTAGGGCTGGGGCTGTGAAGGCAGGCATGGCGATTTTTGAGTCAATGCGAGGGAGGTATGGGACTGAGCCAGGGATAGAGCATTATGCATGCATCGTGGACATGTTAGGGCGAGCGGGGATGGTAGATCGTGCCTATGAATTTATAAATAGAATGCCTGTTCGTCCAACTGTTTCAGTTTGGGGGGCTCTTTTAGGGGCCTGTAGAGTGTATGGAAAGCCAGAATTGGGAAAGATTGCAGCTGATAACTTATTTGAACTTGATCCTCATGACTCTGGCAACCATGTGCTGCTTTCAAATATGTTTGCAGCTGCTGGCCGGTAATTCCATTTGTCATTATACTGAAATTTAAAGAAATTAAATTTATTATTATGGACATCATTTGCTCATTTAGAGAGTTCACCTGAGGTTAAAAACCTTAAATCCATGCCAGTCTACACCTTTACGAGGAACATATAAAAAAAATAAAGAAAAAGAGCCATCAATCTTATTTGATTATGTAATATATTCTTCTTCAACTAAGTCTTTGAATTGTTAGACACGAAAACCTCTAGAGGGAGAACACTGAGGATGTAACGTAAATGGAAATCTGTTATTTTAAGTTTATATCCAGTAATAACTGGGTTGTTTAGGACCTAAAGGCAAGGCCTTTCTTAAACCTGTCATCCTGGGTAATGAAGAAGACCTACCATCTAATACCACCATATGAGTGGAATATGAGTCTATAACCTGAAAAAGTTTTCAGAGACTAGTATTTTTGGTAATACACATTAGGAATAAACCAGCATTCTTCAGTTCTAGTGTGCACCACACACTGCGATACATTACCTCACTTTTCTAATTGTGACAGTATTATAAGAATTTAGTGGTTTTGCTTGTACTAGGTTCCTGTATTCATTTATCGTTTTGTAAGTTACTTGACCATTAAACATCCAATGCAGGTGGGAAGAGGCGAACCTTGTAAGGAAAGAGATGAAGGATGTGGGGATCAAAAAGGGTGCAGGATGCAGTTGGATCTCTGTAAAGAACAGAGTCCATGTTTTCCAAGCCAAGGATACCTCGCATGAAAGAAACCCTGAGATTCAAGCAATGCTTGCTAAGCTGAAAAGGGAGATGAAGGCTGCTGGCTACATACCTGACACCAATTTTGCTCTATACGATTTAGAGGAGGAAGAGAGAGAATCAGAAGTCTGGTACCACAGCGAGAAGATTGCCCTTGCCTTGGCTCTCATTGTGGTTCCCCCTGGAGTCCCTATAAGAATCACAAAGAATCTTAGGATCTGTGTTGATTGCCATAGTGCGATTAAGTTTATCTCAGGCATAGTTGGAAGAGAAGTTATTGTAAGAGATAATAATCGGTTTCATCATTTTAGGGATGATCAATGCTCCTGTAGAGATTATTGGTAGTGATTTGACATATTTTTTAGTACCTACTCTCAAAGTAGTATTTTTTTTTTGGAAGCTGTGAATAATTTTTCCTAGCAATTCTTCGGTTTGGCGACGAAATTTTATTCCAAATCAGTGTTATTCACCATTCTCTTGGGAGGAAATTTTATTCCAAGTCAAGTATTTTTCACTTATCTTGATTTATTTCCGGTTTAAAATGAGCCAACGAAATTGAACAAGGTCGGCAAAAGAAACAAGGTACCCGACCCGGATATATAAAAATTCCATTCCGAAGGAAGGTGTAGAATAGGCCAGAAGGGAAGAGACAGAATTCATCTTCAAAGTCCAAAAATGGCGGCAGCAGCAGCAAAAGAAGCTTATCAAACGTCTTGCTCAATTCTATCAGGAGATATTCAGTCTCTTTTTCTTCATCATTACTCCATTTTTTCTGTGATTCATTGATTATATATATATATATATATATATATATATATATATATTGTGGGCCCAAGTGCAAATTAGGGTTCAATTGACCTAATCAATTAAATCGCACAAATTAAGGTTCATATTATGATTAAATGAAAAGACGGAAGAAGCCGAAAATAAAGAAGCAAGATCTCGAGAGAATCTTTCACGTGTCCTCGGCGAAGCGCGTGGAGGTGACTCATTTTAATTGATTGAGGATTGGATTGAGTGGCTAGAAGGCGGACGATCCGGGCATTACTTTGACGACTAAGGTAAATTTGGAATTTCTCCGGGGACATGTGCCTATCACACGACCACTCTCCAAAAAATCCTATAAATATATCTCTTCCACCCATCGGGAAGGGACTTCTCCGGGGGCAAGACTTGGACTCTTGGAAGATCAAAGGGACCTTTTTGGTGACTTAAAGGCTTGAATTCCACCTAAAAGCACCAAAGGGGTTTGGACATTCTCTCAACTTGAAGGACTCAAGAAGGCTCTTGGAATCCCTCATTACCTCTAACACGGTTCCTTGATTCTGGGGTTCTGCTTACGCGTCGTTGGAGTAATCGCCCACCGCCGTTTCTCCCCTCTTCAATCAATCAATCAATTTCAGTACTTTTCGTGGATTTCTCTCTCCTCACCAACACGAAACCCTAACCCTAAGAAGGTACGATTTCCTTTGCCCACATTTATTTAAGCGACTCTGCTGGGAGGTGTAGAATTAAATGAAGGTATGCCCACAACTTGAAGTGGAAGAACTACGGAAGAAGTCGCTTCACCAACAAAGCGGCATTACTCACCGGATCCGGTTCAAGGCAAGCCACTCAAGCTTTCCAAGGCGCAAAACTGGATTTTGACCTACCACTTATTGAGACGCTTGAAAAGGAAGTTCGACGTCACCACATACGGCCAATCAACAACAAACCAACGCAAGAAGGCGGCGAGGATGCGGTGGAGACCCGACGAATGATGTGCTGTTGAGATGCTCAAGGCATTGAAGGAAGCACGAAGAAGGGCAAGGAATGATGATGGCCATGATCTTTGAAATGCAGAGAGAAGTAAGAGGAGATGGGAATTTCCGCCAAAGCCGGTTGATGCAGATTCCCACTTTCAAGGCCATGTTCCTGTGAAGTTTGCATGGGGAACAAGTAGGTGTGGAAGACAACAATAATGGTAGCAACAACAAAGAGAACCACATTGTACCTCCATTAATCTGGAAAGTCAATTGGTTCCAATAATCAACTCGAAGCCCGAACAGTGGTGACGTACAACCTAGGATGGAAGCAAGCCAACCTCGAGCAAACATCATCTCATTTACTATTCCATCATTTTCACAGTGCAAATGCCAACCATTCCAAGCAATGTCCAAATGAATGAGCCAACAACTTCCACCAAAGGCCACTGCTCATGATCTGAGTGTCCATAAACCAATTTCTCTACCATACACACCACCGATGCAAAGATATCACAACACCCCGGAGAGTTCACGCTGATCCCATATGTGACGAAGGATGATATGATTGACGTGATCAATCAACTTCGCAGACATGTACATCTCGACCCTGGAGTTGGACTTTACTCCTCCTTACCTCGCACACATTCGGAGGCAACCTTACCCAACAGGGTATATTGAGCACCCCCGCATTTTTCAAAATACAACGGGGAAAAAAAAATGCTAGGGAACATATTGCCCGTGTTTATAGAGTCAATGTCTCCGTGGCTTCTGATATGACGTAAGTGAACAACCACAACTTGTTGATGCGGGAATTCAACAAGACTTTGTGGATAGTGCCTTTAGTTGGTACTACAATTTGGAGAAGAAGGGTCACCCATGATTGGGATGACTTAAAATTACAATTTTTCAAGAAATTTTCTATGCTAAGCGTAAACAGTAACCATTGTGGAGCTTATGCGGTTCAAGCGAAACCGAATGAGGAGTTGTCGATTATGTTGACAGGTTTAGGGCCCGACGCACGAGAGGTGTGCAGAGCCAATTGAAGAAAAGAACTTGGTTAAGTATATCTTAACAATGGTGCTTTAGACGCCTTCAAGTCCCACCTCATTACCAAAGCTTGTGATTCATTTGCGACCCTCTCATCTTTTGCACAAGACTTGGGAGGAATCATGACATTTCCCACCACCATGCGATGGTTACATGGAAGAGCAAGAGGATGAAGAATCGTGGCTTTAGGTGATTCTCGACCAAAACCACAAGGGGCAAGAGGGAGAAGAATGAGAAAATTGAGCGCGAGCAGAAAAAGCATGGTGACAAGTATACTAGAATGCCAGCCCGGGAGGCTATTACATGCAATGAGAGGCATTCAGAGCCTCAGACGAAACAATGGGTTGAGCGTGGAGTGGTGAAGCCTCCAAGACCCCGGTTGGTTGTAATGGAAGAGATGAAAAGAAGATCCAGGACTTCATGTATACCACCAATACGCAGGACGTTCCACTATGGATTGTTATACCGCATGGAGGATATACCACGAGAAGTCGATTACGGGGAGATTGAACTAGGAAGAAACGTGTAACACTATCACCCATGGTTCAATCCCGTGAAGTCATGAACCCAAATCTGCTCTACCATCGAAAAACTCCGAACTACGGATGAATTAAAATCCACCCAAGATGGTGGTCCACCAAAAATGGCGGTTTAAGTCCTCAGGAGTATCCCTTGCCAAGTAATTGGATGACCAAGGTTGGAGGCACAAGAATTGACGAATTAAAAAAATAAATATATATATATATATATATAATCCACCCAAGATGGTGGTCCACTCTAAATGGTGGTCAAGTCCTCGTAGACTGCACTTGCCAAGAAATTGGACGACCCAAGTGACGAGGCACCCGATTTCAAGTCCTCGTAGACCGCACTTGCCAAGAAATTGGACGACTCAAGTGACAAGGCACCCGATTTCAAGTCCTCGTAGATCGCACTTGCGAAGAATTGGATTTACCCAGTGACGAGGCACTCGAGTGTTACATTTTATCATTAAAAGTGAATGAGGCACCGACTATAAGTCCTTAGACCCAAAAAGTTATACTTTTAACTTTAAAAGTAATCGAGGCACTCGACTATAAGTCCTCGAACCAGACAAGTTATACTTTCAACTTCAAAAGTAATCGAGGATTTATTATTTGAAACGTTATGCTTTTCGTTAAAAGCAATTTTGTTATCAATAAATTGTCAAACTTCCACTTATGCTTGAATATTTTTTCTAATCTCTTTAAAAAAAAAAAAAGGAAGTATAGATTCAAGTGTTAGTTTGCATAAAAAAAAAAACAACAACATGTTTTTCTTGAATAGATTCATGTTTTTTTGCTTTTATGAGGCCTATTGGTGTCTTGGAGTCTTAATTCAACAACTTAAGATTCAATGTTAAATATTGAGTTTTAAAGAATCGCTTCAAATTAAAGGCAATCAATAAGGATAAAAGAAACTACAATTTGATAAATGAAATATATGTACATAAATTTTCTGATACAGGAAATGAAAAAAAAATATGAAAGTTTATGATCTAAAGGCCATGACCTGTCGAACTAAAGAGAAGGGAATAACTAAAGCCTTCAAGTCGACAATGGTGTGGTACCACGAGCCTTCAGATTAGAGGCTATCGAGCCTTCAAGGTCTTGGGTAACTGACTCAATTTCCCAAAAGCTTGGTCTTCAATTTATGTATGTCATCTTGAAGCTCCTAAAGTTTACATAAAGTAAGTCATCCTCATGGAGACGTGAAGTGACTTCCGAACGAAGTGCAACAACATGATGATTGTAAATAAAAGATCCAACCTAGCATAGAAGGGAGACATGTCCAAGGAAAGTTAGGAGATACCTAGATATCCTCAAAGAGATCCTCTAGGGCTTGCCCTCCTGTGGGTTGCTCCCTAGAGGTTCACTCTCCTAGGACTTTTGTTTTCAAGGCTTGCAAAACATCAAGCTTCAAGAAGTGAAGACTTCAACACTTAAAATATTTTGCACGATCATCTCACCAAAGGCGTGACTCACGCCAGGGGGCAAATGCTTCTTGGTAGATGGCATAGACATCCTCTAGAGTTGGGGTGAACTCCCCCCAAGCAGTGACAAATGTACATGTGGAAGAACACCAACGTGAAATCAAGACGGTAAGAGCATCTTGGTCCTGTCGGATACGAAGATCCCTGCATAATTGAATGCAACGCAAAATGCTCAACACTCTTCAAAGATATCCACATAATCGAAATTTACGAGAACCTCGTCGGTCAATGTTGCCACCCCTGAGAAGGCGATTGGATAAGTCGGATATGAAATGAATGGGATCAGAGGGGTATTCTATTTTTCTATACACATACGAGGAATGCGAAGCGAATGCAGGAAAGTTTGTCTAAACTTATGCCGTAGCATATAGAAATAAGCTCGCTTTCTCGGGAGGAGGAAAGGTTAGACGATCATAATTCTTCACTTGCTCCCGTAGAAAACGCCGAAGACCCATAAAAGGGAGCCTTTCCCCGGTCAACGATGAAAGGAACCTCCTTAGTAGTTTTCGGTCTGTGGAACGTTCACCGGAGTTGGCCTGCAACAAAAAAATATAACATGAGAATTCTAGAAACAAAGAAAGAAAGTGAATGAGCATTTGAAATTAAGTGCTTACCATAACAAGAGAGAGGGTATGAAACTTAAATAAGAAGATTAGATTTGGGAAAGGAAGATCTCTGACACCTTGAATTGGAAAGGAAGATCATGAACACCGAAAGAAGAAAAAAGAGCACAAGCATTAGGAGCCATTCAAATAAAAAGGGTAAAAAAGAAGAACGGAAATGTGAAAAAGGAGGCCATTAGGTCGGTTCCCCTAAGGGTCAATTCCGTAGGATTTAGCCACCCAAGGAGCTCTCCCTCTTACATTTAACTTCTCCTTACTCGTCAATCAACCGATTGGAATGAATGCTACTTCACCTAACATCCAACTAAGATCCTTGTTAAGGTGAAATGGCTCTAATAAATTCTTCCTCCTTTGCGATGTTGTCCTTTCTTTCAAAATATCCGAGCCAATGACCTTGTTAAGGTGAAATGGCTCTAATAAACTCTTCTCCTCATGCGGGGTTGTCCTTTCTTTCAAAATATCCGAGCCAAGGACCTTGTTAAGGGAAATGGCTTAATAAATTCCTCCTCCTCATGCGTTGTTCCTTTCTTCCGCAATATCCGAGCCAATGACCTTGTTAAGGTGAAATGGCTCTTATAATAGATCCTTCCTCCTTGCAGTGTTCCCTTTCTTCCGAATATCCGAGCCAATGACCTTGTTAAGGTGAAATGGCTCTAATAAATCCTCCTCCTCCTTGCAGTGTTGTTTTCTCTTTTGAGAATATCCAAGCCAAGATCCCGTTAAGGTGAAATGGCCTAAAAGAAAACTACAATCACCGAAAAAAGAGAAATCGATGAAACAATTAAGAAAAAATTAAACAAAAATATCAACCAACAAACAAACAATCAATCGACAAAAAATAAAATAATTATACATGAAAAGAGTTTTGAAATTCCAACTAAATAAAAGAATTATGAAAACAAAGATTTTTCTTGAAAGTAAGTCACCTTCAACAATCAAAACGAATTATGAATTAGAGGCGGTTATAATCAATTTCCCTGGCCTAAATAAAAAAGAAAATATATATATATATATATATATATATATATATATACCGTGTCCTTGATTTGTCGGTGCAAATGAGGTGATTTCTATCCCAAGAGAATTGATTGTTGATGGTCTTATGGGCTATTGTGAAGAAGAGATGGTGGAATATCTTCTCTTTTATTTTCGCACCACGAGAGAGCCTTTGACGCTTGTGTTCTCATTGAATCATTGTGTAGAATCACTGGGGTAATGCCAGGATCGATCAAGAATGACGGGGAAGGAGTGGAGAAGGCTATACGACTTTGATGACTTCATGGGATATAGCAGATAGGTTTGAAAGGAACCAAATAATTGGCATTGGGAAACAAGAGTAGGGTTAATCATGTTCATTCTTTTCATGGGCTTATTTTCTTTTAGTTTCATGAGGTGTTAATCGATAGTCATTGGATGAGGTGAAGGCATGTATAGCTTCAACGGATCTTTCTTATGGCAAAAAGGAAGCAAGGACAGTAATTAATCATGGAGCAACAGGACCTCTCAAAAATAAGATAAGTAAATATTTTATTTATTTATTTATATTTTTATTTTTTATTTTTTGAAAAAAATAAAATAAGATTTTATTTTATTTTATTTTCAAAAAAAAAAAAAAATAGGTTCTACCAAAGATTCAAAAAAAAAAAAAAAAAAAGTTACCTCATTTTTGTATAGGTTCTACCAAAAAAAAAAAAAAAAAAAAATTGACTAAGGGTTCTTTCTTAGAACTTTGGGCGTGAATAGAAAGGGACTATGGTTATCATGCATAATCATATGATTTTAATTTATTTCATATGATTTTATGATTTTGATTTGTTTTAAAAAAATTCTCTTTTCAAATTAAGAAAGATTTGATTTGATTTTCCAAAATAAAGAAAGATTTAATTTCAAAAAATAAAATTAAGATTTGATTTTATAAAATTAAGATTTGATTTTATTTTGAAATAAAATTAATTTTGATTTGATAAAAGGAAAGACTTGGTGTATCAAGATAAAAAAAAATTTTATTAGGAAGATTATTGCATATATATATATATAAGGAGTAAGATCCTATGGGTTTTAATTATAAATGTATAATATGACATGATTATTACTTTTACAAAAAGTCAATCAATTATGCATACATATAGATTATAAAATAATATTTTATATATTAGCTCCATCGAGCAATCGAGCATGCCTATATATCTTTAGGGAATTCTATATAAAGTTTGTTGTATCATACTATCTGGAGTACTACTCGAATTAATTATTAATAAGTATGTGTTGAATTTGATAAAATAAAATAAAAAAAAACAAAAAAAAAAACTCATGAATTGCTAATAAAGTTCTCCCCGGAGAATAGCGATTACTGAAAATATATATGAATGAGGGAATATTTTATGGGGTCTTACAATTTGAAAATTCATGGGTAATTGTGATAAATATAAGGTAATTAACTGACAATTAGGCGTTGCTGAATTTACGCCTTCAATCATAACTAGAGAATTATATGCATGGGATATAGGATTTGTCATTTGTATATCCATTTTATAAATTGAGGAAAAGAGGTTGTTTATCATTTCTGACTGACCCAAGCATCATACCATTATTCTAGAGTCCTTCCCATAATATTACTTATGGAAAGTTAGAATTATAGCCAATCAAAAAGATGCCTTGATTCAATCATTTTAGTATCCTGACTTGCAGAACTTTTATTTTATTTTATATGGAAATATTTTGCAATGACCAATCACAGTTTCACAAGGAATTCCTGTCAAAGCTAAAATAATGATTTGGTTTTGAAAATGAAGATCACGTTCACAGGAAGAATTCACGCTCATTTTTCACTTTGAATTGTAAATGTGTTGATTTTTCGCTTGTCAATTCTTCATGATTGTTTCATTTGTTTATCTTCCCAAAGCTTCACTACCACTATTACTCTGCAATTGCTTCTTTTTCCCTTTAGTTTTTTTTTTTTTTTTCTTCTTTCTCTAAAATACATGTCCAAAGAAAATCAATTGCTAATTTGCTATACTTGTCTGAAGTGGAATCAATTCCTGTCAATCCCATAAATGACTACGCCAGTATCACCAATTAAGGGAAAAAGATCTTGCGTTTAAAAAAAATAATAATATTATTATTATTTTATCAAATTAAATTATTCTTATTTAAAAAAAATATTTCTCGATTTTCAAAAAATATTTTCAGTAAAATAATTTCTTCCTAATTTTATTTTATAAGTATATAAATAAAATAATTTGATTTTGTTTCCAAAATAATAGGAATGATTTGATTTTCTATAAAGAAGGATTTGATCTTATTTACAAATCAAAATAAGATTTGATTTTATTTGACAAATATATAATTTATTTTGATTTAGTTTCAATATATGTATATATATACATATAAAAATTAATTAGGGAAACAAATATTATGCAAGGTTTGGAAAGATTTGATAGAGGATTTTCAAAGATATATTGGGAGAGCTCCCATAGGTTACGTCTCCTATGATTTTCTGTTTTCAGGACTTGCAAGATCAAGAATTTTTCAGAAAATTGAAGTAGTATTCACAGAGTTAGTATTTTGCACGATCGTCACTCTAAGGACACGACTCTCATAGGGGGCAAATGTGGGCCCAAGTGCAAATTAGGGTTCAATTGACCTAATTGAATTAAATGCACAAATTAAGGTTCAGATTATGATTAAATGGAAAGACGGAAAGAGCCGAAAATAAAGAAGCAAGATCTCGAGAGAATCTTTCACGTGTCCCGAGGCGTAAGCAGACGTGGAGGTGACTCATTTTGGGAATTGATTGAGGATTGGATTGGTGGCTGTGGAAGGCGGGACGATCTGGGCATTACTTTGATGACTAAGGGTAAATTTGGAATTTCTCCGAGGACATGTGCCTATCACATGACCACTCTCAAAAAACCCTATAAATATCTCTTCCACTCCATCGGAAGGGACTTCTCCTGGGATCAAGACTTGGACTCTTGGAAGATCAAAGGACCTTTTGGTGACTTAAAGGCTTGAATTCCACCTAAAAGCACCAAAGGGTTTTGACATTCTCTCAACTTGAAGGACTCAAGAAGGCTCTTGGAATCCTCATATTCTAACACTGCGGTTCCGGATTCTAGGGTTCTCGCCACGCGTCGTTAGAGTAATCGCCCACCGTCGCTCTCCCTCTTCAATCAATCAATCAATTCTGTACTTTTCGTGGATTTCTCTCCTCCTCAGCCAACACGAAACCCTAACCCTAGCAAGGTACGATTTCCTTGCCCACATATATATATATATGTGTGTATATCTTTATCACTAATTTATAGATACTTATTTGTTAGCACAGTAATTCTGAAACTACTTAAGTTGAATTTCTTATTTATACTTCAATTTAGTTTCACAATCATGTTTTGAGAAAAACAAATTTGTACATAAAAATTACAAATTAATATGTATTATTTATTACAAATTTAATTACAAAATTTCAACAACTATTATACATAAAAATTATTAAACTGTCCAAAAAATGATAAAATAACAAAAAAATAATGTTCGTACGAGCTAATAGACTAGTAATAGATAAATCAGGTTGAGAGTTGGAATTCTACCGATATACGATTGATAATAAATCCAGAAGACAGTAACACCATGATGTGTAGAAATATAATTCAAATTAAATATATGATTATTTAAAATTATGTATACAAGAAGTATAAAACTATTTTTATATTATAAATTGTACGTAAAACCTCATTTTCTATAATAATAATATTATCTCGTTTATAAAGGCATAAGAAAAATGAGCAAGTACGTAAGTATAAATTTATTATTTTATCTCATCATGTATTGCTGTTGAGAATAATTTATTTATTTATTAAATTAATTTTATAAATGAAAAAGGATTACTTGATATCAATATATATATATATATATATATATATATGGGATATTATTGGAGATGAGAGCTCCACAATAAGTAGAGATTCCATGGATTTTTTATTCTTATTTTTGATTATTTTAGGAAGTTTTAACTTTATATATATATATATATATATATATATATATATATATATATATATATATAATCAAAATTAAGGGCACGCGCATAAATATACTAAAAAGAGCATAACAATGATGATTTATAAAGAGAAAAATAGAAATCAAGGATGGAGCACCAATTAATATTACAATAATATTAGGTGCAACAAATTCTTGAACATTTTGCATAGCTAGGAAATCCACATGAATTAAGAGTACGTATTAGGAGTTAGGACCCATCATCGATCACTTAATAAACCAAAATTGCATGTCCTCATGCATGCTTAGTCACCGATCAATCGACCAATTTATCTAATTGAGTTTAATTAGAAGAAAGCGACGATGGCGGCCATAACTGCAAATGTGGAAAGCTCTAGGATGGAGGCGGCGGAGGCAGGGGAACCAGTAGGTGATTCTGACGGGGAACTACCGGTAGGGAAAACTCCATGTGGGATTGATCCAGCAACAGGTCCTGCAGCGGCATTATCATGACTTCCGTCCGTGGTTCCGGTGACCGCCGCGGTTAATGGGGATTTCTCCGGAGCGTTAGCAGCTGCAGAAGCCATTCCGACGACAGCAAGGAAGATAAGGGCAAGGGTGACAAGTTGACGTCCCATTTTTTTACAAATTGAAGGGCCGGTAATATTGGAATGGTATTTGTTTACTAGCTAGCTATATAGTATTTCAATTGATAGAATTCAAATAGAATGTAATGCAGCAATTCAGTGAATAAATAGGGAGAAAATTAAGTATGACTTGTGGAGCGTCAACTTCGGTATGCATATTTAAGGGTGGCCATTCATTTTGTTAGGCAGTCATGATATTCATTTTGGGCCAAATTAACATGCATGCATGCATGAAAGTATTATATATATATATATATATATATATATATATATATGCATGTTCTCTCTCCACAGGCCATTAGGCCTCCCAAATAAAGAAGAGAAATACACCAAACCTAGCCCATTCTTCTTCTTCATGAAGGTATTATATATGTGCTCTCCCATACGCCATTAGGCATCCCAAATAAAGAAGAGAAATACACCAAAAATTTGTTTAGGAAGATAATGGTACGTAAAATGAACTCCCAACTGTTGTTTCTTTCAAAATATAAATAAAAAGTCTTGAAAACTTTATTAGTATTTCATTACTAAATAAAAACAATTAAAAATACAATAACGTAATATAATATAATATTACAAAAAAATAATATAATATAAAATTGAATAATATAATATTTTATAATAAAATAATAATATATAAGTTAAAATAAAATAAAATACAATAATATAATATGATATAATATTACATAAAATAAATATATAAAATAATATAAAGACGAAGACCAAGTGCGCTGTGTCCATGCATGTGGTCTTGATCGATTTAAGACTAATAAAGAGAGTGTACTACGAAAAATACAAATATACTTTGTAAGATCTTAAGGTATTTTTTGTTTACAAATAAGTTTAAGAGATTGTACACGCCAAACATATGACTAGTCATGAGAGATCTTTAGCCAAAGATGGATCAAACTAAATCATCCTACATATGGGAAGACTTGGAAATTAAGATTTCAACATAATGCATCTTGGGTTTGTTTTGGAACCGCGGAATGTGAGACTTGGACTTTCCACCGGTTTCAATCCTTTTTACCACTCAATTGTTCCATACCCTTGTTGGTCCGTAATTGTTATTCTGTACAACTTATTGTCTTAGATGTGTGTGAAACAACTATATTTGTTTCTCTTGTAGATGATTTTCGATCCCAAGAGTCCTCTAAATGTTTATTTGAGACCTCTAATAGACGAGTTGAAGCTATTGTGGGATGTTAGAGTATAGACTTAGAATGTTTCAACGAAAACAAACCTTAACCTAAGGGTAGCAGTTATGTGGACAATCAGTGACTTTCCTACTTATGATATGTTATCTGGGTGGAGTACAGATGAAAAGATGTCTTGTTCATATTTATGGACCATACAAAGTCGTTTACTCTAGCTATCATATGGTCGGAAGCCTTGTTTCTTTGGTTGTCGTATTGTTGTTTTTTTCTAGTTGATCATCTGTTTCGAAGGAATATGGATAATTTCAAAAAAAAAGAAAGTAGAGAATGATCGTCCGGCACCACGACTAAACGTGTCATGAAGTTATCGGGTATCCTATTTAGGAAGAGCGTGCCTTAGAAACAATTAATGGGTTTAGTGAATCTCATAATTGGATGAAAAGAAGTCATAATCTAGACGTCATGCATATTAAGAAAAATGTTTTTGATAATGTATTTAACACAATCATAGATGTAAAGGGCAAGACGAAAGAAAATGAAAAAAGCACAGATGAATATAAAAAACATAAATGTAAGCATTCTGGACTAGAACTATAGGTGTCACTTACATGAAAGATTATAAAAAATATCATGCAAAGTAGACATTGCTAAGAAATTAATAGATAGAAGATGTGTCGATTAAAACTCTGAAGGTGCCAGATATATGGTTATACGTACATCAAATATTGCACGGTGTGTTACCGTTGGTAAGTTACAAGAAATGAAGAGTCATGAGTGTCATGTCTTCGTAGAGAGAGTGTTAAGCCTATAGTGTTTCGGGACTTGCTTGATTAGAAACTAATATGAGATGCATTGACTGAGCTTAGTCGCTTCTTCAGAGACTTGTGCTCAAATTAAAGGTGCTACATGAAAATAATCGAGAATTAAAAATTTTATTGAGATTACATGTAAGCTTGAAAAGATCTTCTCACCATGATTTTTTTATTCTATGGAGCATTTGTCAATCCACCTACCTATATATGAAGCTCGTGTTAGTGGTCTAATTCAATATCGATAGATGTATCCTTTCGAGAGGGTGATAAGAAATCTGAAGAAAATGAAAAATAGAACAATGTTGAGGAATCGATAATGTAAAGCATACAATTTTGATGAAATATCGAGACATACAGTTGCTCACTCCGATGATATTGGTTGTGATTCAAAACTCTATAAAACTAGTTTAGGACTGAGCTGGACTGAGTTTTTCGTACGCATATTAAAAAAGAATAGTGGCAGCGATACCTCCGGAAAAAAGAACAAAAAATCATCATGATTTTACGATATGGAAAGTGAAATCTTGTAATTTTGATAGTATTGGTTTGTAGATAGTATATACACCAATTACATATTACAAAAGCTAAGTTTTTTTCTCATGTTAAAAAAAAATACACTAATAATAAGGTTGGGTAGAAGAAATAAATTACGGGAAAAAATGGTCAAGCCGTAAAGTTATTTTGGTGTAGGTAAATTACAACTTTTGATAAAGCTATATAGTTAATCTCTATTTTCATTTTTTTTCCCCTCCACTATTCTCACTTTATATTCCCACTTATCCACTAATCTATTCTCATTATCTTTCACTCTCTTTTCAATATCTAAGTTTCTCTTATTATTTACTCTTTTTTTTATCTTATTATTTTTAAAATTATTCACACACGTAAGTACGTGCTCGATAATGAATAATGGGGGGGGGGGGGGGGGGTTAAATTTTATCATAATTACAAACTCTAAATTTTAATTTTGTTTCAATAGGTTCGTTCTACTTTGATTCACTTTTTTTAGTACCACTTCTTGATAAGTAAAAGAGTAAATTGGCAAATCAGAACCAAGTTTATTTATTTTATTTTATTTGTCTCGGGAAAACTGAGAACCAAGTTCACGAACACAATAACAATTTCCTCGGGTATACCTTCAGGTTTTTTGGTCATGCAACAACACCTATATTGGCAATCGCCAACAGTAAAGAGCTTACGTATCAAGCATTGATGATTTGTAACAAAAAACATAATAATAATTGTGAAGCAAGCTGATTACTACGACTCTCTCTACAATTCACAATCAAGCATCAATCTATTGAAGCCAATAATATATATATATATATATATATATATATATATATATATATATATATACACACACACACACACATTCTATTGACAAGTTAAGATTTGGAGCACTGACCCTCCAAGTTAGAATATACATGTAGAAAAACCCAGACACAAAACAAACATCATCAGATACAACACAACACCACACCTTGAATGCTCCCATCCAGCTTAAAGGAACTACTTGACTCTTCGAGTATCAGCCCCGTCAATATACTATACATAAGATTGACAAGTATGAATCCCTAAATTAGACACTCCACAATTTACACAATACAGAAAGACTACATATGAATTTTTTAAAGCATACAGGGATATAATCTGCAGTAACAGGGTAACAGAAGACTCCTTGATACATTACAGTGACTACTGAAAATAGCAAGCTCATTGATGATAGATGAGCCAGTTACATTTTTGCAACCTAATACATTAAAATCATTCACAAACAATGCTTTGCATGCAGACTGGTGGATATGATGGTTGCATTCAAAAACTTAGCTCCAACAGTAATCAATAAGTTTATGAACTGGACTCTTTCTAGACATCTTTAGTACTTTGGCAGACCAAAGCCATTTTAAGATGAATCCAAGGAAGCCGCCAATCTCATCTTTCTCCAGATACTAACATGGGCTGATTCAATAACAAAAACAAAGAGTTACCTGCGTTGCTCCCCCCAATATGATGATTTGAAAAGAATACAATGTTTCCAAATCAAAGCATAATCTATCCTTGCCATAAAAGGAAAAAATTGAAAGAGCATTTCATTAGTATTGTTATCAAGCTCCATGGGACCATGGGAACCTTTTAGTTAATAAACTGCCACCTAACTTGGTCAAGTCCATGAAACTTTGTGTACCCCCTAACTAATCTTTAAAATGCAGAGTTAGCACAAAAAATAGCATGATATATTAACTCAATGCTCCCTGATCAACTTCGTAGACCGCACTTCAAAGTTGATTGGAATATGTTGTAAGCCAAATGGATAAGGAGAATGGCAGAATGCTTATGTATCTCCAAAGGATGTCATGTTGGGAATAAATTTTTTTTTATGAATGCTAAACAGCATATAATTTTTTTACAAATCCACATAGATAGTGAACTTTAAACCTAGTGGTTGGAGCAAAGAAACTGACTGACAAATGTTTTTAGTTTAAATAAACACAAATAGAATTGATTGTAAAGCACCTACATACCCTAACTTTAACTTCAAAACCTAAATAATTGATCGTAAATTTAGCCAAAAGCTTGATCATTTCGCCCTGAAGTACCATACTGATTTTATCCCTAAATTTCAATAAACACACACCCAAATGTGCTCCACAGGAAATTCTAAATCTGTAGCTTCCCTTTTTACCGTGTTCCATATCAAGACTTAACACCCTATAAAGCTATTTTTCAAAACCAAAAGGTAAAGCATTTTCCTTCTTTGTTATTCCCATTGTTCTAAAAATCCCTGCCTAAAATCCCCGCCTAGGCGCTAGGCCCCCTTTGGCGCCCCGCCTAGGCGCTAGGCCCCCCAATTGCCTCACCTAGGCTCAAGGCGGCAAAAAAATTCCTCGAGAAAATTAGGTGGGGCCTATGCGGGGTCTATACGGAGAGATTTTTTTTATTTTAATAACTACCCAAACCAGATCTTGATATATTTATTTTTTTAATGATTTACCATATTCATAATACATGTTGTAACATATCAAATCACAACAAGAAGTGAACAATATCAAGTCAAAATGGATAATTTTATTATAGTTGTAATTTTTTGAACTTGTACCAACTTCAAATTATATAAATGATGATACATTTGTAATATTTAGTTTAATTCACTATAATTCTTAAATTTATGTTTAGTTTCTTAAGTTTTAATATAGAATTAAATTCTTAAAATTTTAAATTTTATTATTTAATAACAATCTTGTTTATAAATTTATAAATAAAACTAATACGTTAAAAATATGTTTGAACTTTGAACAATTGCATGTTTATTTTTGAATTTTGACATTAGCAACAATATAGATGTGTTTGATCTTCAAGCAAATGTCTTTATTATCTTTATCATATATTGTTTTGCTTTATATTATTGTTTTGTTTGGATAAACGTAAATTAAAATATTAAAATTGACTTAAAATAAAAAATCCCGCCTAGGCCCCGCCTAGGCCCCGCCTAGGCCCCCCTTGGCCGCCCGCCTAGCGCCTTTTAGAACATTGGTTATTCCAAATAGCTATTCATTCACATTAACAAGTGCAACATCTGACTGTGTAAACAAAAGCCCCATTTTTTCCTTTAAACCTTTCTGCAAAATATGTCATTCACACAACCTAACCAACAAAAACTAACCAACTTAAAAATTAAAAGGCAATCAGTGAGATGACTCGACTCAGTACACATAATATGAAAGCCAATGTTGTGACATTTTATTACGCAACAGAAACCAAGGGAAAAAAAGCAGCAAGTGCATTGAATTATACAACAGCCAATGAATTTATGAGCAATAATTTTTTAAGGCTTAGAATCTTTTAGGAAGCATAAATTCAATTTTGAAAAACAATAGAAGGAAAATCAACAAAGGACAAAGGTTTTTCATCCTCCTTGCTAAACAATCAAATCGACAAAGTTGGATTAACAGCAAAGGAACAATTTATTTCCGCATCAATGTCTCTAGAAGCTACGTCAAATTCACTGATAGCAGGATACTAGCAACTTCTTTCACATTTCAATTTACAAAATCCTATGAACATAAGGACAGTCTTCTTGAACAGTTATATATGGAACTATTCTTTTAAGACCAAGTTTGAATAAAGAAGGTAGCCTACATGGGTGTCTTGTGGTCATGGGTAACAAAACACTAATGCTTGACTGGTATGCATGGTTTATGTGCGTATATCTTGAGGATTAGTATCACTTCGGAAAAGGGTGGGGATTACCCTGACTAACCAAAAGAGTTACATAAAAGAGATGTGTTGCTTGCACAATTTGGTAAGAACGTTCATATCATACTCCTACAAGTGCATATACTTAAACATGGCTTAAAAGATCAACACATCATAAAACTTATCCAAAGAAAAAAAACAAAAAACAGAGTAAAACATCATAAAAGAATGAAACCCACTCATAGACACATTGAACATTCTAATACATAGATAATTAATGATAAATCTCAACTTCTCAGCTTCATCAGAAGTGTTCACGTGTTAATCAGAGACCATTCACATATATGTAGAAGACTTAATGTACACCAAGACACCGGGAAGAAAATGAGAAAAATATAAAAGCATCATGTTTGAGCATCTTTGCTTATATTTCATGAGATAGAAGTGAAAAGTAATAGTAAAGTGAATGAAAGGACAGATAACTTATACAATTATATAAGGGAAAAATGTATATACACAACTGTGTAGTACACAGTCACCTATGGCGACGGTTTTTTTGGGCTATAGCGACGGTCACCCGTCGCTATATATATATACACAGCTATAGCCCAAAAAAACCGTCGCTATATGTATATACACAGCTATACCCGTTGCTATAGCCCAAAAAAAAAACTGTCATTATAGGCATCGTGTACATACATAAAGGTGTATATACATATAACCCATTATATATATATATAAGAAAAATATTTCCAGTTGCGTGGCCTACGATTCAATAAACTCTTTTTTACTTTTTTGGTCCCAAGTATGGGAATTGAAACCAAAAGCCTTGAGGTAATTCCTCAATGCCTGTGTCATTTCTCCCACCCCTTGAGGTCACTATGGTGCAATACTCTCAAAAAGGAGGATTGGGCAGCAGGATAGGTATTAAGCTATCTAATGGTTAGTGGCAAAAGCAAATTACTTATCATACACTACCAGAGCTACTAATGTATTTTATCACAATTATTTAAGTGTTGCAGTCTGCAGGGATCAGAAAGAAACCAATTTGGTAAGAACGTTCATATCATACTCCTACAAGTGCATATACTTAAACATGGCTTAAAAGATCAACACATCATAAAACTTATCCAAAGAAAAAAAAACAAAAAACAGAGTAAAACATCATAAAAGAATGAAACCCACTCATAGACACATTGAACATTCTAATACATAGATAATTAATGATCAATCTCAACTTCTCAGCTTCATCAGAAGTGTTCACGTGTTAATCAGAGACCATTCACATATATGTAGAAGACTTAATGTACACCAAGACACCGGAAAGAAAATGAGAAAAATATAAAAGCATCATGTTTGAGCATCTTTGCTTATATTTCATGAGATAGAAGTGAAAAGTAATAGTAAAGTGAATGAAAGGACAGATAACTTATACAATTATATAAGGGAAAAATGTATATACACAACTGTGTAGTACACAGTCACCTATGGCGACGGTTTTCTTGGGCTATAGCGACGGTCACCCGTCGCTATATGTATATACACAGCTATAGCCCAAAAAAACCGTCGCTATATGTATACACACAACTATACCCATTGCTATAGCCCAAAAAAACCGTCGCCATAGGCGACTGTGTACTACAAAGCAGTGTATATACATATAACCCATTATATATATATATAAGAAAAATATTTCCAGTTGCGTGGCCTACGATTCAATAAACTCTTTTTTACTTTTTTGGTCCCAAGTATGGGAATTGAAACCAAAAGCCTTGAGGTAATTCCTCAATGCCTGTGTCATTTCTCCCACCCCTTGAGGTCAGTATGGTGTAATACTCTCAAAAAGGAGGATTGGGCAGCAGGATAGGTATTAAGCTATCTAATGGTTAGTGGCAAAAGCAAATTACTTATCATACACTACCAGAGCTACTAATGTATTTTATCACAATTATTTAAGTGTTGCAGTCTGCAGGGATCAGAAAGAAAGCCATAGAGAATCTATTCTTCCCTCCAACCCACATGTCCAAAAAACTTACTTTCTCAAGAAGTCACACTCTGCATGTGGCACCAACATAAACCAGACAGAACGATTGTAGATGTTCCAGTACTCTGATGACTCCAAGAATCAGAATATTATGTTTGCGAACTCATAGAGTCATCTCTAAAAAGAATGTGTCGCCTGCATACATCAGTCTAAAGGCAGGCGTCTCCGCTTCCCATAATCTGCATCCCTCAATCGCGACCTGTGACCCTCTTCTGGCATCACACGTGATCTGCTATGAGATCTTGAAGAAGCCTGTCCCCGATCCCAATTATCCTCGTAACCCAAGTCACGTTCCTTTTGTAGTGGGTCTCGATAATCATCCTTTTCCTCCTTGTACCTGTGCTCCCTATCATATCTGTCCCTGTCTTGCTCCCTCTCATCACGATGCCTCTTCTCAAAGTTTCCTGACCAGTCACGCTCAGAGCCCTGCTCCTTTTCCCGGGAAGCAGTAGCATTTGACCTTACGCCTTATCATGGCTTGTCTCTCCATATCCATATTCAGAACCACCATCTTCACCACCGTTACTCGACTCTCGTGTTCTTTGGCCGTGTTCTTCCTCTCCCCATCCACTCATGCTTGTATCAGTCCAAATTCCTGCATGAGGTCCATTCATCCCAGTGTTCCCCATCATCCCCATTCCATTAGCAGCCATTCCTCGGCCGAAAAATGCAGGGTTAATATGAGGAGCCACCCCACCAAGTCCCATTGTATTAACATTTGGAAAAGGAGGAAGCATCCCATGAAAAGCAGGACCCGGAAAGCTTCCATAACCAGCTCCTCGACCCATATAAGTTTGATCAAATCCAGTAGTCATCATACCCTGAGGATGCATAAAACCAGCAGGACCGCCAAAAGCAGGTCCTGCAAGGCCTTGCCCAAATCCTCCGCCAGAGGCACCAGCTCCAATCACAGGGACATTCCCAACCGTGTTCTTTGTTCCAATAAACCCTCCTCTTCCTCTCATGTGTCCACCCCCCCGGTTAAGTACTCCCTGTCCCCCTCGTCCCCACCCACCTCTTCCAAAACCTCTCCCTGCATCTCCACTGGGATAAGTTGTCCCACCTCTTCCTGCCCCATCATTCATAGGCCTCCTACCCTGTGGCTGAGATTGGGGCTGGACTTGGGATTTGTTCGTATAAGAAGCACCCATCTGTTTTATAGTTTGTGGAGAAGCAAATGCCACCACACAAGCTCGCCCATTGAAAAAGTGACCATTCATTCCTTCTTTGCATGCAGATGCAGCAGCTAATTCATAGAATTCAACCTGACAATAGCCCTTGGATTTTCCACTAGCTCTCTCGTCAAAAAACTTAATCTCCTTAACCCTCCCATATTGGGATAACACACTCTCAAGCTCTGCATCAGTAGTCCACCAATGCAATTCCCCCACAAAGAGCATAGTAGCACCATTCTCTACAGGTGGCCTAATCTGATTATCATCGACAATTGAGCGGTTCACATTTACATTTACATTTACACCCACATTCGCATTCATTTGATTGGATGGCATCTGTGAAGAACCTATTGAGACACCTACACTAGGATTCAGCAATGGTACAGACTCATTGGCAACTTTAGTTGACATATCAACAGGGACGGCCTCAAATTTGTGGGCAGTGGGAATGGATCCTCGATACCCCAAATTCAATGCTTGCGAATCACGAGTCATATCCGGAGCAATTCCCTTCTGTGAAATATTAAGAGTTCCCATATCTGATCCCTCCATGGCAGTTAACCCTTCCTTCTGCTCAAGAAACCGGAGCCCATCATTTATCGCCTTCCTTTCAGTTGCAACTACATGGATGCTTAGCTCTTCTGGCACCACATTTACTGTTCTAGGTTCGGGAACACTAGTCTTCTGTGCTTGGAATCCCCCATTGGGCACACCAACAGATGGAACTGGCGCCTCAGATCGCTGAAGCTGAAGGAAACCCTGTCCAACATTAACATCGCTGTAAAGATCATCATACTCATCTTCTTCACCTGTGATTTCATCCTCTGCAAGTGCAGAAATTTCCCCACCTCCATTATATTGCATCTTTTGAGATCCTCCATATCCATCATCTTCATAATCTAATTGCTCTTCGGCCATGGGATCCATTTAGGCTAACTCAAGATTGGTCAAATAACAAAATAATTATCTCCACCTAATTAAAACCAGAAGAGAAACTTATGATTAAGATGGTGCTCTATTTTACACCACTACATGTGTGTTTATATACATATATACGGAGGGAGGGAGAGAGAGATCTGGTAGTCAGCAAAGAACACAATCAACATAAAGGTTCAAGTCTCTCAGCAAACAATTGAATATTGTAAGGAGACTTGATGAATAACCATATTAGATAGCATGATACACATCAAAACATACGATCAACCTTAAGCATCATATAAACAATAACACTATAAAGATCTAGCTCCTACCAAAAAGGAAAATTAATGCACAGATCTTTCTTCAACACAAAAGAATCCACTTTTTACATACCCATTTCATTTAGAGCAATATCTAGAGGCGTAATATCATTATAATTAACCAAAGAGACATCATCATGATGCGTAAGAATAATAAATTCCAAATACCCACATCGTAATTTCACAAAACAAATAAAAATCACAAACAGCCCATTAAAGATTAACACCCCGTATTACATATTTAGTAAAATTACGAATAAGAATAATTAAATTAAACTGAAACAATTATTGAACCGAAGTGGATGAACATTACCAATATATCTGAAAGACCGAAAGTGGAACCGCGCAAAAAAGGAGAGATAATGACCAGCTTTTGGTGGTAGCTGTATGTGTAGATAGATTTACGGAGACATTAAATATCGAGTTAGAGCATCCGTACTATTATTTTTGTCTCAGCTCCCGAGATGTGAAAATAATATCTCGTCCACTTTAATACAGGAGATGTCTGCTCTGCATTATTAAACTGCAAATTCTAAAATTTTCGAAAATATCCTCCCCGTCCGAACTACTAAAGCGTCAACTTTCATTTTATATATTAAATATATGAATATAAAATTATGAAACGGCGTGGTTTAGATATATTACATGTCCGCCGTGAGTCTTAACAAACTCGCTGCTACGCATTTCTTCTTCATTACCTCCATCGTTTCCTCTCCAACCAATCCATTCAGCTTCAGGTACGAATATAAATAATTAGTGGAATGATTATAATAGAATCCAGTCTAATTAATTTGATATTATGTATAATTTGGAAGGGAAACCATCGATCTTGAAGCGACTGGCAGTTTCTTGTGTTTCTTCAGCTCTGAAAATGACGAAAACAGATCACCATATCACTGATAAATTGGGTGGCACGAGCTTTGAGAGCTTGAGTGGGTCTTTGAACTTAAAGAAGGAAACGAATAAATTGATGAAAGACAAGAGATAGGAGTGATGGAACGCATTCGGAATACAATAACAACATATATGTTAAAATGATGTAAATTTATTTAATTTTAATTAATATAATAATTATAATTTTATAGCATATAATAAAAATTATTAATTATAAATTTATTTTATTCTAAATTTTATAAATTATACTAATTTTAAAATTTAATATATCATCATTTGATTTCAAAAATTAAATTATATATTTAATTTTGAACGAAAAGAGTAATACTATGCCTACTCATATATAATGAATTATTAATTAATTATAAGTTCACACATCATCCTATAAGTTATATTTTGTAAAAATCTTTTTAATTTTTGTACAGTCTTTTGGTTATACTAGACAGCTTAGTCCTATATGATACATGACGAATTATTAATTATAAGTACATCCATTTCCATTTTTTTTTGCAGTAGTAGCATTGCTCCCTTTTCTTTATTTTTTATTTTTTGACTTTTATTTTTATAATTCGTACTATTATTACTTACGTTCACATATAAAGATAAACGAATTAAATACAACTTGTACAATTCTGTTACTCCATTAACTGAATCAAACTTCTTTTACTTCTTCCCTTTTTCCAAAAAAAGTATAAATATGAATTAAACATCCTACCTAAAGAATATACTACTATAATTGAATAATCACAACAAAAGGAAAATAAAAAATCTTATCAGACTAAACTAAGCTGACCGCTAAACATACCGACCATTCAGCTTAGCTAATGTCAAAATGTAAAATTAATTAAATGAGATGAGGCCAATTTGATGGCTGTAGCTCAACTAGGCCTTGTCCTAGCATCCAATTGGCCCCAATGACCTGTGTCACTCACTCCCTAAAGAAAGAATACAAGAACACAAACTGAGCCACTTTTGTACACCTCCATGAAAGCCGAAAAAGGGATCCTGTAATGCCTGAGGACCGATGAGCATTTGATGTAAAAACCAGAGTTAGGAAATGCTTCAGAATATGTGGCTAAATTCGGTCTTTGTATCTCTGTATCAATACATTCCCTTAAAAACAGGATTAGTTCGGCATATACTTGCCCCATATTCCTCATACTCTGCTTTTGTATGACAAGCCTGTTCAAAGAGGGAGACAATATCATTGTATATATATAAAAAATCCAGAATGCGATCAAGAATTTTAATAAATTCAGATATCAATGAAAATAAACAAAAGGCAGTGAGCAAGAATCAACTAAAAGATATAGAAGCCAAGTTCATCCCATAAACCTTACTTTCTCCTTTAGTAATAATAACAGGCAGTAACAATATCTGTAACTATAACAATTTCCGTCTTACTGATTCAATAATGCTACACAAGCTTCTTATCCGTGAAAGAGTTCTCGTTTATCCCAACTGATAATTTTTCTTTGGGTTAGGGGATCCCCTGATTTGAATATATTTATTCATTATCAATAAAAATAACAGCTATGCCATTTCCCTGAATTAAAAAAAGGAGAGAACCTGTTCTCAACATACGTGTACACGAAAAGAAGCCTGGCAAGATCTGAACAGTGTTACATGATTTTAGTTTCAGTGCAATGAGTGCATTAATCATCACTTTTGATAATTTCATTGATAATTGACTATTTTGAACTTATTAAACTGAGATTGATGACAGGCGTATCCATTTGGGAATTTCAAGGATATATCAGCAGTGGCCCACTGGCCCTTGATTAATAGAAGTGAGATGGGACTATATACACATAATATTTACAATAAATGAAAGACAATATTGCAATTATATTCAGTTTCACTGCTAGGAAGCACAGACACTTTCCGGAGAACTATGAATGTGTTGGACACGGAATCGCTCGGGAGCATGTCCCAACACGCACCCGTGAACTCATTTTTTTTAAATCCTGGACACGTTCACGTCCGGAAAAACTAAAATAAAAATTGCAGTACTTAAGTTTACAATCTAGTAGTTGCATATTTGAGTGACTACTGGCTGCATATTTGAGTATTGAGTTGCTGCCCAAATTCTTAGCTCCAAGTTTATTCCATATAAGGCTGCATATTTGAATCATCGAGTGGCTGCCCAAATTCTTAAGTTTATTAGATATATGTTTAACTGCGGGCTGCCTAATGGGTATGTTATAAATTTGTATATGGTGTAGGCTGCATATTTGCGTGGCTGGCAGGCTGCATATTTCATCTTATTTTAGTATTGGTTAACATTAAATATTATTACAAATTTATAATTGTTAACATTACTTTTATTCCATATATGTGATTAAATAAATTAATATTATATATATAATTGAATGTGTCCCTAACATATTGTATCCTATTTTTTTAGAAAATGCCATATCCTGGCGTGTCATGTCGTGTCCGCAACCTGTGTCCGAGTCGGTGGTTCCTATAGTTTCAGAATAGCAACATGTTGTACTCACATTCACAAGAAATGAAAACCACTTCTCCAGCCTAATTCTAATCATTTACATTCAACTATTTTAAAGTGGCGTCCCCTTCCTAAGCAAGCAACTCTTGGTGCTAATTTTTGTAGGCATACTTTACTGTACCTACACCTTTTGAGTTTGATTCTATTTGGCAACATACAACTATTGACATATAAATTTTGTAGGCTGTAAGAATTAATTTTCAATTACCAACGATACAGGAGTTCTCGCCTTCTCGGCAATCATAACATATTATCATGTTCCCAACTATAAAAGAACTTCCTGTCAAAGAATCAAAATTACTAAAAAGATGAGAAATTTATTTTTACCATTTGAGAGGACCTCAAAGGAGATTGGGAAAGTGATACATGCAGTAAGAATATAGCTTAAAACACTCCACTTTATAATTTCAGAGGACCTCAAAGGAGATTGGGAAGTGATAAATGCAGTAAGTATATAGCTCAACACACTCCACTCCTGCATTAAATTATATAAAGAGAGAGAGATACTTGCATTAAATTATATAAAGAGAGAGAGATACTGGTAAGAATATAGCTTAACACACTCCACTCTTGCATTAAACTATATAAAGAGAGATAGACACTGGTAGCTTTATCTTTATGTAAAATTGGAGCCTGAGAGGCAGCAGAGACGACTACGAATGTGATCATATAGTTACCTAAAAATAAACAACGCAAGCATATAACTAGAGAGAGAGAGAGAGAGATAATACATACCGCAAAAAATTCTGGTGTTGATGCAAGTACTGAGCCTCCAAACCAAACTGCATACCTTTGGATTGGATGGCTGACTACATTGACTTCCACCGGTTGTGTCTGGCATCAAAAGACTTTAAAATCCACCACAATAATAATGATAAAAGGTTTAAAAGTAAAGAATGTTCTTACTTTAATTTCACCACCAAGCCGAGCATTAGATGCAAGAACCCGAGCATCCACGATCTTTTTAACATCCCGTTGTAACCTTCGGTGGAAGTCTTTGAACATGGTTGACCCTCCAGATAACACTATATTCTGAAACAATTATCAAAATAGATGAGCAGAAGACTGGAAAAGTGTATGGATAAATCTGTCCAATATCTCTCATAAACAAGAAATCTCCCGTTTAGGATATCAATTGCATGTGTCATTAATAAAAAGTTAATAAAGTTCAGAAATGAGTTTTAATTAGACATCCTTATAACAACTACACTCAGATTCTTAAGACCCATTTCTGCTATAAGGAAAAGTAAATGGCTGAAGAGGTTGAATGATACCTGAAGTGTTTGTGTTAAGAAGTAAATTGCAACAACTCGTTAGTTTTCTACAAACAAAAGACATAATGTCATCGGTTATCAAAATAACGATATATGCTTTTGGTACCGGTGACAAAAAGTAATAGGTCCATGGCATATACTCTACCGGGTATAAAGTTAGCTACCTAAAAGGGTTAAAAGTGTCTCTTTTTATCCCCATTCTTTTAGTTTTGGCAAAAAATTCAACCGTATGGATACATAGCATGCAAAACTATGAGTATATAATTTTTTTGATTTGATTTGAGGTTGTGGAACACCATTATTATAACTGTGTAAAACAAGTATTTTTCGAAGGATCAAATTTACTATTTTCATTAGTATAAAATCGTTGACTCAGATTACGAATCATATGAAAATTTAAATGCTCTCATATTTTTACAGATCTTTGTATTGTATGGTTGGATATTTCTGAAAAACTTAGAGAGTCAATTTAACCATATAATGTAGCTCAACTTATATACCCGGCTGGGTATAACCCTTTTCTGGGATAATGTTTTGTTTCCTTTACTTTTTCGTTTCCTCATAAAAGACAAAGTTAAGGGTTGGGTGATTTTGGTAATCATGCTCAGCACCTTGCTTTAAAAAACACTTTCTTCTATTAGGATGCAGGGGTGGGAGAGGAGAGGGACAGACCCATTCCTATGCACATGATAATAGATGGATACTAGTCTGCCATCAGCATTAATCAAGACTGAAAAACTCAATAACTATCTGAAAATAGATGTTTTGTAATAATTAAATAAATTATGCAACCATAATAATTAAAATATGAAAGAAAAATATGAAGAATAGAATAATTATTAAAGTTTATAATCACCTAGAAAGCAACTCTAAATAAATAGTAACTTCTCACAGAACAATACCCTTAATTATGTATACAGTTAAGTTTCGCATCATCTAAGAAAAAACAACTATCTTCTTTCTTAATAAATTTACTTCACCTTATACAAGGCTCTTCTTGTGTCGATTGGTGCAGATTGAATACACTTATCTATTACAGCAGGTAAAGGGGTTGTAAGCTCGCTACTGTATATCTCAGGACTGAAGAAAACCTGAAAAGAAAAACCAATATCAAATTTCAGAAACAAGTTTGGCATGAAACAATGGCCAAAGAGTCATCACCAGCAAAGTATTATAGCATATCATATTTATATATAAATTTACTCGGTTATCTTATGCATCCTAGCCGATTGGTTTGCTACAACTATCCCATGGTCACAAGGAAACAATAGAACACTTCAATGGAGAAAACACAATTTTGGTCCAAGTCATCCTATCATATTGTTTTGTTACATCATCTCAAGAGAACATTATAAAAATTCTAGTAAGGGTTAAGTAAATAGTTCTATTGAAATTCACCATCTTGATGATTAATGGTTGGGAGTCTGTAATGTGCAGCATCATATTGTTGGGTGTGTACTATAGCTTGTCAAGTACAAAATTGTTTGGCCAATACCAAAAACATATAGACACCACCTTTGCCACATAACTGGCGATCAAAACGAGGAGGAAGCTAAAGTCGGGCATACTATGATAAAATTTTGTGGCATGGTCTAATATTAAAATCTAATTGAGACCACCAATTTGCAATAGTAAGGGATGGCCAGAACAAAGAGAAAATAAAACTCAGGTATGTATAATAGTTTTGTTAATAGACTGGGTTGGCATATAAGAAAAAGGATCCTCAGGTGTATGCTGTTTTGTGCAGCACAATTTCTGGTAGCAAACTTGAACGAGAGACTGTCTCTAACTTATAACAGAAAGGAAATTCTAATGAATAGGTGATAAAACAAAGAGTAGTGGAACATCCATATTACAAGGACAAAAGATGATAAGAGGCTATTAAAGAAGGCACCCTTCCTGAATTCCCCACCACCACTTTAAAAATGCAACAAGATGTATAAAGTGAATATAAACTTCAAGTAACTAGCAAAATTAGTTTTTCCAAGTTTAAGACATTGTTGAGTTGAGTCCAAGTTTAAGAAAACCACATTAAAAGTACAATGCATGCTCCACTAACAACTTCACTGAAGACGTGATTAAATTTTAGTTTAAATTTTTAAAAAAAAAGATGAAGAAAAGGAAATGTTCCGAGTAAAAATATGTTGGCTGTGCAGTTTATCACAATGTGATCAGTCATTTTCTACTAGACTGGGAAATGTCAATCATATCCAATAAAATGAACTGTAGTGCTAAAACAATAAAAATAAAATAAAAGGAAAGAAAGATGTGCAAACCTCAGGGCCAAGAAACCGTTCATAGCCAATATCACAGGTGTATGATGCCCCAGTCTTTGGTTTAATACCTTTCCATTGCTTGATATACTTCGCTGGTTCTTTGTCATGCTTATTGAACTCCTGAAATGATGAAGAATAAAGACATTACAAAAATAATTCTTAAATAAATATGTATTTTCCAGTTTATGAAATTGCATGGTTGTGACAACACAGATAGCAAGGAAGGACGGCTTATAGGAATGCATGGTTGTGACATGATGCTTGTTACAAGAAGGAGAGTTAACTTCAAGCAAATATCATTTTTATGCTCATCTATTACTGTTAATAAAAATTAGAGCAATCAGATGTGGCATCGCCCTTTATCTGATGCTATGCCACAATTTCACTAGGGAAAAAATTCCTCTAGTTAAAACACACACACACCCTCATATATACTTTCTACCTATGATTGATTGTTTAGAGCAAGTAACAAAGTTAAGACCACCTTGACAATATCAGAACAAGTGTAGCAATAAGTTTCCTTGAGTTTCCGAGCTACTTCAAGAGAATCTTCGGGTGGAATATGCTCTCCTCGTTCCTGCATGAAACAATGCCAGAATGGATTCACATGAGAAGTAGAAAAGTATACTGTGACTATCTAGTCTTTGATCTCAAAATAAAATAATTTTACACAAAGAAGTATCAAACAATAAATTTAGTCTATAGGTAATCTAAAAGCATTTGTTATTTGGGTAACCACTAAAGATTCATCATCAAATTAAGAATATAACAAGTTCCAGATAATACTTATATCTTATGTGTAAGTGACTGACAATGGCTGCAAATCTTGTGTCGGGTCACAATTGGCATACAACAACTCATGAAATAATAAAATCAATCTAATATTATCACATCATATAACAATAACTCTTGTTTAACAATCATTAAAGCAGCAATGCATGTTCTATACATTTCAGTAAGCATGTGATATACTATCAATTCAGATTAAGAAGAGGCTTTGGAAGACTCTTTATCTTTTGAGTTTTAAACTAAAAAAAACAACTTAGTAACACTGCTCTACAGCATTTTGCTTCTGAGCATTCTCTACTCCCAAGTCTTTTAATTCAGGGAGGGAACTAATACAAGATTGAGAGTCAAAGACAACTTACCCGCATGAGTTGCTGGATAAAAAGAGTTACATCATTCCCAGCAATGGGAACCGACTTAATGCTGCTACCAATAACATAACCATCTGCAACAGGTACAACATGAGTAGCCCCATCGCCAATATCAACTACAACACCTGTCATCTCACACTAAGAAAAAGTGTAGGTTAATATTACAGAATCGGATCAATAAACAAATAAACATCCATACTGACATACAGTTTAAATACGTTAAGTCTCAAGAATTTGCATCTACTTTCTTTTCCATAAACCTAGGACTGTGGAGGGGTATTTGGATAAAATAGAAAGCACATGCGAGTACAACACGTTATTACACATATGAAGACAAAAAAGAATGTGAGTACAACACATTATTACTCTCATTTAGAACCTCTGTTGTGGTAGGGAAAGGCACACTATTGGTTTTGTGAAAATTCATTTTCACTGACTCACTTTCTATTACTAGAGGGCAATTGGCCTTGAACAGAAAATGAAAAGATAGTGGTATATTATTCCTTATGTGATTATGTCAATATATTTTATTTGCATCAGTCAAATCTTACATGGAAGTGCATTTATACTGAATGTAAAAATAAATGTATAATGCTAGATATATCATGGGAGCACCATAAACTAATGAACTAATATGTAAAACTCACAGAATAAGTCACTAGAGCAAAAAACATTGTGCAGATGTCACCGAGGATATTAAGGGATCGAAAATATCCATGCCCGAAATTTAGTTCGAGAAACTAAATTGAGATGCTGCCTTGGGTATTACTTGCCTGGTCAATTTTTTCTAGCTACATATTATTATGTTATAGTGAGCTCGGATGAATAAACTTGGGAGTGGGAAAATACAAAAATAGACACTTTATTCAACCTTTTGCTTTTTTATGATCTCAATTCTTCAAAAAGGGGCTCCATTGATTCTAGTATATGTGGAGGATTTTAAAAGCTCTACCTGCACAATCAATATATAGCAAAACACTAAGTTGTGGCACATAAATAAACACATATCAAGGCCCAAGACAAAACTCCCCAAAGAGATTGACAAAGGCCGCATAAGAACCAGGGCAGACCTGGTTTTTCCAAAAGAACAGGAAGCTAAAAAATTAAAGGCGAATGTGGTTTTTTACCAAACTGTTATACCAAAAAGTAAACTTCCTTGATCCCACTAGTAGCATAAAACTATGCTACATGCATTACTGTTCCCGAATGAGTTTAAGTTTAAAAGAAAAAAGTGAATTAATGCATTTAAGAAATTTTTTATTAACTTGTGTAGATTAAGTTAACATAAGTTACCTCATTAATTTGCTTCTTTCTCCATATATTGATATAAAAATAAATTCTTATAGTCGTTCTTTATATCTAGCACTTCCCTGTGCTCTAAACCTCTTGTCTTCATCATTAGCTATAATTTCCGTTTACTTCTCTTTATTCTTGTTGTTCTTCTCTAATTTTCAGTATCTAATCTTGTTCTCCTTTTCACCTTCATTTTCTCTATCTACTTATTCTAATGATGCTAGGCTACTAGCAAATGTACATCATCAAGGTGCCTATACATGTGATTACAACCCATTTTCTTTATGTTGGATACAAAGATTCTGATACACTGTTATATTCAGAATCCAACCATAAATGTAAACTCTAGAAGGGTTGGATTAAATCTCTAAGTCCTGGGTTACCAAAATACTAACTCTTCCTAGAATCCTAACCTTTCAATATATTATGGATCAAATTGTTATTAAGCACATCGACATTATTAATCATTTTTGGTAATTCTCAAACAGAAAGGATAATCAAACACAATGAAAAATTGACACAATAGAAAGTTACGGTTGAACACTAACCTTAGACGTAGTATACCCTGCTGCCAGAGCAAGGACTGGCTGCACTGCAATATAAAGACCTGGAACATTGAAGGTCTCAAACATAATCTCGCCAGCGTACTCGCGACTCTCCGGAGCAGTAAGGGGACTTTCAGTCAACAGAAAATAATGATCCTCAGGATCACAACGCAAGTAATTAAATATGCACTGCTGCCAAAACCGTTCCATTGCGTCCCAATTATCAACCTGACCGTGCCTAATAGGATAACTAAGATTATAAGTATTACTAGATCGAGATCTGGACAATGCTTCCTCGCCAATGAAGAAATCAAGATCGGCCATCACCCCCGCACTATGCTGCGCTAGCCAATTACTGCTTTTTACTGAGCTTCGGGGCTGGTTAACAAAAGATTCATTAACGGCTACAACTGTCGGGGAGATAAAACACGGCTCAACGTTACCCGCAAACCCCATTTTAGTATACCTGAAATAAAAACGAGGAATTTTTATCAGACAGGCGATGTGCAAGTGGAATAATATGTGGATTCAAACTGTAATTAAAATTGGGTACATACCCGGTGCCGTTGTCAATGACGATAGCCGGGCGAGAGGTGGCAGGGTCCATGAGAGAGAGAGAGAGAAAAGAGTAGAGGTGATAGTTGATCTGCGGCTGAGATTCCAAGGAGGAAGGGCAGGGGGAGGTTGGAAAATGAGCGAAAATCGAAGATGATGGCCGACTCAACGACTCTTTGTTGAGGAGGCAGGTGCCAAAGCCAAAGGTTGTGTTTTTCATTTCATTGACAAAAATTAAAAGTTTCATCAATTCATCATCAGTACCCCCTCCCCCTCCCCCTCCCCCTCCCCCTCGCCCTCTCTCTCTCACTTCGATTCTTTTCTTTGTAATCAAACAAACTCCACCTCTCTCTCTCCTGTGGGCCGCTGGGCTTAACGCTGAGCACATCCGGACCATAGCACGATTGGAAAAGGAAATATCTCCGATGCAACTCGTTTGAGGACTGGACTGGGCTTGACTTGGACTAGAACCCGACCAAATTTGTGGCGTAGATCCGTTTGATAATGCCTTTAAACTTAAGTTCTGTAGTGTTATAAAATTTGTATGTATTCATGTAATGGATGTTTAGACTCATTCTCTCTATTTTTAATTGTAATGATTTTGAAACTCCCATTGAGTTATGAAATTCATGACCTTTGAGTTTTGTAACCTCTTAGTATTGATGTCCTAGTATCATAAATAGTAGCATTGTAAAGAGAATGGGTTAGAGAGATATACAATTACAACATAAATGAAATGAGAATGCTCTTCTCCCTTAATCATCATCTTTGTTCTTAATATTATTAATCTTTTATAACACGTTATCAGCACGAGTTGCTCCTCACTTTCATCTTGAAGATAATCATTTTTGATTTAAAATAAAAGAAGATATAACTCTCTCTCTATATATATATGTGTGTTTGAGTATTGCATGGTCATCATGCATGCATGTACTATTTTTTTTCTTTTGATAATTATTCTATGCATGTGATCACAAATAATTCAATTATTCAGAAAAAATCAATAGCTTGTTTGATAATTATTAATTGGAATTTGCTAAAAGAAATATTTGATAGTTGTCATTAGTACTCCATGCCAAACAAAGTTTTAAATATTCATTCCCTTTTATATTAGTACTGCATACTATTATCTAGATCTACATAACTTTATGGAAGAATGGTAAGCATTGAGGTAAAGCGGGGGAAATATATCAGTCTGCTAAAAGAGTAAATAGCAATCAAATATTTGATTGGTGACACCATAAAAGAATACTTGAACAAACACATTCTCTATATCTGTTACTATATTTGGTGGTATTATATGTCTATACATATGTACAAGTATATTTGAGAAATGTTATCTCAAGAATATACAGGGAAGCATATTGGGCTATGAATATTTGTTGTAGCACAAGTATATACTCATGTAATATTACCATCCTCATAGGTCTTTATTTTAAGTACTTATAAAAACAGCTTTTCTAGAATTAATTGACACGGTTTCATGAATTTTTCTATCTGAATAATATTCTATTACAAGGCTTAACAATGTACAATCTAAAATAAAGAAAAACATTTGTAACTTCAAATGGTTGTAGAAACCACAAATTCTATGTAAACGAGTGCATCATTTAAAAGGTATTCATTATGATAGAGGCATGAACTATTATCATTTATTCTTTACATTTTTATATACCTCATGCAAAAATTTTAGTCTTTGAATGGTGATAGTTACGTAGCGTTGTTATATTATAATAAACTAAATTTTTAATGTTTTTTGATATATTTTTGTATGAAGTTACAATGACAAATATATAGCAGTGTTGGTTTGTTATTTAGTTTTAGTGAAAAAAATTAATTTCGTGTTTTACTGCATTTCTATAAATTGTTTCATTATAATTAAATCTGAACATATATGATTATTTAATTTGATGGTGAATATGTCTAGTTATTTAATATTTAAATCTTATAGATTTAAATTTGTTGCTCTTGATTTATATCGAGCAAGAATTATTTGTAATGGAATCTTGATGCTGAGATTCATATAAAGGCAAAGAACCTTGGAGATACAATTAAAGTTGGCAATCATGCATCCCTGCAGGATCATGCAAAATTAATTATTTTTATTCGCTATCATCTCCATGGAAAAAAAAATATTGATAAAGACATGTTAGAAAAAAATATTTACTATATTTCATGCCTCGAATATGCTCCTGTAGTAGCAATATTGTGAGTGTAAGTTCATAATATATTCCCTGAAGCGATAAAGGAAATTATATTCCTAGAAGTGATATCATTTCTTCTAGTGGCTGTACAAAATAATGAGTTTTTGCTGAAAAATCAACAATCTCGCTCGACCGATTCTATTACATTCTCTGAAGTGATGGAACCTCATTTGATAATCATATTGAAAATTATGGTTGTAGTTGTGGTAGTGGACTTGAAAAGAATAATCAATATATAAAAGGGAATGTACCTGTCGTACTCCTAAACATTTGGTAGATTTATACCAAGACTCCATAAAAGAAAAGGAAATGGAATGATCCTGAAGATCCCATGAATTATTTTGACTTTTCAAATGGAATGGATATAACTAATTTTGATATCTATGGTTTCCTTGATGATATGTTGATAGAAATGTTCATACCAATTAATTATTTTTATTTCATTATATTATGACATTATAATAAGTATTTTTATTATATATTTTATTTATGTTTCAAGTAATAAAGTTAAATTTATGTTTTGCATATATGAAGTTGTATGAGTCAGAAGCTCATCAAACTTTAAAGGCTCTAGAAGAGCGATTATTCATCAAACATAATTGAAGACTCTTGAAGAGTGATTATTCATCAAATTTAATTATTATTCATCAAATTTAATTAAAGTCTCTGGAAGAGCGATTATAATATTTTCAAATGGCACAAAACTTTGTATTGATGATTCTTTATATTCTTCTGAGACAAGCAGAAATTTGCTCAGCTTTAAGGATATACGTTATAATAGTTATTATATTGAAATCAATAACGGAAGGCGTTGAATAATTTCTTTATATTACTTGAATAGTATCGAATTGAAGCTTCATATTAGAAAAATTATATATTTTCTCTTCTGGGTTATATTATACTAAAATGAGAATAGTTGAAACAAATATTGCAATACACCAGAAGTGTTTGGATCCAAATGTTTTTATGATTTGGCATGATCATCTAGGATCAATAATGATGCATTGAATTATTGAAAACTCCCATGAACATCCTTTAAAGAACCAGAAGATTCCTTTACTTATTGATTATATCAAAATAAATTAATTACCAAATTATCACATTTAATTATTGTTATTTGGTGTTCATCTTCTAAGAAAGAATTCAGAGTGATATTTTTAAGGTATATTTTGAGGATTGTTATTTTAATAGTCTTCCCACCATTAGGGGGAGAAAAGTCGTTGCCTGAAGCACGACGTGAGATCATTACCTGAAACACGACGGGAGATTAATTGGAATGTTTCAACGTTATTTAATCTTGATCCTTATACAAATCAATATGAACAAGAAGTTCAAAGGATAATCCATTTTCAATGAATTACAAATCAATTACCAGAATTATTCACCGACAATAAGAAAACAGTGATATCTCACATTCTAATTGTGACGCCCCTAAAATAGGTATACATCATCCATCTTGAGTCGCCAAATACATGGTACAAAATTCAAATACAAACTTATATATACAACATGAGCTGTGAGTTTTAATACAATCATTGTCTTCTAAACAGTATACAAACTCAAAATAAGTCTTCAATACATTTATTATCACACTATTTTCACAGAATAGTGAGGACTACTAATACTATCATCTGGACCATCACTCCGTTCCCCGACTCGTCCCAGCTATATTCTCATTTTCTGAAGAGAACAGTGAAAGAAAGGGTGAGCTCAACTAGCCCAGTAAGAAATATTATGACTAAGATAATGCAGGATAAATTATCATTAGCCTTCAACAATGTTAAACTGATAAAATACAATAGATATCAAATTTAACTGCAGCGGAACAAGCAATCCATTAAAAGAGTCAAGTAGAGAATAAAATCAACTATCTGTTATGATTTAAAAAGGTTTTTCATCACTTTTTATCGCTGAGACTTAGCTTAATAAATAATCCACATCATCCCTGCACTACGGCCAAGGATATTTATTAGGGTCACGACCACAAATTATCCATGCACTACGGGTCAAGGATATTCGTGTATTCATCAATGGTCATGATCATGCCAACAAATGTCCATCAATGCACTACGGGCCAATGAGGACTTTACCACATCATTAGTAACATTACGATCGTGATTATCTTTAGAATAATCCCTCGGTCATAATCATACCAAGTCCATCTATGCACAACAGCCACCAATGACTTTCAACATAATATAAGCATGAGGATGATGACAATGATATAAGAATTCAATAAAACAAGTTCAAGAATTAATTTATCCGAATTGAATAGCGTCCAAATTGTCGACAATCTTTGCTTTGTAGAGTAAAATTCAAGAATGCCCGAAGAATATTTCCATGAAAAGATCTTCGGATGAAGCGAAATATCGAGGATATTCCACTAATTTCACGGAGTATAAAGTCAAAACTTTAACCAACCGAATATAATAAAGAATGGAATAACAAAAGAAATCACCGAGGCTGCGATAGACCTCAAGCACGAATAGGTTATTCCAATGAATAATAAATAACGGAACCAGTCCCATAAAAACGCATGAGACAGGATAAAAGATTTTAACGGTCCCATTAAAAACGCATGAGCGAGGATATTCCAAATGAATAATAAATAATGTAATAACGTAAGAATTTTACCAAGTATAGGGTAGCAGCGTATCTGAGTTATTCAACGTAATAATAAATAATGGAATAACAGAAGAATTTTACCAAGTATGTGGTACTTCGCATAGACAGGTTATTCCAACATAATGATAAAGAATGGAATAACAGAAGTTCTCTTCATGAAGACGAAAGAAAGAAATAATACCCCTTACCTTTGAAAGAAGAGTACTGGATATAGGAGTAGTGAAGTAGCAAAATACTTTTTTCTTTCTCTCTATAGTTTCTCTCTAGAGTTTCAAAGAATTAAATAAGAAATAATGAAGGAATGAGCTTATTTATAGGAGAAGGGGAAGGATACTATTTAGAAAAAAATAAATCACGGGTGAAACAGGTTGGAAGGTCACGGATGAGTTAAATCATGAGACTTACGATTTCAAGCATTCATGCAATCTATATATATATATATATATATATATATATATATATATATATATCCCACTATCATATATACATATATTATAATCATACAATGCCAAATATATAGCCATTCCCTCCCGACAATGTAATTCCCCCTCCACTTTTAGTCGATCTTCACATGCTAATTATATATATATTATATATATATATATATATATATATATATAATATTATAACATCACTAACACCCATCAAATTCTCCACCACAACCCACTCACCACATTTAATATATAAAAATACTTATTATTCACACACCTCCACTCTTTCTTAATTTCCCTCACCCGATCATCTCTTTTTTTTTCTTCCCCACATGTCAACTTTACATATATATAATATATATAAATATCAATCTTATATATATATAAATAATGAAACAAAACTGAGATAACTTTCTCCCAACGATTTTAAAAAATGAGAAAGTGGGGGGTTCATATAATACGCCAACCTACAACAAATACTTCCTAAATTTTTTCTCAATATTTTAACAATATTTATCATTAATATTATAATTCACAATATTAATCGACCGTGTCGCTCCTGAGGAAGAGGGGCTTTCCAATAAGGATTTCTCCTATCATGGCATGAATTAAGTAACCAAACCTCTCATCACCTGAAACTTACAGACATCGTTAATATTGCAAATAATAATATTAATAACTCTGCCATCTCAATTATTGATTAATAATATATAAAATATATCACAATAATTGAATCAAATAACGTGAGATACCATGCAACAATTCATCGTGGCAATAATTGAACACAACCGGTGACTTCTCACGTAAGCATCAATAATCAATACCGTGTGTCTTACTACGCAACCCATGCCAGCATCATTCTTTTTTTACTACCGAGTAGCTCAACGGTTTAATCTGTAAAATCTCCGTAGTTATTTTCATAAAAATATTTTTGTGCGTTTTTCAATCCGATAATAATTACATTGTGGGGTCCACTGATGATTGTGCTGTCGTCATCACGATTATTCCTGTTAAAACGAATATTCCCCAACCAATCGAATATTATATAACAACTTGCGTACTTTGCAAAATTTATAAATATTACCCACAACTATAATATTATATCAAATTCATTCCATAATATGTAAAAATGATATTTATAGAAAAATCATCTTTATTAAAAAAAAGTTGGGGTCTTACAACCTCCTCTTCTTATGAAATTTCGCCCTCGAATTTAGGGTACATACATGGTATGTCGAAAAGGTAAGGATATTTTGATTTCATTTCAGATTCTAACTCCCGGGTCATTTCCTCAACATCGTGGTTTCTCCACAAAACTTTAACTTGAGATATAACCTTAGATCATAGAATATGCTTCTTCTTATCCAAGATTTAAACAAGAATCTCTTCATACGTCAAATATTCCGCTACTTCGTCCGGTTCTAACTCAATAATGCAGTTCGGGTCTTCCACATATTTACGTAACATGGATATGTGAAAAACGTTATGAACACGAGACATACTTGGCGGTAAAACGAGTCTATACGCCACAGTTCCTACTCGATTGAGGATTAAAAATGGGCCAATGAATCGAGGATTGAGCTTTCTTCTCTTTCCAAATCTCGTAACTCCTTTCCATGGAGCAACATGTAATAACATATGATCTCCAATATCGAATTCCACGTCCTTTCGATGAAGATCAGCATAACTCTTTTTTCGATCTTGTGAGGTTTTTATACGTTGTCGGATCGTTTGAATCTTTTTTGTAGTCATACGTACCAATTTTGGTCCCAACAACGTTGTTTCACCTACCTCATCCCAACATACTTGAGAACGACACTTTCTTCCATACAACGCTTCGAATGGAGCCATGCCAATACTTGTTTGATAACTGTTGTTGTAGAAAAACTCCACCAATGCTAAAAACTTATCCCAACTTCCCTTGAAGTTAAGGACACAGAGTCTTAATAAATCTTCAAGAGTTTGAATAGTCCTCTCGATTGTCAAATCAAATCTGAGGATGATATCTTAGAACTAAATCGTAAATTCGTGTCCATAGCTTTTTGTAAACTAACCCAAAATCGTGAAGTAAATCTTGGGTCTTGATCAGAAACTATGGATACTGGCATACCATGCAGTCTTACAATCTCGTTTATGTACATACGAGCAAGACGTTCAAGTGTATAAGTTTCTCGTATTGGTAAGAAATGAGCAAACTTGGTCAATCTATCAACAATGACCCAAATTGCATCTATGCCTTGAGAAACCTTGGGAAGACCAAAGATGTGAAATCCATGGTAATGTGCTCCCACTTCCATTCTGGAATTTCAAGTGGTTGCAATGGACCTTTTGGTACTTGATGCTCCGCTTTGACTCGTTGACAAGTTAGACACCTTGAGATAAACAGCGCTATCTCTCTCCTCATATTGCCCCACCAAAATGTATGTCGAAGATCATGATACATTTTAGTACTCCCAAGATGGATTGCAAATGGTGTGTTGTGCACCTCCATCATGATTTTATACTTTAAATTAGGGTCGTTAGGAACACAAAGTCTGGAGTTGACTCGAAGTATTCCTTCTTCATCAATTCTTGCTTTCGGCATAGCACCTTCTTGCACTTTCTTTCTCATACGCATCAGCTCTAGGTCTGTAGCTTGAGCAGCTTTAACTTTATCGATTAAAGTCGGTTCTACTCGTATATTTGCCATCATCACGTGGGTCCCTAGAGTTTTTATCTCTATCTTCATCCTTTGCAAGTCATACAAACTGGGCCTTTGCATTGACAATATCGCACTCGTACCCACATATGATCTTCTACTTAATGCGTCAGCTACCACGTTCGTTTTTTCAGGATGATATTGGATGGTATGATGATAATCTTTCAACCGTTCAAGCCAACGTCGCTGTTGCATGTTGAGTTCCTTTTGAGTGAAGAAATATTTGAGGCTTTTATGATCCGTAAAAATCTTCACTTTCTCCCCATACAAGTAATGTGTAAGACCCCAACTTATTATTAATGAAATTTAATTTTCTCTATTTATTATTTTAAAATAGTAAGGGTTGATTTGATTAATGTGGATAGTTAGGGGTAAAATACGCAAATATTTTAAAATAAGCAAAGTGGTTATAAAATATTCATTGTTGTTTGGGAATATTCGTTTGGTCGTGGAATATTAAATCTTTGTCGGGGAATATTCGATGCAATGACAATGCGACCATGTGTGGGCCCCATAACGAAAAGCGATTGGATGAAGAAAACGACAAATATAAGTTGTTTAAAAATAACAGTGTAGTTATTCACAATTAATCTTTTTTAAAATACTCGTTGGTTAAAACACAAGAAGATTAGCTTTGGTTATTGCACCAATTATTGATTCTTACGTAAGAAGGCCTTTACTCAATAATGGTTACTGATAATTACCGCTTCGGTATTTTATTGATTTAATAATTCTTTGCGTTGATATTTTATATTCTTCATTGTTTTTGATAATTGTCATTACACGATTTTTTCATTATCGAAGCAATAATTCATATTATTTGAATAATATTATTAGATAACATTATTGGCAATGTCTAGAAAGTTCTATCTAAGGAGAGTTTTGGTCACCTAATTGCTTGCATGATAAGGAGAAATTCTTATTGAAAGCCCTCTTTCCTGAACTGCGCACGTTGTCGATATTGTGATTTTGTAATATTATTTGTGAATAATTAATTATTGATTCATATGATAAGGAAAATATTGATTTTATGTGGATATAGATGGAGAAAATTTTTAATGTGACAATTGTTGAAAATTGAAATTTTATCTTTTACGATAAAATAATTTATTTAAATATATTATTATATTATAATAATATAATAATGGTGATATTTTTACAACGAATGTGGGATATATGAGTATCTGAGGAGGAAGAGTATTTTTGTTGCAATAAATATTTAAAACATGTTAAACATGTCTGTGGACACCATTTATTGATGAAATTTGATTATAGCACCGTAAAATCGCTTGGTTTGTGGATTTCTTGATTTACATTTGGAATTCGGAAAAACTTTATTCTGCAAAGTTGTAGAGAATTGAATGTCCTATAAAAATTTGCGAGATTTGAATTTTCCGATAAAAGGGCTATTTATTATGAATTATTGAAGTTAGAAGTTACGAAATAATTAATTTTGGGAGTTTTAGTTAATTATTTTGAGAAACGTTTTTTGCAACTAAGTTGGCCTCACATGTGATTCAAATGGGCTGAGATTAGTTGTCTAAGGTGGGCTAAAGAAAATGTAAAAAATATATTAATATTATATTCAATTTTCTACTTTGGTGTTAAAGCATTTTCCTATAAATAGGGTCTTGGGTTAGAATTGAAAAACACACCGGCCCAAGTTTCTCTCTATTTCTCTCTCTATATATTGAGCGTATTCTTGTGAGTATACTTTGAGTATTGTTAGGCGGTGCAAGAGTTCCCTTCAAAGACCATATACCCTATTCCACTTAGAAATCTTAATCTTTCGAGGTAAGGGATGTTATTTTCTTCTCGGATGATATTATTTCTTCAATATCATTATCTTTGAAATATTGGTTGGAACTTTTATCAAATTTGGAACTTTTCCATGTCGGGGTTACTATTCATGAGTTACTATTCACGAGTTACTATTCATGAAAGTTCTTATTCACGAGTTCTTATTCACGATCTACTATTATTGAAGCGTGAAGATGTTTTTTTGGGAAATTTCTATCTTTTGGTGTCGAGAGTTACTTATTCACGATACTGGCCTATATCACGTATCTGACTATTCATTCATAAAAAATAAAATTTCTTCTTTTTGTCCAAAATATCTATTACGGATACTAGCTTTTGATTGTATCCATGTTTTGACCATTCTTGAATTTTACACCACTATGATTATTTTTGAGGTATTTTTGAACATGGATAAAACAAAGTACGAATCCTTAATCCTTAATCCTTGTCATTTTGTTTCAACAATTCGTTTCTTTAAAATATTTTTCATCATCCTCGGTCTTAAATGATGATATTATTGAATATCTTTGGCTGTGTAGCAAAGATGAATGATTTCTGAAGAATATCTTTGGTAGTAGTGCAAAGATGAGCAGTGTTTAGATGAACATGACGAATTGATGAATATCTTTGGCACTGTAGTGCAAAGATGAATATTTGATTCCGGATGTATATTGATTGATGTTACAGGGGATAAAAGATGAGCGATGAAGATCATGAGCACCATTTGAAGTTTGGTACTCCAAAGGCTTCGTGAAAACAAACTATATGCCAAATTGAAGAAATGCGAGTTACGGCTTGAGGAAGTAGCATTCCTTGGGCACGATGGTGTCGAAACATGGAGTATCTGTTGATCCGCCAAGATTGAAGCAATACAAAGTTAGAGCAACCAAGTCGGTGACCGCCAAGTCGTAGCTTTTTGGGCTTAGTTGGTTATTATCGGAGATTCGTGGAAGGATTTTCTCGAATCGCTACTCCATTAACTCAAATTAACTTCGGAAGGATACAAAATTCGTTTGGAGCGAAGAATCGCGAGAAGAGTTTCCAAGAGCTTAAGAGGAGACTTATTTGGACTTTGTTACAATAATACCATCCGGTTCGGATGGATTTGTTATCTACAAATGATGCTTGAGGCAAAAGGGTTAGGATGTGTTCTCATGCAACGTGGGAAAGTCATAGCCTATGCCTCATGACAACTTAAAGAGTATGAGAGGAATTATCCTACTCATGATCTAGAGTTAGCGGCCGATCGTTTTTTGACTAAAGATATGGAGGCACTATCTATATGGGGAGAAAGTGGAGATATATTGCACCATAAAAGCCTTAAATATTTTTTCACTCAAAAGAACTCAACATGCTACAATGACGTTGGCTCGAGCTATTGAAAGACTACGACCACACTATTCATACCATCCTCGAAAAGCGAACGTGGTAGTGGCCGCGTTGAGTAGAAGATCATATCGCGAGAGCGAAATGCGATGATGTCAAGTATACGACAGAGCCAACTTTAATAGAAAAAGTTAAGGTTGCTTTCACCGAATCTTGAAAGGATGCGCGTATGAAGAAGAAAGTACAAGAAGGAGCTATTAGGGCGAGAATTGATGAAGAAGGAATACTTGAGTCCACTCTAGACTTTGTGTTCTAACGACTCGATTTGAAGTACAAGATTATGATGGAGGCACACATACACCATTTGCAATCCATCCTGGAAGTACTAAAATGTATCGTGATCTTCGACACATACATTTTGGTGGAACAATATGAAGAGAGAGATTGCAAAGTTTATCTCAATGTATTTAACTTGTCAACGTGTAAAGGCGAGCATCCGGTACCTAAGGGTCCGTTGCAACCACTTGAGATTCCGAAATGGAAGTGGGAACACATTACCATGGATTTCATTCACGGGTCTTCCTACGGTTTCTCGGGCATCAATGCTATTTGGGTTATTGTTAATAGATTAACCAAGTCTCCTCATTTCTTGCCGACACGGAGACTTATTCACTTGAACGTCTTGCTTAGTATATGACGTGAATGAGATTGTGAGGTTGCATGGCATGCCTATATCCATAGTTTCGGATCGTGACCCAAGATTCACTTCAAGATTTTGGGTTAGCTTGCAAAAAGCTATGGGCGCAGATTTACGATTCAGATTCGGCATACCATCCTCAAACCAGACGGACAATCGAAAAGGACTATTCAAACTCTTGAAGATTTATTAAGACTCGTGTCCTGAACTTCAAGGCGGTTGGGATAAGTATTTACCATTGGTGGAATTCTCCTACAACAACAGTTATCAGGCAAGTATAGGTGTGGCTCCATTTGAAGCATTATATGGGCAAAAGTGTCGCTCTCCAGTATGTTGGGACGAGGTGGGTGAAGCAACACTGTTAGGACCCGAGTTGGTACGTATGACTACGGAAAAGATCCAAATGATTCGACAACGTATACAAATGGCACAAGATCGACAAAAGAGTTATGCGGATCTTCATCGAAAGGACGTGGAATTTAGTGTAAGGGATCATGTATTGTTGCGAGTTGCTCCATGGAAGGGAGTTACAAGATTTGGGAAGAGAGGAAAGCTCAATCCACGATTTATTGGTCCATTTCAAATTCTTGACCGAGTAGGAAATGTAGCCTATAGACTCGCGTTACCTCCGAGTATGTCTCGTGTTCATAATGTGTTTCACATATCCGTATTTCAGTAAATATGTGAAAGACCCGAACCACGCGTTATAGAGTTAGAACCGGGACGAGATAGCTAAAGACTTAACGTATGAGGAGGTACCTGTCAAGATCTTGGATAGGAAGGAGCATGTCCTACGCGCACAATGATGGAAAGACGTCAGCATCAGCACCTGTCGTTAAGGAAGGAGAACGACCACCTATCATATGCTTCAAGTGTGGAGGAGAGGGACACATCAGTCCCAACTGTGCGATGTCATCCAAAGCATGTTATAATTGTGGAAGAGAAGGTCACTAGCCCGATTTTGTCGTTCACCGAAGACAAGTTCAAATTAGGATGGAGGCACCAAAGGGCGCCCGAGAAAAGTCAAACCCAGATGGTGCTGAGGAGGCGTTTGTTGTGACCTCCGAATTCAAGGAACCCTGACGAGGTCATCACGGGTAAGCTTATCATAAACTCTAAATAAGTTTATACTTTATTCGAAATCTTGGTTCTACCCACTCTTTCATTTCTCCTACTTGCACTCAACGTTTAAATTTGACTCCGGAGAGATTGGACTTTGATTTATCTGTTGAAACTCCGTTGGGAGAAACCTTCATTACCTCCACGGTTTATAAGTCTTGTTTAGTTCAAATCGGCACCCGCACGTTACCTGTCGATCTTATTTCATTGAAAATACTTGCATTTGATGTAATTCTAGGGATTGATTGGTTAACTACACATCATGAAAAAATTGATTATTTTCGTAGGGTTATTAGCTTTCATATTCCTAACCAACCTATTATGTGAATTCAAGCAACCAAACCATTAAAATCAATCACTGTCATCTCAAGCCATAAAGCTATTCGTTTATTGAATAACGGATGCCAAGTTTCTTAGCTCATGTCACGGATCTAAACAAAAATACGTCAGTTTTGAATGATATTTCTATTGTTAATGAATTTTCGGACGTATTCCCTGAAGAACTTCCTGGCCTACCCCCAAAGCGTGAAATTGAATTTTGTATCGACCTTGAACCCGATACAAAACCCATTTCAAAGCCCCATATCGAATGGCTCTATTGAACTTGGAGTTAAAGACCCAACTACGTGAATTGTTAGACATTGGCTTTATTCGTCCTAAGTACTTCTCCTTGGGGTGCTCATGTTTTATTAAAGAAGAAGAAAGATGGGAGTATCGACTTTGTATTGATTATCGGAGTTGAATCATGTCACCATCAAAAATAGGTACCCATTGCCACGTATTGATGACCCGTTTGACCCGATTATAAGGAGCCAAATTCTTTTCAAAGATTGATCTTCGTTCCGGATATCACCAATTGAAGATTAGAACCGAAGACATTCCAAAGACGGCTTTCAGAACTCGGTACGGTCATTATGAATTTTTAGTCATGTCTTTTGGATTGACTAATGCTCCTGCTGCCTTTATGGATATGATGAACCGAGTATTCAAAGAATATTTGGATCACTTTGTGGTCGTCTTTATTGATGACATCCTTATTTATTCCAAAAGCCGTGAAGATCATGAGAAACACTTGAGGCTGATACTCCAAAAGCTTCGTGAATATAAGCTTTATGCCAAGTTGAAGAAATGCGAGTTCTGGCTTGATGAAGTAGCATTCCTTGGGCACGTGGTATCAAGTCATGGAATATTTGTTGACCCAGCAAAGATTGAAGCTATTCAAAGCTGGGAGCAACCTAAATCAGTGACCGAAGTACGTAGCTTTCTTGGTTTATCCGGTTATTAGCGGAGATTCGTAGAAGGGTTTTCTCGAATCGCTACTCCATTAACTCAAATTGACTTCGGAAAGATACAAATTTTGGTTGGAACGAGGAATGTGAGAAGAGTTTTCAAAACTCAAGAGGAGACTCATTTCAAAGACCTGCTACGACAATACCATCTGGTTCGGAGGATTTGTCATCTACAAAGGATGATGCTTCGGCAAAGGGTTAGGATGTGTTCTCATGCAACATGCGAAAGTCATAGCCTATGCTTCACGACAACTCAAAGAATATGAGAGGAATTATCCTACCCATGATTTAGAGTTGGCAGTTGTTGTCTTTGCGCTAAAGATTTGGAGGCATTACTTGTATGGGAAAAAAGTGGAGATCTTTACGGATCATAAAAGCCTCAAATATTTCTTCACTCAAAAGGAACTCAACATGCGACAATGACGTTGGCTTGAACTGTTGAAAGATTATGATCATACCATCCAATACCATCCTGGAAAAGCAAACGTGGTAGCTGACGCATTGAGTAGAAGATCATATACCGGAACGAGTGTGATATTATCAACGCAAAGGCCCATTTTGTGTGACTTGCAAAGGATGGAGATAGAGATAAAGACTCCAGGGACCCACGTGATGATGGCGAATATACGAGTAGAACTGACTTTAATTTATAAAGTTAAAGTTGCGCCAAACTACGTAGACTGGAGCCGATGCGTATGAGGAAGAAAGTGCAAGAAGGTCTTTATCTTAAAAAGCAAGAATTGATGAAGAAGGAATACTTGAGTCAACTCCAGGACTTTGTGTTCCTAACGACCCTGATTTAAAGTATAAAATCATGATGGAGGTGCACAACACACCATTTGCAATCCATCTTGGGAGTACTAAAATGTATCATGATCTTCGACATACATTTTGGTGGGGCAATATGAGGAGAGAGATAGATATTTATTTTATCTCAAGGTGTCTAACTTGTCAACGAGTCAAAGCGGAGCATCAAGTACCAAAAGGTCCATTGCAACCACTTGAAATTCCGTAATAGAAGTGGGGAGCACATTACCATGGATTTCAAGCATCGGTCTTCCCAAGGTTTCTCAAGGTATTGATGCAATTTGGGTCATTGTTGATAGATTGACCAAGTCTGCTTACTTCTTACCAATATGAGAAACTTATACACTTGAACGTCTTGCTCGAATGTACATAAACGAGATTGTAAGACTGCATGGTATGCCAGAATCCATAGTTTCTGATCGAGACCCAAGATTCACTTCACAATTTTGGGTTAGTTTGCAAAAAGCTATGGGCATGGACTTACGATTTAGTTCGGCATATCATCCTCAGACGGACGGACGGACAATCAGAGAGGACTATTCAAACTCTTGAAGATTTATCAAGACTCTGTGTCGTTGACTTCAAGGGAAGTTGGGATAAGTTCTTACCATTGGTGGAATTTTCCTACAACAACAGTTATCAAGTAAGTATTGGCATGGCTCCATTCGAGGCGTTGTATGGAAGAAAGTGTCATTCTCCAGTATGCTGGGATGAGGTGGGTGAAGCAATGTTGTTGGGACCGGAGTTGGTACGTATGACTACGGATAAGATTCAAACGATTCGACAACGTATAAAAACCTCACAAGATCGACAAAAGAGTTATGTTGATCTTCATCGAAAGGACGTGGAATTCGATATAGGAGATCATGTGTTGTTACGTGTCGCTTCATGGAAAGGAGTTACAAGATTTGGAAAGAGAGGAAAGCTGAATCCTCGATTCATTGGCCCATTTTTAATCCTCGATCGAGTAGGAACTGTGGCCTATAGACTCGCTTTACCACCAAGTATGTCTCGTGTTCATAACGTTTTTCACATATCCATGTTACGTAAATATGTGAAAGATCCGAACCACATTATTGAGTTAGAACCGGACGAAATAGCGGAAGACTTAACGTATGAAGAGGTACCTATTCAAATCTTGGATAAAAAGCAACATATTTTATGCTCCAAGGTTATACCTCAAGTCAAAGTGTTATGGAGGAATCACGATGTTGAGGAAATGACCTGGGAGTTAGAATCTGAAATGAAATCAAGGTATCCTTACCTCTTCGACATGCCAGTATCGTACTTACAATTCGAGGGCTAAATTTCATAAGAAGAGGAGATTGTAAGACCCCAACTTTTATGAATAAAAATGAATTTTCTATAAAATATCATTTTTGAATATTATGGAATAATTTAATATAATGTTATAGTTGTGGGTAGTATTTATAAATTCTACAAAGTATGCAAGTTGTTATATTATATTCAATTGGTCGGGGAATATTCGTTTTAGCAGGGAATATTCGTACAACGGCGCAATCATTGGTGGACCCCACAACAGAATTATTGTCGAATTGAGAAAACGACAAAAAAATATTTTATTAAAAATAACGGCGGAAGTTTTACCATTAATATTGTTGAACTACTCGGTAGTAAAAGTACAGTAATACGCGTGGTTGCATAGTAACACACGGTATTGATTATTGATGCTTACGTGAGAAGTCACTTAGTTTTGTTCAATTATTGCTATAGTAATTAATGCATAGTATCTCACGTTATTTGATTCAATTATTGTCGATATTTTATATATTATTAAATCAATAATTAAAATGACAGAGTTATTAATATTATAAATTGCAATATTAACGATGTCTAGAAGTTCTGCCAAGGAGAGGTTTGGTCACCTAATTGCGCGCTAATAGGAGAAATCCTTATGGAAAGCCCTTCTCTTCCCGGGAACGACCTGATCGATTAATATTGTGAATAATAATAAAGATGATAAATGTTGTTAAAATTATTAAGGAGATTTTTATGAAGTTTTGCTTATTTTATGGACCCCTATTTACCCATTTTTCAAAATAATCGATAGAAAATTATTTAAAGGTGGGGGCCACATGTGGGGCCCATATGTGTTGAAGAATTGATTTTTGAAATGAGGGTTACGTATAGGGGTGGGAATTGTTATATATGATGTGTGTATATATATAAAGTTAAAGTTACTCAAACTACAGACCTGGAGCTGATGCGTATGAGGAAGAAAGTGCAAGAAGGTGCTATGCTGGAAGCAAGAATCGATGATGAAGGAATACTTCGAGTCAACTCCAGACTTTGTGTTCCTAACGACCCTGATTTAAAGTATAAAATCGTGATGGAGGCGCACAACACACCGTTTGCAATCCATCCTGGGAGTACTAAAATGTACCATGATCTTCGTCATACATTTTGGTGGAGCAATATTAAGAGAGAGATAGCGCTGTTTATCTCAAGGTGTCTAACTTGTCAACGAGTCAAGGCGGAGCATCAAGTACCAAAAGGTCCATTGCAACCACTTGAAATTCCAGAATAGAAGTGGGAGCACATTACCATGGATTTCGTTACTGGTCTTCCCAAGGTTTCTCAAGGTATTGATGCAATTTGGGTCATTGTTGATAGATTGACCAAGTCTGCTCACTTTTTACCAATACGAGAAACTTATACACTTGAACGTCTTGCTCGAATGTACATAAACGAGATTGTAAAGACCGCATGGTATGCTCAGTATCCATAGTTTCTGATCGAGACCCAAGATTCACTTCACGATTTTGGGTTAGTTTGCAAAAAGCTATGGGCACGGACTTACAATTTAGTTCGGCATATCATCCTCAGACGGACGGACGGACAATCAGAGAGGACTATTCAAACTCTTGAAGATTTATCAAGACTCTGTGTCGTTGACTTCAAGGGAAGTTGGGATAAGTTCTTACCATTGGTGGAGTTTTCCTACAACAACAGCTTATCGCTAAAAATATTGACATGGCTCCATTCGAGGCGCGTTGTATGGAAGAAAGTGTCGCTTCTCAATTATCTTTGGGATGAGGTGGGTGAAGCAATGTTGTTGGGACAGGAGTTGGTACGTATGACTACGAATAAGATTCAAACGATCCGACAACGTATAAAAATCTCACAAGATCGACAAAAGAGTTATGTTGATCTTCATCGAAAGGACGTGGAATTCGATATAGGAGATCATGTGTTGTTACGTGTTGCTCCATGGAAAGGAGTTACAAGATTTGGAAAGAGAGGAAAGCTGAATCCTTGATTCATTGGCCCATTTTTAATCCTCGATCGAGTAGGAACTGTGGCCTATAGACTCGCTTTACCGTCAAATATGTCTCGTGTTCATAACGTTTTTCATATATCCATGTTACGTAAATATATGAAAGATCCGAACCACATTATTGAGTTAGAACCAGACGAAATAGCGGAAGACTTAACGTATGAAGAGGTACCTGTTCAAATCTTGGATAAGAAGGAATATATTTTACGCTCCAAGGTTATACCTCAAGTCAAAGTGTTATGGAGGAATCACGATGTTGAGGAAATGACCTGGGAGTTAGAATCTGAAATGAAATCAAGTTATCCTTACCTCTTCGACATGCCAGGTACGTACCCTAATTTCGAGGGCGAAATTTCATAAGAAGGGGAGATTGTAAGACCCCAACTTTTATGAATAAAAATGAATTTTCTATAAAATATCATTTTTGAATATTATGGAATAATTTAATATAATGTTATAGTTGTGGGTAGTATTTATAAATTCTGCAAAGTATGTAAGTTGTTATATTATATTCAATTGGTGGGGAATATTCATTTTAGCAGGGGAATATTCGCATAACCACAAGAATCATTGGTGGACCCACATAATGTAATTATCATTTGATTGAGAAAACGACAAAAAAATATTTTATTAAAAATAACGGCGGAAGTTTTACCGTTATCATCGCTTGAACTACTTTCCTTGTAGTAAAGAAATGCGATGTCTGGCGTGGTTGCATAAGAACACACCTGTATTGATTATTGATGCTTACGTGAGAAGTCACTTAGTTTTGTTCAATTATTGCTATAGTAATTGTTGCATAGTATCTCACGTTATTTGATTCAATTATTGTCGATATTTTATATATTATTAAATTAATAATTGAAATGACAGAGTTATTAATATTATAAATTGTAATATTAACGATGTCTAAAAGTTCTGCCAAGGAGAGGTTTGGTCACCTAATTGCGTGCCAATAGGGAGAAATCCTTATTGAAAAGCCCTCTCTTTCCTGGGAACGACCTGATCGATTAATATTGTGAATTATAATAAAGATGATAAATGTTGTTAAAATTATTAAGGTAATTTTTATGAAGTTTTGCTTATTTTATGGACCCCTATTTACCCATTTTTCAAAATAATCGGTAGAAATTTATTTAAAGGTGGGGCCCACATGTTGGGGCCACATGTGGGGCCCATATGTGTTGAAGAATTGATTTTTGAAATGGGGGTTACGTATAGGGGAGGGAATTGTTATATATGATGTGTGTATATATATATATATATATATATATATATATATATATATATATGTGTGAGTGGAAAATGGTGGGGGAAAAGAAAGAGTGAAAGTGATAGTGTGATAGTGACGGGTAAGAGTGTAGTGAATTTGATTATTGGGTGTGTGGGGGATTGATGTTGGTTATGGGGGAGAAAAAAAATAAGTGGTTGATATATTATATATATATATATAATTATTTGGCATGTGTATATATATATATATATTATATTATATTGTTAGTGGTTTGAATTAAGTTGAATTATGTTATATAAATATAATATATATAATATATATTATATTTTATTTAAAAGATTTTGCTTTAAATAAGGACCGTCCGATTAAAAGTAAATTAATCGAGACCGTTCATGAATTAGTTACTATGCATTCCATTTTTCTATAAATAGAAGCTCATTCCTTCATTATTTTCTTACGAATTCTCTGAAACTCCAGAGAGAAATTATAGAGAAACTATAGAAAAATATTTTGCTACTTCCCTACTCTTATATCCAGTTCTTTTATGGTAAGGAATATTATTCTTTTGTATTCATGAAAAGAACTGTTGTTATTCTATTTCTTATTATTGTGTTGGAATAACCTGTATACGCAGGCTACCCTATACTTGGTGACATTCTTCTATTATTCTGTCTTTATTTTTCCGTTGGAACATCCTGTCTATGCTTTACGCCGGACCTGGTTCCGTCTCTATTATTCTGTCTTTATTATTCCGCTGAACATCCTCGCTCATGCTTTTACGCCGACCGGTTCCGCCTCTCTATCATTCTCGTCTTTATTATTCCGCTTGGAACATCCTCGTCAGTTTTTACGCCGGACCGGTTCCGCTTTTATTATTCTCAGTATTTATTATTCTCGTTGGAATAACTCGTCTATGCGAAAGTACCGCATGCACGGTGATTTCTGTTGTTATTCCATTCTTTATTATTCTCGCTTGGAACATCCTGCCGGTTGTGATTTTCACCGACCGGTTCCGTTATTATTATTCTCGTTGGAATAACTCGTCTATCGCGGTACCGCATGCACGGTGATTTCTTTTGTTGTTCCATTCGTTATTATACTCAAATGGTTAAAATTTTGACTTTTATACTCCATGAAATTAGTGGAATATCCTCGATATTTAAGGCTTCATCCAAAGATTTTTTCATGGAAATATTCTTCCGAGCATTCTTGAATTTTACTCGCAGCAAAGATCATGTTGACAATTTGACGTTATTAGTTCCTAATAACTTAATTCTTGAACTTGTTTTATTGAATTCTTATATCATTGTCATCATCCTCATGTTTATATTTTTTAAAGTTATCTATGGCTGTAGAGCATGGATGGACTTGGTGTGATTATGACTGTGGATTATTCTAAGATAATCATGACCGTAATGTAACAAGTGATATGGTAAAAGTCCTCATTGGCCCGTGTAGTGCATCGATGGGCAGTGTTTGCATGATCATGACCATTGATGAATACACAAATATCCTCGCCTCAGTAGTGCATGGAATTTGTGGTCGCGAACCCTAATGAATATCCTTGGTCGTAGTGTAGGGATGATGTGGATTATTTATTAAGTCGAGTCCCACGCGATAAAAGTAATGAAAACCTTTAAATCATAATGTATAGTAGATTTTATTCTCTACTGACTCTTTTAATGGATTGCTTGTTCATTGCAGCTAAACTTGATGTCTATTGTATTTTATCGGTTTAACATTGTTGAGGACTAATGATAACTTATTCTGTATTATGTTAGTCATAATATTTCTTGCTGGGCTAGTTGAGCACACCCTTTCTTTCACTGTTCTCTTCAGGAAATGAGAACGTAGTTGGGACGAGTCGGGGAGCGAAGTAATGTTCTAGATAATAGTGTTAGCTAGTAGTCCTCACTATTCTATTAAATAGTGTGATAATAAATGTATTGAGGACTTATTCTGAGAGTGGATATTGTCTAGTAGGCAATATTTGTATTAAAACTCACAGCATGTATTTTGTTGTACTTTACACGACTGTTGTATAATTAAGTTGTATTTGAATTTTGTACCATGTATTGACTACTCAAGATGGGTGATTTATACCTATTTTGGGGGCGACACAAAACCTCTCATTGGCAGAAATTCTAGACATCGTTAATGTTACAAATAATAATATTAATAACTTTGTCATCTCAATTATTGATTAATAATATATAAAATATCGACAATAATTGAATCAAATAACGTTAAATACCATGTGTTGGATCATGATGTAAGACCCCAACTTATTATTAATGAAATTTAATTTTCTCTATTTATTATTTTGAAATAGTAAGGGTTGATTTGATTAATGTGGATAGTTAGGGGTAAAATACGCAAATATTTCAAAATAAGCAAGTGGTTATAAAATATTCATTGTTGTCGGGGAATATTCGTTTGGACGTGGAATATTCGTGACCGTTGGAGAATATTCGCATGCACTGGCAAACAAACCATATATGGGCCCCATAACCAAAAAGCGATTGGATGAAGAAAACGCATGAATATAAGTTGTTTAAAAATAACTGTGTAGTTATTACAGCATATCTTTAAGTAAAATACTCGGTGGTTAAAACACAAGAGAAGACACCAGATTGCACCAATTATTGATTCTTACGTAGAAAGGCACTACTACTCAATAATGGTTACAGAAATTACTTTATTTTAGTATTTTATTGAGTTAATAATTGTCATATTGATATTTTATATTGTTGTTGTTTCAATAATTGTCATTACACAATATTTTTCATTATCGAAGCAATAATTCATATTATCTGAATAATATTATTAGATAACATTATTGGCAATGTCTAGAAAGTTCGCTCTAGGAGAGGTTTGGTCACCTAATCAATTGCGCCAAGAAGAGAGAAATTCTTATTGAAAGCTCCTCTTCCTTGAACCGCCTGGTTGTCAATATTGTGAGTCTGTAATATTATTTGTGAATAATTAATTATTGATTCATATGATGAGGAAAATATTAATTTTATGTGGATATAGATGGAGAAAATTTTAATGTGACAATTGTTGAAAATTGAAATTTTATCTTTTTCTCGATAAAATAATTCATTTAAATATATTATTATATTTTAATAATATAATAATGGTGATATTTTTACAACGAATGTGGGATATATGAGTATACGAGGAGGAAGAGTATTTTTGTTGCAATAAATGTTTAAAACATGTTAAACATGTCGGTGGACCCAATTTATCGAATCGAATTTGATTATAATTTGTAAAATTGCCCGCTTGTGGATTTCGGTCAATTTCGCTTGGAATTCGGAAAACTTTCTTCTGCGCAAAGTTGTAGAGAATTGAATTTTCTATAAAAACTCATGAGATTCAAATTTTCTGATAAAAGGGCTATTTATTGTGAATTATTGAAGTTCAAGTTCAAAATAATTAATTTTTGGAAGTTTTAATTATTATTTTAAAGAAAAACGTTTTTTGCATTTAAGTGGGCTAACATGTGATATTAATTGCTGAAATCAGATCTTCAAAGATGGGCTAAGGAAATTTATAATATATATTAATATTTTATTAAATTTTCTGCTTTTTTTGTTTCTAAGCATTTTCCTATAAATAGGGTGCTTAGGTTAGAATTGAAAATCACACCGTAAATCAAGTTTTCTCTCTATATTATCGAGCGTATTCTTGTGAGTATTTTGAGTATACTTTGAGTATTGTTAGACGGTGCAGTTCCTTCAAAGACTATACCCTTGTGATTCCAAATTTGAAGTACTTAATCTTTCGATGTAAGGGATGTTATTTTCTTCTCAAATGATATTATTTCTTCAATATCATTATGTTGAAATATTGGTTGAAACTTTTATCAAATTTGGAACTTTTTCATGTTGGGGTTACTATTCATGAGTTACTATTCACGAAAGTTACTATTCAGCGGAGTTACTATTCACGAAAGTACTATTCATGAAAAACGTGAAGATGTTTTTTGTGGAATTTCTATCTTTTGGTGTCTGGAGTTACTATTCACGTATACGACACTTATTCACGATACTGACACTATTCAATCGAAAATAAAATTTCTTCTTTTTGTCCAAAATATCTATTATGGATACTAGCTTTTGATTGTATCCATGTTTTGATCATTCTTGAATTTTACACCACTGCGATTATTTTTGAGGTATTTTTGGACGTGAATAAAACAAAAGTACGAATCCTTAATCCTTAATCCTTGTCATTTTGTTTCACCGGATTCGCTTTTTTAAAATATTTTTTCATCATCTTCATCTTAAATGATGATATTATGGAATATCTTTGGCTCAGTAGTGCAAGATGAATGATTTCTGAAGAATATCTTTTGGCCTCAGTAGTGCAAAGATGAACAGTGTTTAGATGAACATGACCAATCGATGAATATCTTTGGCTCAGAGTGCAAAGATGAATATGTGATTCCGTATATATATTGATTGATGTTACAGGATAAAAGATAGATTTATGAACTTTTAAATTCATACATGGAAGATAGTAGTTTGCATTCTATACTTAACTCTTCTAATGAATTATTATTTCACCTGCGAATATTGATTTAAAATTTGTTGTCTATCAGATTCTATTAGATTTTTCCTCGTTGAAGACTAACGGTAATTTGTTGTATATTATCTTAGTCATAATATTCTTTATTGAGCTAGTTGAGCTCACCCTTTTCCTTTTTGTTCTATTTTTTCGTGAGGCGAGAATATAGCGAGTAGTATGAAGCCTCGGGTTTGAAACCCTTGTAGATATACGTCGATATCTCATTTCTCATAAACTTTCTCTCTATTCAGATGTTGTGTTTTATGGGCTCAATTATTAGAAGCGAGATAATGAGTACTATCAACCGAGGACCATAACCGAGGATCGTACTCGTAGAGAGATAGCGAATAACAAAATAATGATAACCAAATGGAGAAAGAAACAGACGGACAAAATGGTAACCACTCTGGTGGTAATCATGGCCATGAAAAATGTAAGAAGCGAGTAGTGGAGATTTTAAAAGAGGAGATTTAACAACGACCGTATGAAGACGACAAAGGTCGGCAAAGAATCGGTTCTAAGGGAGGAGAACGACCACCCATTATATGCTATAAATGCGGAAAGAGGGACATATCGGTCAAACCGCCCACAACAGCTCAAGGTATGCTATAATTGTGGAAAGGAAGGACATATCGCTCGAGATTGTACAATAAATAAACCTAGTTCAATGGGACGGTGACTCAAAAGATCGTCCCCAGAAAAGTCAAAGTCAACGATTCCGGAAGAGCGTTTGTTGTGATCGGTCAAAATGCGAGGAACCCAAACGAGGTGATCACGGGTAAGCTATTTATAAATTCTTGCGAAGTTTATACCTTACTTGATACCGGTGCTACCCATTCATTTATCTCTCCGCTTTGTGCTCAACGCTTAAACTCGACTCGGAAAAATTAGACTTTGACCTATCTGTGGAAACTCCGTTAGAGAAACTTTCATCACATCCACTCGCTTATAAATCTTGTTTGATTCAAGTTGGCACCATTACCTTACCTGCTGACCTTATCTCTTTAAAGATACTTGCTTTTGATGTGATTTTAGGGATTGATTGGTTAACTACTCATCATGCCAAAATTGATTGTTTTCGTAAGGTTGTTAGTTTTCATATTCCTAACCCAACCCGTTGTATTTAATTCAAGCAACTAAACCATTAAAATCAATCACTCGCTATATCTAATCATAAAGCTATTCGCTTTATTGAAAAACGGATGTCAAGCTTTCTTAGCCCATGTTATGGATTTGAATAAAGACACGCCAAATTTGAATAATATTCTGTTGTTATTGACTTTCTCGACGATTTCCCGAAGAACTTCCTTGCCTACCCCGTAACGTGAAGTTGAATTCTTTATTGATCTTGAACCCGCACAAAGCCCATTTCTAAAACCCCATATCGAATGGCTCCTATTGAACTTCGTGGAGTTAAAGGTCTAACTACAGAAATTGTTGGACATCGGTTTCATTCGCCCCTAAGACATCTCCTCGGGTGCTCCCTGCTTTTATTTGTAAAGAAGAAAGACGGAGTATGCGACTTTGTATTGACTATCTGAATTTGAACCATGTCGCCATCAAGAATAGGTATCCTCTACCTCGTATTGATGACTTGTTTGACCAAATGCAAGGGGCACTATTCTTTTCAAAAATCGATCTTCGCTTCGGATATCATCAAATCAAGATTAGAATCGAGGATATTCCAAAGACCGCCTTGAACTCTCGGTATGCATTATGAATTCTTAGTCATGTCTTTCTTGACTAACTAATGCTCCTCGCGGCTTTCATGGATATGATGAACCGAGTATTCAAGGAATATTTGGATCGACCGTTGTTGTCTTTATTGATGACATCCTTATATATTCTAAAAGTCGTGAAGATCATGAGCACCATTTAAAGTCGGTACTCCAAAGGCTTCGTGAAAACAAACTATATGCCAAATTGAAGAAATGCGAGTTCGCTCGAGGAAGTAGCATTCCTTGGGCACGTGGTGTCGAAACATGGAGTATCTGTTGATCCCACCAAGATTGAAGCAATACAAAGTTGAGCAACCAAGTCTGGTGGATCAAGTATCGTAGCTTTTTTGGGCTTAATGGGTTATTATCGGAGATTCGTGAAAGGTTTTCTCGAATCGCTACTCCATTAACCCAAATAACTCGGAAGGATACAAAATTCGCTTGGAGTGAAGAATGCGAGAAGAGTTTCCAAGAGCTTAAGAGGAGACTTATTTCGCAGACTGTTCTAACAATACCATCCGGTTCGGATGGATTTGTTATCTCAAAGCCGATGCTTCGAAAAAGGGTTAGGATGTGTTCTCATGCAACGTGGGAAAGTCATAGCCTATGCCTCATGACAACTTAAAGAGTATGAGAGGAATTATCCTACTCATGATCTAGTCATCGGCAAAGAATGAGCTGCTCGCTTAAAGATATATGAGGCACTATCTATACGGGGAGAAAGTGAGATATATTCGCACCATAAAAGCCTTAAATATTTCTTCACTCAAAAAGAACTCAACATGCGGCAAATGACGCTTGGCTCGAACTATTGAAATACTACGACCACACTATTCAATACCATCCCGAAAAAGCGAACGTGGTAGTGACGCGTTGAGTAGAAGAAGATCATATGCGGAACGAAAGTACGAAGATGTCAAGTATACGACAGAGCCAACTTTAATAGAAAAAGTTAAGGTTGCTTTCAAGCCACCGAATTCGGAGTGATGTGTATGAAGAAGAAAGTACAAGAAGGAGCTATTCCTAAGCGAGAATTGATGAAGAAGGAATACTTGAGTCCACTCTGCACTTTGTGGTTCCTAATGACTGATTTGAAGTACAAGATTATGATGGAGGCACACAATACACCATTTGCAATCCATCCTCGAGGTACTAAAATGTATCGAGATCTTCGACATACATTTTGGTGGAACAATACGAAGAGAGAGATTGCAAAGTTTATCTCAATGTGTTTAACTTGTCAACGGTAAAGCGCGAGCATCCGGTACCTAAGGGTCCGTTGCAACCACTTGAGATTCCGAAATGGAAGTGGGAACATATTACCATGGATTTCATTACGGGTCTTCCTACGGTTTCTCAAGGCATCAATGCTATTTGGGTTATTGTTGATAGATTAACCAAGTCTGCTTTCGTTTCTTCTTGCCGACACGGAGACTTATTCACTTGAACGCCTTGCTAGTATGTGACGTGAATGAGATTGTGAGGTTGCATGGCATGCTCAGATCCATAGTTTCGGATCGTGACCCAAGATTCACTTCAAGATTTTGGGTTAGCTTGCAAAAAAGCTATGGGCACGGATTTGCGATTTAGTTCGGCATACCATCCCCAAACCACGACGAGACAATCGAGAGGACTATTCAAACTCTTGAAGATCTATTAAGACTTTGTGTCCTGACTTCAAAGGCGCTTGGGATAAGTATTTACCATTGGTGGAATTCTCCTACAACAACAAAGCTTATCGAGCAAGTATAGGTGTGGCTTCATTTGAAGCATTATATGAACGAAAGTGTCGTTCTCCAGTATGTTGGGACGAGGTGGGTGAAACGACACTGTTGGGACCCGAGTTGGTACGTATGACTACGGAAAAGATCCAAAAGATTCGACAACGTATACAAACGGCACAAGATCGACAAAAGAGTTATGCGGATCTTCATCGAAAGGACGTGGAATTTAGTGTAGGGGATCATGTATTGTTGCGAGTTGCTCCATGGAAGGGAGTTACAAGATTTGGGAAGAGAGAAAGCTCAATCCACGATTTATCGATCCATTTCAAATTCTTGACCGAGTAGTAGAAATGTAGCCTATAGACTTGCGTTACCTCTCCAAAGTATGTCTCGTGTTCATAATGTGTTTCATATCTCAGTACTTCAGAAATATATGAAAGTCCCGAACCACGTTATAGAATTAGAACTGCATTTAAATAGCCAAGACTTAACGTATTGAGGAGGTACCGCCAAGATCTTGGATAGGAAGGAGCATGTCCTACGCCAAGAAAGGTCATACCACAAGTTAAAGTTTTGTGGAGGAATCATGCTATAGAGGAAATGACCGGGATTGAAATCTAAAATGAAAGCGAGGTATCCTCACCTTTTCAAACACTGTGTATCGTCGTCAATTTCGAGGACGAAAATTTCATAAGGAGGGAGGTTGTAAGACCCCAACTTATTATTAATGAAATTTAATTTTCTATTTATTATTTTGAAATAGTAAGGGTTGATGTGATTAATGTGGATAGTTAGGGGTAAAATACGCAAATATTTCAAAATAAGCAAGTGGTTATAAAATATTCATTGTTGTTTGGAATATTCGTTTGGTCGTGGAATATTCAGATCGCTTGTGGGAATATTCGCATGCGACTACGCTAACCATGTGTAAGCCCCATAACTGAAAGCGATTGGATGAAGAAAACGACAAATATAAGTTGTTTAAAAATAATCTGTAGTTGTTACCGCTTAATCTTGTTAAAATACTTTGCGTGTTAAAACACAAGAAGATACACCAGTATTGCACCAATTATTGATTCTTACGTAAGAAGGCACTACTCAATAATGGTTACGATAATTATTGCTCAAAGATTTTATTGAGTTAATAATTCTTTGCGTTGATATTTTATATTCTTTGTTGTTTCAATAATTGTCATTACACAATATTTTTCATTATCGAAGCAATAATTCATATTATCCTAATAATATTATTAGATAACATTATTGGCAATGTCTAGAAAGTTCGTCTAAGGAGAGGTTTGGTCACCTAATCAATTGCCAAGAAGGAGAAATTCTTATTGAAAGCCCCTTCTCCTGAACCGCACAGTCATTCATTATATTGTGAGTCAGAATATTATTTGTGAATAATTAATTATTGATTCATATAATGAGGAAAATATTAATTTTATGTGGATATAGATGGAGAAAATTTTTAATGTGACAATTGTTGAAAATTGAAATTTTATCTTTTTCTGATAAAATAATTCATTTAAATATATTATTATATTTTAATAATATAATAATGGTGATATTTTTACAACGAATGTGGGATATATGAGTATACGAGGAGGAAGAGTATTTTGTTGCAATAAATGTTTAAAACATGTTAAACATGTCTGGTGGACCCTATTTATCGAATCGAAATTTGATTATAGCTTGTAAAATTGCCCGTTTGTGGATTTTGGTCAATTTCTGTTTGGAATTCGGAAAAACTTTATTCTGCAAAGTTGTAGAGAATTGAATTTCCTATAAAAACTCGCGAGATTCAAATTTTCTAATAAAAGGGCTATTTATTGTGAATTATTGAAGTTCTGAAGCTCCGAAATAATTGATTTTTGGAAGTTTTAATTATTATTTTAAAGAAAAACGTTTTTTTTGCATTTAAGTGGGCTAAAGACGTATTTGTCTTCGACTCCTTTATTGGTGAAACCTGTTCCTGCTGAGACTTTGTATTTATATTTGGCGCCTAGTTCATTGGCGAACAAGAAGCGTTGTTGGTTCTTGGAGGTCGGTGGAAAAAGATCCAGCTTTTATTATGTCAGTCATGTCTTAAGAGATGCTGAAACCAAGTACCCAAATATTGATAAATTTGCCTTTGCTTTGATAATTGCTAGTCGAAAGCTTCGGCAATATTTTCAAGGTCGGCTCCTGGTCGTTTACACGGATCAACCGTTGAAGAAGGTGATGAGTAAACCAGAGGTTTCGGGGAGGTTAGCTGCTTGGACGATGGAATTGTCTCAATTCTTCATTGAGTATCATCCCCGAACTGCTATCAAAGGTAAAGCCTTATCTGATTTTATGGTGGAATGCTCGTTCACCAAAGCCAATGCAGAGTTTCCAACAGCCGAGGTAACCGACAGAGCAGTTGCAGTTCTTCAGCACAACTAGAGATCATGGACGCTGTATGCAGATGGATCTTCTACTACGGACATCAGTGGGGCAGGGATTATCTTGACAAGTCCGGAGGGATTCAAGGTGCAGCAGGCCATCAGATTTGGGTTCAAAACAACAAACAACGAGGCAGAGTACGAAGCAGTGCTGACAGGGGTCCGCTTAGTGAAGAGTCTGGAGGTTCAGAAGTTGATCATTTACAGTGACTCTCAGCTGGTCGTCAAGCAAGTATCAGGAGATTATGAAGCTCGTGGAGCGAGAATGATCAAGTATTTGGTAGAGTTGAAAGACCAGCTTCAGTATTTCGTCTCCTATGAGTTTCAGGGTATAGAGCGCAACGACAATTCTATTGCCGATGCATTGTCGAAGCTGGCCACTACGGATGCTAATGTTTTCGATGGATCAGTCTATTTGGAGGTTCTGCAGCAGCCGAGTATCCAGCATGAGGCAGTGATGTGCATTGAACGTTCTGACTGTTGGATGACTCCCTACATTGAATATCTGGCAGATGGCGTCCTTCCTTCGGATCAGATGTTGGCTAAGAAGATCAAGTACAAGAGTGCCAATTTTGTTCTCATTGATGGGGACCTTTATCGAAGGGCTTTTTCGTCACCGTTATTGAAGTGTTTGGTTCCATCCGAGGCCGAATATGCTCTTCGGGAAGTTCATGAGGGCATCTGTGGTGACCATATGGCTGCTAAGTCATTAGCCTATAAAGTACTTCGTCAGGGATTCTATTGGTCTACTATCTTTAAATAAGCTACGGAGTACGTAAAGAAATGCGAGAAGCGTCAGCTCAACAGTCCAATCACACATCAGCCACCAGAAGAGCTATATTCGATCTTATCTCCTATACCCTTTGCTGTCTGGAGGGTGAATATACTGGGTCCCTTGCCAAAAGCTAAAGGTCAGGTCAGTTTTGTTATAGTCGCCATCGATTATATAACCAAATGGGTAGAAGCAAAGCCACTTCGGTTGATAACAGAACAAGAATGCCTGAAGTTCATGAAGAAGTCAGTAGTATTTCGTTTCGGAATTCCTAAGGTGGTGATATCGGACAACGGACGCCAGTTTGTGGGATTGAAGTTTGAAGGATTTCTGAAGGAGTTGGGAATTCAAAGACAGAAAAGACTTGATGGCTCATCCACGTCGAACGAGGCAGTGTCGAGGTGACCAATGAACGTCTGCCGAATGGGATCAGCCAGATCGGATGAAGCTAAGAGGAGATGGCCTAAAGAGCTTCTCAGTGTGTTGTGGGCTTATCGGACTACACCGAGGACTACTACGGGGGACTCACCTTTCAGATTGGCTTATGGCACTGATGCCTTAGTCCTTGTTGAGATTAGATCCACTAGTCTTCGGGTTAGTCAGTTCAAGGAGATCTACAATGAAGAAGGGCTGAAGGTCAACATGGATCTGCTGGAAGAAGTCAGAGATACAGCTTTGATCAAATTGGCAGCCTATCAACGGAGAGTAGCCAACCATTACAATAAGGGGGTAAAGCTTTGCAGATTTGAAGTGGGAGATTTCGTCCTCAGGGAAGTCGAAGCATCTACGCCTCAGAACTTAGGAAAGCTGATGCCGAACTGGAAAGGACCATATGAAGTAATTGAAGTTTCAAAGCCAGGAACTTATCGGTTAAAGGCATTGGACGGATCCAAGATCAAGAACACTTGGCATACTGGTAGACTTCGGAAGTATTTTCAGTGGAGATCGAGTCAGTATCCCGAAAGTCTATAAATATTAGATCGTCATCAATAAAAGATTCACTTTTTCACAATTGATCTTCTTCCTATTGGTCCTAAGTTCATAATGGTGTAAGGAGGACGGGGGGGAGTCGCTGACCATTCGATGGTAGCCTTTTTGGCAGGTGGTCCTTATGAATTTGTCAGGCCTTTCGTGGTAGGCAAACTTCATCGATGTAAGGAGGACGGGGTGGACTCACTGACCATTCGATGGTAGCCTTATCGGCAGGAGTGTCCTCAAGGGTTTGTTATATCCTGCATGGGGTCTTACAAGAACAGTGAAAGAAAGGGTGAGCTCAACTAGCCCAGTAAGAAATATTATGACTAAGATAATGCAGAATAAATTATCATTAGTCTTCAATGATGTTAAACCGATAAAATACAATAGACATCAAGTTTAATCAACGTGGAACATGCAATCCATTAAAAGAGTCAAGTGGAGAATAAAATCTACTATCTTTTATGATTTAAAAGGTTTCCATCACTTTTATCATTGGGACTCAAACAATAAATAATCCACATATTCCCCCTTTACTGCCAAGGATATTCATTAGTATCACAACCACAAATTATCCATGCACTACGGGCCATGGATATTCGTGTATTCATCAATGGTCATGATCATGCCAACAACTGTCCATCAATGCATTACGGGCCAATGTGGACTTTTACCACATCATTTGTAACATTACGATAATGATTACACTGAATAATCCCTGGTCATAATCATACCAAGTCCATCTATGCACTACAGGTCACAGATGACTTTCAACAAAATATAAATATGAGGATGATGACAATGATATAAGAATTCAATAAAACAAGTTCAAGAATTAATTTATCTAGGAACTAATAACGTCCAAATTGTCAACATGATACTTCTTTGTAGAGTAAAATTTAAGAATGCTCGGAAGAATATTTCCACGTAAAGATATTTGGATGAAGCTTGAAATATCAAGGATATTTCACCAATTTCATGGAGTATAGAAGTCAAAACTTTAACCAACCGAGTATAATAAAGAATGGAATAACAAAAGAAATCACCATGTATGCAGATTTGGATGTATGGTGTTATTCCAATGTAATAATAAATAACGGAACCGTGTCAAAGTAATACGCATCAACGCTGATATTCCAAATGTAATAATAAAGAATGGAATAATAACAAAATCACCATGCATGCGGTATTGGCATGTGCGAGTTATTCCAATAGAATAATAAATAACGGAATCGAAGTCCCATAAAATGCATGCAGATGTGATATTCTAACGTAATAATAAAGATGGAACCAGTCCCAAAGTAAAAGCGCACATGCATGTGATATTCTAACAAAATAATAAAAAGCGGAACTAGGTCCCAGTAAAAAAACGCAAAGACAATATGTTCCAACAGAATAATAACGAATGGAATAACAACAGAAATCACCAAGTATATGGTAGACCGCGTATACGGATTATTCCAACAGGATAATAAAGAATGGAATAACAGAAGTTCTCTTCATGAATATGAAAAAAATAATACCCCTTACCTTATAAAGAAGAGTACTCTGATGGTAGGGCGGGGATATACTTGAAGAAACATGCACTATGCTCAAAGCTTTCTTAAACGCTAAAGAAATACGCTCAAGATAGAAGAATAATTCTCTCTACGTTTCTCCTCAGAGTTTCAAAGAATTCGTAAGAAATAATGAAGGAATGAGCTTATTTATAGAAGAATGGACCTGAATAAGAACCAATCCATGAAACGGTCCGGATCGATTTACTTTAAACGGATGGTCCAGATTGTTTACAATAAAATATAATATATTCTATTTATAATCTAATAAAACGAATAACTTTTAAAAAGATTTTACTATGCAAATACTATGCAGGCACTATACAAACACTATGCATAATAAAATATAATATATTCTAATTATTGTCTAATAAAACGAATAACTTTATAAAAGTATTCTGTTTTATATAAAAAGATTTTACTATTAGCCTAATAAAACGAATAACTTTATAAAAGTATTCTGCTTTTATATAAAAAGCTTTTCTGTTTTATTACATTAATAATACTAATAAAACAAAATTTCTTCATCATTATTATTATTCAAACTATTAATCGACCAAGTCGTTACCAGGAAAGAGGGGGCTTTCCAATAAGGATTTCTCCCTATTGGCGCGCAATTAGGTGACTAAACCTCTCCTTGGCAGAACTTTTAGACATTGTTAATAATGCAAATAATAATATTAATATCTTCGTCATCTCAATTATAAAATATCATCAATAATTGAATCAATTAACGTGAGATACTATGCAACAATTACTAAAGCAATAATTGAACAAAACTGAGTGACTTCTCACGTAAGCATCAATAATCAATACCGGTGTCTTACTATATGCACCACACCAGCGTTCTTCGTATTTTTTTAACACTGGATGTTTCAACAGTTAACGGTAAAACTTCCGTCGTTATTTTCATAAAAATATTTTTGTCGTTTTTTCAATCCGACAATAATTCCGTTGTGGGGTCCACCAATGATTGTGTCGTCGTACGAATATTACCTGTTTAAAACGAATATTCTCCGACCAATCGAATATTATATAACAACTTACGTACTTTGCAAAATTTATAAATATTACCCACAACTATAACATTATATCAAATTTATTCCATAATATTCAAAAATGATATTTATAGAAAATATATTTTTATTCATAAAAGTTGGAATCTTACAAGAATAGTGAAAGAAAGGGTGAGCTCAACTAGCCCAGTAAATATATTATGACTAAGATAATGCAGAGTAAATTATCATTAGTCTTCAACAATGTTAAACTGATAAAATATAATAGACATCAAGTTTAATCATAGCGAAACATCTGAATCCATTAAAAGAGTCAAGTAGAGAATAAAATCTACCATCTTTTATGATTTAAAAGGTTTTCATCACTTTTATCATTGGAACTCAACAATAAATAATCCACATCATCCCCCAGACTACTACAAGAGGATATTCATTAAGATCACAACCACAATTTATCCACGCACTACGGGCCAAGGATATTTTATTTTCATATAAAACAAAACTTATTATATAATATATATATATAGAAATAAAATAAAATAAGTACCCCGTGTTCCCGATTCCCCACCCCCTAAATTATTCATATTATATATATATATATAATGTATATATATATATATATAACATATCTATACATGTGACTTTTGGAAAATCCTCCCCCGTGAATCAATTTGAAAAACCTTACCCTGACAAATCCATTTTCAACATGTGGGCCCCCACCTATTTTATATTAAATAATTTTTTACCAATTATTTTGAAAAATGGGTAAATAGGAATCCAAATAATAAGCAAAATTTACAACAACTACTTCATAAAAATCCTCTCAATATTTTTAACAACATTTATCATCATTATTATAATACATAATATTAATCGACCAGGTCGTTCCCAGGAAAGAAGGGGCTTTCCAATGAGGATTTCTCCCTATTGGCGCGCAATTAGGTGACCAAACCTCTTCTTGGCGTAACTTCTGACATCGTTAATAATGTAAATAATAATATTAATAACTCTGTTATCTCAATTGTTGATTTAATAATATATAAAATATCGACAATAATTGAATAAAACTGAATGACTTCTCACGTAAGCATTAATAATCAATACCGTGTGATACTATGCAACCACGCGTATTCCTGTACTTTTAACACTGGGTGTTTCAACAGTTAACGGTAAAATTTCCGCCGTTATTTTCATAAAAATATTTTTGTCGTTTTCTCAATCCGACAATAATTCCATTGTGGGGACCACCAATGATTGTATCGTCGTACAAATATTCCCTGTTTAAAACGAATATTTCCCGACCAATCGAATATTATAAACAACTTGCGTACTTTGCAAAATTTCTAAATATTACTCACAACTATAACATTATATCAAATTCATTCCATAATATTTAAAAATGATAATTATAGAAAATTCATCTTTATTCATAAAAGTTGGGGTCTTATAATCTCCCCTTCTTATGAAATTTCGCACTCGAAATTAAGGTACATACCTGGTATGTCGAAGAGGTAAGGATACCTAGATTTCATTTTAGATTCTAACTCCCAGGTCATTTCCTCAACATCGTGGTTCCTCCATAAAACTTTAACTTGAGTTATAACCTTGGAGCGTAGAATATGCTCCTTCTTATCCAAAATTTGAATAGGAATCTCTTCATACGTCAAATCTTCCGCTATTTCGTCTTGTTCTAACTCAATAATGTGGTTCGGATCTTTCACATATTTACGTAACATGGATATATGAAAAACGTTATGAACACGAGACATACTTGGCGGTGAAAGCGAGTCTATAAAGGCTCTGAGTCCCTACTCGATCGAGGATTAAAATGGGCCAATGAATCGAGGATCGAGCTTTCCTCTCTTTCCAAATCTCGTAATTCCTTTCCACGGAGCAATATGTAACAACACACGATCTCGAATATCGAATTCCACGCCCTTTCGATGAAGATCAACATAACTCTTTTGTCGGTCTTGTGAGGTTTTTATACGTTGTCGGATCGTTTGAATCTTTTCCGTAGTCATACGTACTAACTCCGCTCCCAACAACGTTGCTTCACCCACCTCATCCCAGCATACTAGAGAACGACACTTTCTTCCATGCAACGCTTCGAATGGAGCCATGCCAATACTTGTTTGATAACTGTTGTTGTAGAAAAACTCCACCAATGGTAAGAACTTGTCCCAACTTCCCTTGAAGTCAAGGACACAGAGTCTTAGTAAATCTTCAAGAGTTTGAATAGTCCTCTCTGATTGTCCTTCCGTTTGAGGATGATATGCCGAACTAAATCGTAAATCCGTGCCCATAGCTTTTTGTAAACTAACCCAAAATCGTGAAGTGAATCTTGGGTCTCGATCAGAAACTATGGATACTGGCATACCAAGAAATCTTACAACCTCATTTATGTATATACGAGCAAGACGTTCAAGTGTATAAGTTTCTCGTATAGGTAAGAAATGAGCAGACTTGGTCAATCTATAAATAATGACCTAAATTACATCTATACCCTGAGAAACCTTGGGAAGACCAGTAACGAAATCCATGGTAATGTGCTCCCACTTCCATTCTGGAATTTCAAGTGGTTGCAATGGACCTTTTGGTACTTGATGTTCGCCTTGACTTCGTTGACGAGTCAAACACCTTGAGATAAACAACGCTATCTCCTCTTTATATTGCCCCACCAAAATGTATGTCAAGATCATGATACATTTTGGTACTCCTGTGATGGATTGCAAAATATTATTATGCGCTCCATCATGATTTTATACTTTAAATCGTGGTCGTTAGAACACAAAGTCCGGAGTTGACTCAAGTATTCCTTCTTCATCGATTCTTGCTTCCCGTATCACCTTCTTGTACTTTCTTCCTCATACGCATCGCCTCCAGTGTCCGTAGCTTGGAAAGCGACTTTAACTTTATCGATTAAAGTCGGTTCTACTCGATATTTGCCATCATCACGTGGGTCCTGGAGTTTTATCTCTATCTCCATCCTTTGCAAGTCATACAAAATGGGCCTTTACGTTGACAATATCGCACTCGCATTCAAGATATGATCTTCTACTCAATCGCGCCGACTACCATGTTTGCTTTTTCGGGATGATATTGGATGGTATGATCATAATCTTTCAATAGTTCAAGCCAACGTCATTGTCGCATGTTGAGTTCCTTTTGAGTGAAGAAATATTTGAGGCTTTTATGATCCGTAAAGATCTCCACTTTCTCCCCATACAAGTAATGCCTCCAAATTTTAAGTCATGAAGATAACAAATGCTAACTCTAGATCATGAGTAGGATAATTCCTCTCATATTCTTTGAGTTAATCGAGAGGCATAAAGGCTATGACTTTCCCATGTTGCATGAGAACATATCCTAACCCTTTGCTCAAGCATCACTATAGATGACAAATCCTCCGAGCCGGATGGTATTGTCGTAACAGTCTTTGAAATGAGTCTTCTCTTGAGTTCTTAAAACTCTTCTCACATTCCTCACTCCAACCGAATTTTGTATCTTTTGAGTCACCGAGTTAATGGAGTAGAGATTCGAGAAAACCCTTCTACGAATCTCCGATAATAACCAAATATCTTGAGAAAGCTACGTCTTTTCGGTCATCGATTTAGGTTGTTACCACTTTGAATGGCTTCAATTTTCGGGTCAATGATATTCCATGACTTAATACCACGTGCCCAAGGAATGCCATTTCCTCGAAGCGAACTCGCATTTCTTGAACTTGGCATAAAGCTTATATTCACGAAGCTTTTGAAGTATCGACCTCAAGTGTTGCTTTCATGATCTTCACGGCTTTTGGAATAAATAAGGATGTCATCAATAAAGACGACCACAAAGTGTTCCAAATATTCCTCAATACTTTGTTCATCATATCCATGAAAGCGGCGGGAGCATTAGTCAATCCAAAAGACATGAATAGAATTCATAATGCCCGCATCGAGTTCCGAAAAGCCGCCTTTGAAATGTCATCTGCTCTAATCTTCAATTGGTGATATCCGAATCGAAGATCAATTTTGAAAAGAATTTGGCGCCTTCTGAATCGGGTCAAACAGTCATCAATACGTGGCAATGGGTACCTATTTTTGATGGTGACATGATTCAACTCCCGATAATCAATACAAAGTCGCATACTCCCATCTTTCTTCTCCACAAATAAAACAGAAGCACCCCAAGGAAAAGTACTAGGACGAATAAAGCCAGTCTAACAATTCCTGCAGTTGGGTCTTTAACTCCTGAAGTTCAATAGGATCCATTCGATATAGAGCTTTGGAAATGGGTTTTGTACCGAGTTTAAGGTCGATACAAAATTCAATTTCACGTTCTAGGGGTAGGCCAGGAAGTTCTTCAGAGAATACGTCAGGAAATTCATTAACAATAGAAATATCATTCAAAATTGACGTATTGTTTAGTAACTAATTCATGAACGGTCCCGATTGATTTACTTTTAATCGGACGGTCCATATTTAAAGCAAAATCTTTTAAATAAAATATAATATATATTATATATATATATATTATATTTATATAACATAATTCAACTTAATTCAAACCACTAACAATATAATATAATATATATATATATATACACATGCCAAATAATTATATATATATATATATATATATATATATATATTATATCAACCACTTATTTTTTTTCTCCCATAACCAACATCAATCCCCACACACCCAATAATCAAATTCACTACACTCTTACCCATCACTATCACACTATCACTTTCACTCTTTCTTTTCCCCACCATTTTCCACTCACATATATATATATATATATATATATATATATATATATATATATATATATATACACATCATATATAATAATTCCCACCCTATACGTAACCCTCATTTCAAAAATCAATTCTTCAACACATATATAGGGCCCATACATGTGGCCCCACCTTTAAATAATTTTCACCGATTATTTTGAAAAATGGGTAAATAGGGGTCCATAAAATAAGCAAAACTTCATAAAAATCTCCTTGATAATTTTAACAACATTTATCATCTTTATTATAATTCACAATATTAATCGATCAGTCGCTCCTGTGAAAGAGGGCTTTCGAATAAGGATTTCTCCTATCATGCGCCAATAATTAGGTGACCAAACCTCTCCTCATGGCGAACTTCTAGACATCGTTAATATTGCAATTTATAATATTAATAACTCACTCTATTTCAATTATTGATTTAATAATATATAAAATATCGATAATAATTGAATCAAATAACGTGAGATACTATGCATTAATTACTATAGCAATAATTGAACAAAACTAAGTGACTTCTCACGTAAGCATCAATAATCAATACCGTATTCTTACTACGCAACCACGTAGACATCGTACTTTTACTACCGAGTAGTTCAACGGTATTAACGGTAAAACTTCCGCCCGTTATTTTTAATAAAATATTTTTTGTCGTTTTCTCAATCCGATAATAATTACGCTAGGTCCACCAAATGATTGTACCATTGCATTTAATATTTCCTGCTAAAAACGAATATTCCCCACCAATTGAATATAATATAACAACTTGCATACTTTGCGAAATTTATAAATACTACCCACAACTATAACATTATATTAAATTATTCCATAATATTCAAAAATGATATTTTATAGAAAATTCATTTTATTCATAAAAGTTGGGGTCTTACAATCTCCTTCTATGAAATTTACGCCTCGAAATTAGGGTGCGATACTGGCATGTCGAAGAGGTAAGGATACCTTGATTTCATTTCAGATTCTAACTCCCAGGTCATTTCCTCAACATCGTGATTCCTCCATAACACTTTGACTTGAGGTATAACCTTGGAGAGTAAAATATATTCCTTCTTATCCAAGATTTGAACAGGTAACTCTTCATACGTTAAGTCTTTCGCTATTTCGTCTGGTTCTAACTCAATAATGTGGTTCGGATCTTTCACATATTTACGTAACATGGATATATGAAAAATGTTATGAACACGAGACATACTTGGCGGTAAAGCGAGTCTATAGGCCAAAGTTCCTATTCGATCGAGGATTAAAAATGGGCCAATGAATCGAGGATTCAGCTTTCCTCTCTTTCCAAATCTTGTAAGTCCTTTCCATGGAGCAACACGTAACAACACATGATCTCCTATATCGAATTCCACGTCCTTTCGATGAAGATCAACATAACTCTTTTGTCGATCTTGTGAGGTTTTATACGTTGTCGGATCGTTTGAATCTTATCCGTAGTCATACGTACCAACTCCGATCCCAACAACATTGCTTCACCTACCTCATCCCAGCATACTGGAGAACGACACTTTCTTCCATACAACGCCTCGAATGGAGCCATGCCAATACTTGCTTGATAACTGTTGTTGTAGGAAAATTCCACCAATGGTAAGAACTTATCCCAACTTCCCTTGAAGTCAAGGACACAGAGTCTTGATAAATCTTCAAGAGTTTGAATAGTCCTCTCTGATTGTCCGTCCGTCTGAGGATGATATGCCGAACTAAATCGTAAGTCCATGCCTATAGCTTTTTGCAAACTAACCCAAAATCGTGAAGTGAATCTTGGGTCTCGATCAGAAACTATGGATACTGGCATACCATGCAGTCTTAAAATCTCGTTTATGTACATTCGAGCAAGACGTTCAAGTGTATAAGTTTCTCGTATTGGTAAGAAGTGAGCAGACTTGGTCAATCTATCAACAATGACCCAAATTGCATCAATACCTTGAGAAACCTTGGGAAGACCAGTAACGAAATCCATGGTAATGTGCTCCCACTTCCATTCTGGAATTTCAAGTGGTTGCAATGGACCTTTTGTGTGACGCCCCCAAAATAGGTATACACAACACCCATTCTGAGTCGCCAAATACATGGTACAAAAAGCAAACTACAACTTCAATAATACAAATGTCGTGTGAAATACGACAATATATACTGTGAGTTTAAATATAATATTGTCTTCTAGACAATATCTACACTCAAATAAATCCCCATCATAATTATTGATTCATTATTTTACAAAATGGTGAGGACTACTAAACAACTCTCTCTAGAACCTTCATTCCATACCTCACTAAGTACTTTCATTACATTCTCGCCTCCCGAGAAGAAAAAATGGAACAACAAGGAAAAGGGTGAGCTCAACTAGCCCGAAAGAAAGAATATTATGACTAAGATAATATACAACAAATTATCGTAGGTCTTCAACAGGAAAAATTTGATAGAATACAATAGACAATAAGTTTCGAGATCAATATTCGCAATGGTGAAATAATAATTCATAGAAGAGTTACGTAGAGAATGAAATCTACTATAATCTATGAATTTAACGGTCATCAATATTTTATCCTGTAACATCAATCAATATGCATCTGAATCAAATATTCATCTTTGCACTACAGCCAAAGATATTCATCAATTAATCATGTTTCATTTAAACACTGCTCATCTTTGCACTTTCGGGCCAAAGATATTCTTCAGAAATCATTCATCTTTGCACTACGTGCCAAAGATATTCTTAAGAAATCATTCATTTAAGATGAGGATGATGAAAAATATTTTTTAAAGAAACGAATCCATTGAAACAAAATGACAAGGATTAAAGATTAAGGATTCGTACTTGGTTTTATCCACGTCCAAAAATACCTCAAAATAATCATAGTGGTGTAAAATTCAAGAATGATCAAAACATGGATACAATCAAAGCTAGTATCCGTAATAGATATTTTGACAAAAAGAAGAAATTTTATTTTTCTATTGAATAAAGTCAGATATCGTGAATAAGGTCAGATATCGTGAATAATAGCCTTTATACGTGAATAGTAACTCAAACACCAAAAGATAGAAATTCCACAAAAACATCTTCACGCTTCATGAATAGTACTCGTGAATAAGAACTCGTGAATAAGAACTCATGAATAAGAATCGTGAATAAGAACTCATGAATAAGAACTCATGAATAAGAACCCCGACATGAAAAAGTTCCAAATTTGATAAAAACTTAGATCAACATTTCAAAGATAATGATATTGAAGAAATAATATCATTACAAAAAAAATAATATCCCTTACCTCGAAAGATCAAGATTTCTAAATGAAACACCGGATATAAAGGCATGACTTGAACTTTTACCGTATAGCAATACTCAAAGTATACTCAAAATACTCACAAGAATACGCTCGATAATATAGAGAGAGAAACTTCAGCTTCGGTGTGATTTTCAATTCTAACCTAAAGACCCTATTTATAGAAATCGCTATAAACACCAAAGTAGAAAATTTAATATAATATTAATATTTATTTTCCAAAACCTCATACGCACACTTGCCAACTGAATTCAGCTCCTACACATGTTAAATGAGGCCACCTAACATTCCAAAAACGTTTTTCCTATTTTAAATATTTTAAACTTCCAAAAATCAATTATTTCGGAGCTTCAAAACTTCAATAATTCATAATAAATAGCCCTTTCATCAGAAAATTCGAATCTCGCGAGTTTTTATAGGAAATTCAATTCTCTACAACTTTGCAGAAGAAAGGTTTTCCAAATTCCAATCAGAAATTGACCGAAATCCACAAACGGGCGATTTTACAAGCTATAATCAAATTTCAGTCAATAAATGGGGTCCACCGACATGTTTAACATGTTTTAAACATTTATTGCAACAAAAATACTTCTTCCTCCTCAGATACTCATATATCCCACATTCGTTGTAAAATATCACCGCTAATATATTATTAAAATAATATATTTAAATGAATTATTTTATCGTAAAAGATAAAATATTAATTTTCAACAATTGTCATTTTAAAAATTTTCTCCATCTATATCCACATAAAATCAATATTTTCCTCATCATATAAATCAATAATTAATTATTCACAAATAATATTACGTAATCACAATATTGACAACCAGCGCTTCCTCAGAGTTAGGGGGCTTTCCAATAAGAATTTCTTCTTCTTGGCGCCAGCAATTAGGTGACCAAACCTCTCCTTAGATGTAACTTTCTAGACATTGCCAATAATGTTATCTAATAATATTAATCGATAATATGAATTATTGCTTCGATAATGAAAGATAATGTGTAATGACAATTATCAAACAACAAAGAATATAAAATATCAACGCAAAGAATTATTAACTCAATAAAATATTTGACAAGAATTACTCGTAACCATTATTGAGTAGTGCCTTCTTACGTAAGAATCAATAATTGGTGCAATACCGCAATAAATCGCTCAACAACGCGTATTAGTGTGTTTTAACCACCGGACATTCCAACAAAGATAATTGCAACAACTACGCCAAGTTATTTAAAAACAACTTATATTTGTCGTTTTCTTCATCCAATCGCTTTCCATTATGGGGCCACACATGGTCATTACTTGTTTATACGAATATTCTCGACAAGATTTAATATTCCACGACCAAACGAATATTCCCCACGATAATGAATATTTTATAACCACTTTAAATTTGAAATATTTGCATATTTAACCCTTAACTATCCACATTAATCAAATCAACCCTTACTATTTCAAAATAATAAATAAAGGAAATTCCTTTTATTTAAAAAAATTTCGGTCTTACAACCTCCACTCCTTATGAAATTTCGTCCCTCGAAATTGACGTCGACGCACTGTGTTTCAAAAGGTGAGGATACCTCGCTTTCATTTCGCTTTCCAACTCCCGTGTCATTTCCTCTATAGCATGATTCCTCCACAAAACTTTAACTTGTGGTATAACCTTTCATGCGTAGGACATGCTCCTTCCTATCCAACATCTTGACAGTACCTCCTCATACGTTAAGTCTTCTACTATCTCGTCCTGGGTTCTAACTCAATAACGTGGTTCGGGTCTTTCACATATTTACGAAGCACGATATGTGAAACACATTATGAACACGAGACATACTCGGAGGTAACGCAAGTCTATAGGCTACATTTCCTACTCGGTCAAGAATTTGAAATGGACCGATAAATCGTGGATCGAGCTTTCCTCTCTTCCCAAATCTTGTAACTCCTTCCATGGAGCAACTCGCAACAATACATGATCCCCTACATTAAATTCCACGTCCTTTCGATGAAGATCCGCATAACTCTTTTGTCGATCTTGTGCCGCTTTGTATCGTTGTCAATCATTTGGATCTTTTCTAGTGAGTCATATCGTATTAACTCGGGTCCCAACAATGTTGCTTCACCCACCTCATCCCAACATATTGGAGAACGACATTTTCGTCCATATAATGCTTTGAATGGAACCATGCCTATATTTGTTTAATAACTATTGTTGTATGAGAATTCCACCAATGGCAAGTACTTATCCCAACTTCCTTTGAAATCTAGGACACAGAGTTTTAATATATCTTCAAGAGTTTGAGTAGTCCTTTCTGATTGCCCATCCGTTTGAGGATGGTATGCAAAACTGAATCGTAAATTCGTGCCCATAGCTTTCTAACCCAAAATCATGAAGTGAATCTTGGGACACGATCTAAAACTATGGATACTGGCATGCCATGCAATCTCACAATCTCATTTACGTACATACGAGAAAGACGTTCAAGGGAATAAGTCTCTCGTGACGGTAGAAAAATGAGCGGACTTTGGTTAATCTATCAACAATAACCCAAATAGCATTGATGTCTTGAGAAACCGCAGAAGACCCGTGAACGAAATCCATAGTAATGTGTTCCCACTTCCATTCCGGAATCTCAAGTGGTCAGAACGGACCCTTAGGTACAAGATGCTCACTTTTTACACGTTGATAAGTTAAACATCTCGAGATAAACTACGCGATCTCTCTCCTCATATTGCTCCACCAAAATGTATGTTGAAGATCATAATACATTTTGGTACTCCCAGGATGGATTGCAAATGGCGTATTGTGTGCCTCCATCATAATCTTGTACTTCAAATCAGAGTCGTTAGGAACACAAAGTCTAGAGTGGACTCGAAGTATTCCTTCTTCATCAATTCTCGCCCTAGGAATAGCTCCTTCTTGTACTTTCTTCTTCATACGCGTCATTTCCGGCCTGGTGGCTTGAGCAACCTTAACTTTTTCTATTAAAGTTAGCTCTATGTGTATACTTGACATCATCGCACTCGTTCCCGCATATAATCTTCTACTCATCGCGTCAGCTACCACGTTCGCTTTTCCAGGATGGCATGATCAGAACATGTGCTGAAATGAGTCTCCTCTTGAGTTCTTCGAAGCTCTTCCCACATTCCTTGCTCCATTCGAATTTTGTATCTCTACGAGTCAACTAAGTTAAACGGAGTAGCGATTTAAGAAAATCCTTCCACGAATCTCCGATAATAACCAACTAAGCTTCTGAAAGCTACGTATTTCGATTCTCGACTTAGGTTGCTCTCAATCGTGACTCATATCCCAATCTTGGATAAGACGTCACAATGACACCTATCGCTTTACTATCGCATCGAATATGACGTCCCTACAGAGAGTCTCGCTTCGGTGAATTCCACAAAGGAAGTCACAAGATAAAGGCTCAGTACCAAATTCTATAGTTGAATTTTTAACTCCTCGAAGTTCAATAGAGCCATTCGATATGAGATTTTAGAAATGAGTTTTATACCGTGTTCAAAGTCGATACAAAATTTAATATCGAAGCTTTGGGAGTAAGCGAAGAAATTCTTCAGAAATACGTCGGAAAAAATCAATAACAACAAGAATATTATTCAAATCGACGTGTCTTTATTCAAATCCATAACATGGACTAAGAAAACTTGACATCCGTAATAAACGAGTGACTTCATGGCTTGATATGAAAATGTTTGACTACAATGGTTTGATTGCTTTGAATTGAATAACCGGGTTGCTTAGGAATATGAAAACTAACAACCTTACAAAAGCAATCAATTTGGCGTGATGAGTAGTTAACCTTAAAATCACATCAAAAGCAAATATCTCTATAGAAATAAGGTTAACGGTAATGTGATAGTGCTAACTTGAATCAAGCAAGATTTTTAAACAACGGATGTAATGAAAGTTTCTCCTAATGGAGTCTCCACAGATAGAAGTCAAAGTTTAATTTCTCCGTAGTCAAGTTCAAACGTTGAGCGCAAGTAAGAGAGATAAAAGAATGGGTAGAACCAATATCTAGTAAGGTATATACTTCGCAAGAATTTATAATTAACTAACCTGCTAACTTCGTCGTTCTCGCATTTTACCCTAGGTCACGACAAACGCTTCTTCCAGAACCGCTGACTTTGACTTTTCTCGACATCCTTTTGAGTCACCATTCACATTGGATCGGGTTTCGCTTACTATACAATCTCGAGCGATATGTCCTTCCTTTCCACAATTATAGCATACCTTGAATCGTTGTGGGCGCTTTGACCGATATGTCCCTCTTTTCGCATTTGTAGATATATAATGGGGGTGGTCGCTTCTCCTCCCTTAAAACTAGTTGCTATCTTTGGCCGATCTTTCTTCTTAACGTCTTCCCGCCATCGTTAAATCTTCTCTTTTTAGATTGGACATCTCTTTCCATAATATCAACGCGTCGTGCGGCTTTTACCCATGCATCACTCATTCTCACTCGTTCAGTTATTTCTTCTTTCAGCTCAGATTCCAGCTTTATCATCTTATACTCTGCCAAAGAGTGCTTCTGTTCAAGCATCATATATCGGGTAACACAAGCTTGAATCGTTGCATCCTTTTGCTCCACGACCGCCTCGCAATTCTTCACTTTCGCTTCTTCTAACTCATGAATACGATTTTGCAATTCTATATTTTGATCATAAAATACCTCTAATAAACTCTCTTCAGGTACCTCTTCTTCCTCACTCTCAGCTATTACCTCTGTGATTATCTCGGGTGCAACTATCAATTCTTCACTCACCACATGGATATCTCTAATTCCTTCTTCGCCTGACATCACATTATCCTGGTTGGCGATTAGAGGTGTCTCCACGATCTCATTCACTCCATTGTTAACGTTCTCAGCAGCCATTCTTAAAACTATTATAAAACAAGGGTTAATTAAATAAATTAACAAATCACATAATACCCCTATATTATGACCAACCAACAAACAAGCTTAGGTAGGACACTTTAGCGAAGGATTTACTCGCCTCTCCTTCCTAGTTCTATTCCCCGATCTCCGCCAGATCATATCCCTAAGCTCGATACCAATCGTGACGCCCCCAAAATAGGTATACACAACACCCATTCTCGAGTCGCCAAATACATGGTACAAAAAGCAAACTACAACTTCAATAATACAAATGTCGTGTGAAATACGACAATATATCTTAATGAGTTTAAATATAATATTGTCTTCTAGATAATATCTATACTCAAATAAATCCCCATCATAATTATTGATTCATTATTTTACAAAAATGGTGAGGACTACTAAACAACTCTCTCTAGAACCTTCATTCCATACCCCAACTAAGACTCATTACATTCTCGCCTCCGAGAAGAAAAATGGAACAACAAGGAAAAGGGTGAGCTCAACTAGCCCAAGAAAGAATATTATGACTAAGATAATATACAACAAATTATCGTTAATCTTCAACAGAAAAATGATGTAGAATCAATAGACAACAAGTTTCGGATCAATATTCAGGAATGAAATAATAATTCATAGAAAGAGTTACGTAGAGAATGAAATCTACTATAATCTATGAATTTAACGATCCATCATCAATATTTTATCAACCGTAACATCAATCAATATGCATCTGAATCAAATATTCATCTTTGCACTACTGTGCCAAAGATATTCATCGATTAATCATGTTCATTTAAACACTGTTCATCTTTGCACTATGGGCCAAAGATATTCTTCAGAAATCATTCATCTTTGCACTACAGGCCAAAGATATTCTTAAGAAATCATTCATTTAAGACTAAGGATGATGAAAAATATTTTTTTAAAGAAACGAATCCAGTGAAACAAAATGACAAGGATTAAGGATTAAGGATTCGTACTTGGTTTTATCCACGTCCAAAAATACCTCAAAAATAATCATAGTGGTGTAAAATTCAAGAATGATCAAAACATGGATACAATCAAAGCTAGTATCCGTAATAGATATTTTGACAAAAAAGAAGAAATTTTATTTTTCTATTGAATAAAGGTCAGATCGTGAATAGTCTCAGATATCGTGAATAGTCTTGATATCGTGAATAAGTAACTCTCAGACACCAAAAGATAGAAATTCCACAAAAAACATCTTCACGCTTCATGAATAGTACTACGTGAATAGAACTCGTGAATAAGAACTCATGAATAGTAACTCGTGAATAAGAACTCATGAATAATAACTCATGAATAGTAACCCCGACATGAAAAAGTTCTAAATTTGATAAAACTTCAGATCAACATTTCAAAGATAATGATATTGAAGAAATAATATCATTACAAAAAAAAATAATATCCCTTACCTCGAAAGATCAAGATTTCTAATTGAAACACCTGGATATAAGGCTATGACTTGAACTTGCACCAGATAGCAATACTCAAAGTATACTCAAAATACTCACAAGAATACGCTCGATAATATAGAGAGAAAACTTCAGTTTCTGTGTGATTTTCAATTCTAACCTAAGCACCCTATTTATAGAAAATCGCTTAGAACACCAAAAGCGAAAAATTTAATATAATATTAATATTTATTTTCCAAAACCTCATACGCACACTTGCCAACTGAATTCAGCTCCTACACATGTTAAATGAGGCCACCTAACATTCCAAAAACGTTTTTCCTATTTTAAATATTTTAAACTTCCAAAATCAATTATTTTGAGCTTGAACTTCAATAATTCATAATAAATAGCCCTTTCATCAGAAAATTCGAATCTCGCGAGTTTTTATAGGAAATTCAATTCTCTACAACTTTGAAGAAGAAATCCACAAACGGGAGATTTTACAGGCTATAATCAAATTTCAGTCAATAAATGGGGTCCACCGACATGTTTAACATGTTTTAAACATTTATTGCAACAAAAATACTCTTCCTCCTCGTATACTCATATATCCCACATTCGTTGTAAAATATCACCAGTTAATATATTATTAAAATAATATATTTAAATGAATTATTTTATCGAGAAAAAGATAAAATATTAATTTTCAACAATTGTCATTTTAAAAATTTTCTCCATCTATATCCACATAAAATCAATATTTTCCTCATCATATAAATCAATAATTAATTATTCACAAATAATATTACGAGAATCACAATATTATGACAACCGTGCGCTCCTCAGGAAGAGGGGGCTTTCCAATAAGAATTTCTTCTTCTTGGTAGCAATTAGGTGACCAAACCTCTCCTTAGACGAACTTTCTAGACATTGCCAATAATGTTATCTAATAATATTATTCAGATAATATGAATTATTGCTTCGATAATGAAAGATCTTGTGTAATGACAATTATTGAAACAACAAAGATATAAAATATCAACGCAAAGAATTATTAACTCAATAAAATACTCGAATAAGAATTATCGTAACCATTATTGAGTAGTGCCTTCTTCACGTAAGAATCAATAATTGGTGCAATACTGCAGTCTTATTTGCTCAACAACGCTGCGTATTAGTGTGTTTTAACCACCGGGTATTCCAACAATGATAATTGTAATAACTACGCCGTTATTTAAAAACAACTTATATTTGTCGTTTTCTTCATCCAATCGCTTTTCGTTATGGGGAAAACACATGGTTTCTGCTGGCCAGTTATTTAATATTCCCCGACAAAGCGATTTAATATTCCACGACCAAACGAATATTCCCCACGATAATGAATATTTTATAACCACTTGCTTAATTTGAAATATTTGCATATTTAACCCTTAACTATCCACATTAATCAAATCAACCCTTACTATTTCAAAATAATAAATAAAGGAAATTCCTTTTTATTTAAAAATTTTGGGGTCTTACATTTTGGTACTTGATGCTCCACCTGACTCGTTGACAAGTTAGACACCTTGAGATAAATAAATATCTCTCTCTTAATATTGCTTCACCAAAATGTATAGCGAAGATCATGGTACATTTAGTACTCCTGGGATGGATTACAAAAGCGGTGTGTTGTGCGCCTCCATCATGATTTTATACTTTAAATCGTGGTCGTTAGGAACACAAAAGTCCGAGTTGACTCAAGTATTCCTTCATCATCGATTCTTGCTTCCTAAGATAAGCACCTTCTTGACTTTATTCCTCATACGCATCGGCTCCAGTGCAGTAGTTTGGCGACTTTAACTTTATAAATTAAAGTCGGTTCTACTCGTATATTCGCCATCATCACGTGGGTCCCTGGAGTCTTTATCTCTATCTCCATCCTTTACAAGTCACACAAAATGGGCCTTTGCGTTGATAATATCGCACTCGTACCGGTATATGATCTTCTATTCAATGCGTCAGCTACCACGTTTGCTTTTCCAGGATGGTATTGGATGGTATGATCATAATCTTTCAACAGTTCAAGCCAATGTCATTGTCGCATGTTGAGTTCCTTTTGAGTGAAGAAATATTTGAGGCTTTTATGATCCGTAAAGATCTCCACTTTTTTCCCATACAAGTAATGCCTCCAAATCTTTAGCGCGAAGACAACAACTGCCAACTCTAGATCATGGGTAGGATAATTCCTCTCATATTCTTTGAGTTGTCGTGAAGCATAGGCTATGACTTTCCAATGTTACATGAGAACACATCCTAACCCTTTTCACTTCAAGCATCATCAGAGATGACAAATCCTCCGAACCGGATGGTATTGTCGAGCAGTCTTTGAAATGAGTCTCCTCTTGAGTTTTTGAAAACTCTTCTCACATTCCTCGTTCCAACCAAAATTTGTATCTTTCCGAGTCAGCTGAGTTAATGGAGTAGCGATTCGAGAAAACCCTTCTACGAATCTCCACTAATAACCGGATAAACCAAGAAAGCTACGTACTTCGGTCACTGATTTAGGTTGCTCCCAGCTTTGAATAGCTTCAATCTTTGCTGGGTCAACAAATATTCCATGACTTGATACCACGTGCCCAAGGAATGCTACTTCATCAAGCCAGAACTCGCATTTCTTTAACTTGGCATAAAGCTTATATTCACGAAGCTTTTGGAGTATCAGCCTCAAGTGTTTCTCATGATCTTCACGGCTTTTGGAATAAATAAGGATGTCATCAATAAAGACGACCACAAAGTGATCCAAATATTCTTTGAATACTCGGTTCATCATATCCATAAAGGCAGCAGGAGCATTAGTCAATCCAAAAGACATGACTAGAAATTCATAATGACCGTCTGGGGATTACGGCGTCGTCTTTGGAATGTCTTGATTCTAATCTTCAATCGGTGATATCCTAACGAAGATCAATCTTTGAAAAGAATTTGGCTCCTTGTAACTAGTCAAACAGGTCATCAATATGTGGCAATGGGTACCTATTTTTGAAGGTGACATGATTCAACTCCCGATAATCAATACAAAGTCGCATACTCCCATCTTTCTTCTTCACGAATAGAACACGAGCACACCCAAGGAGAAGTACTAGGACGAATAAAGCCAATGTCTAACAATTCCTGCAGTTGGGTCTTTAACTCCTGAAGTTCAATAGGAGCCATTCGATATGGAGCTTTGGAAATGGGTTTTGTACCGGGTTCAAGGTTGATACAAAATTCAATTTCACGTTCTAGGGGTAGGTCAGGAAGTTCTTCAGGTAATACGTCAGGAAATTCATTAACAATAGAAATATCATTCAAAACTGACGTATTTTTGTTTAGATCCGTGACATGAGCTAAGAAAGCTTGACATCTATTTTTCAATAAACGAATTGCTTTATGGCTTGAGATGACAGTGATTGATTTTAATGGTTTGGTTGCTTGAATTCGCATAATAGGTTGGTTAGGAATATGAAAGCTAACAACCTTACGAAAATAATCAATTTTTGCATGATGAGTGGTTAACCGATCAATCCCTAGAATTACGTCAAATGCAAGTACTTTCAATGAAATAAGATCGACAGGTAATGTAAGGGTACCGATTTGAACCAAACAAGACTTATAAACAGTGGATATAATGAAGGTTTCTCCCAACGGAGTTTCAACAGATAAGTCAAAGTCTAATTTCTCCGGAGTAAAATTTAAACGTTGAGCGCAAGTAGGAGAAATAAAAAAATGGGTAGAGCCGGTATCAAATAAGGTATATACTTCGCTAGAGTTTATGATAAACTTACCCGTGATGACCTCATTCGGGTTCCTTGCTTTCTGGGAGGTCACAACAAACGCTCTCCCTCAGACTCATCGGCTTTCACTTTTCCTAAGGCGTCCTTTGGTGCCTCTATCCTAGCTGAACTTGTCTTCGGTGAACGACAAAATCGGTCTAGGTGACCTTATCTTCCATAATTATAACATGCTTTGGACGACATCGCACAGTTTAGACTGATGTGTCCCTCCCCTCCGCATTTGAAGCATATTATAGGTGGTCGTTCTTCATCCTTAACAACAAAATTTGATCTTTGACGTCTTTCCATCATTGTTGAATCTCCTCTTCTTGAAATGTCCATTCTTATTGCTTTGGCCATGATTACCACCAAGTGGTTACCATTTACGGCATGTTGATTCCTCCACGCTTATCACACCGCTTGATGATCAAGTATCACCGGTATTATCATTTTGTCAATTTACCGCTTCTTTTTGGTTGGGTTGACTTCATTATCGCGCTCCAATAATCGAGCCCTATTAACAACATCTCAATACAAACACAGCTTTACGAGAGATAAGATATTGACATATCTCTAAGTTTCAAACCTCTTAGAAACATTCGCGTCATTCTCTCCTCATTATCAACCAAATGGGACGCAAATCGGGACAACTCGGCAAACTTGGCTTCGTCTTTGCGACACGGCCATTTGTTTTGTTCCAGCTTTAATGAACTCTACCTCTTTCATGTGACGAATACTTTCGGAAAGTACTTGTCGTTGAATGATTCTTGGAACTTCTCCCAAGACATCTTCATCACGGCGAGGTTGAGTACGCTTTTGATTCCCACCAAGAATCCCTCTGCTGCGCGTAACATGAAGGTGGCAAAGGGAACCTTTGCTCTCTGAGCATCCCAAGACATCAAATATCTTGTTGATCTGCTTTATCCACGCCTCTCGCCTTAAGTGGTTTGGCTCTCCAAAAAACTCCGGTGGTCCCAGCTCTTGAATCTGTTTGGCGGTGACCGTCCGAGAGTTGCTAGTGTTTCCACCTGTATTTTGGACGAGGAGCCGCTCTACTTTGATGTTGCATGAATTGCATGAAGCCTCGGAACATTCCATCATTCATCATTTGGTCAGTGTTGTTGTTTGCATTAGGATTGTCGCCTTCCTGATGCACATTATCCTGATTATTGATCTGTGGAGACTCAACGGTCTCCTATACTCCATTGATGTTCTCAACATTCTCGGATGCCATTTTCATATACTGCCACAACACAAGGGTTAATTAACATATCACATATAATTCCTATACTGTGACCGACCAATTAAATACCAAATAAACTTAGGTAGGTCATACTAGCGAAGGAATTCCCCGTCTCTCCCCTCCTAGTTCTTGTCTCATATCTCAGCCAGGGATCATATCCCTAAGCTTTGATACCAACCTGTGGCGCCCAAAAATAGGTATACATCACCTATTCTCGAGTCGCCAAATACATGGTATGTAATACAAATACAATCTTTAATATATAATAAGAAAAGTCATGATTTTTTAAAACAAATATTGTCTTCTGATAATATCTACTCTCATAATAAGTCCTCATTACATTTATTGTCACACTATTTAATAGAATAGTGAGGGACTACTAATACTATCATCCGGGCCGCCACCCGCTTTCCGACTAGTCTGGCTACGTTCTCTCATTTCACGAGAGAAACGGTGAAAGAAAGGGTGAGCTCAACTAGCCCAAGAAGAAATATTATGACTAAGATAATGCGAATAAATTATCATTAGTCTTCAATGATGTTAAACCGATAAAATACAATAGACATCAAGTTTAATCTGCGGTGAACATCAATCCATTAAAAGAGTTAAGTAGAGAATAAAATCTACTATCTTTTATGATTTAAAAGGTTTTCATCACTTTTATCATTTGGGACTCGACAATAAATAATCCACATATTCCCCGCACTACTGACCAAAGATATTCATTAGTATCACAACCACAAATTATCCATGCACTACGGGCCAAGGATATTCGTGTATTCATCAATGGTTATGATCATGCCAACAACTGTCCATTAATGCATTACGGGCCAATGAGGACTTTTGCCACATCATTTGTAACATTACGGTCATGATTACACCGAATAATATCTGGTTATAATCATACCAAGTCCATCTATGCACTACAGGCCACAGATGACTTTCAACAAAATATAAATATGAGGACGATGACAATGATATAAGAATTCAATAAAACAAGTTCAAGAATTAATTTATCCAGGAACTAATAACGTCCAAATTGTCAACATGATACTTCTTTGTAGAGTAAAATTTAAGAATGCTCGGGAAGAATATTTTCACGAAAAGATCTTTGGATGAAGCGCAAATATCAAGGATATTCCACCAATTTCATGGAGTATAAAGTCAAAACTTTAACCAACCGAGTATAATAAAGAATGGAATAACAAAAGAAACTTCATGCATGCGGTGCTTAGTATGAAAAGTTATTCCAATGTAATAATAAATAATAAAACCGTGTCAAAGTAATAATACGCCGCAAGCATGATATTCTAATGAATAATAAAGAATGGAATAACAATGAAATCACCATGCATGCGATATTTCGCGTGTACGGTTATTCCAATGAATAATAAATAATCTGGAATCGTGTGTCCCAAGCAAAAACGCATGCATACGATATTCCAATGTAATAATAAAGAGCGGAACCAGTCCGGCGTAAAACACACAGACAGGATATTCCAACAGAATAATAAAGACGGAACTAGGTTCGGCGTAAAACGCACAGACAGGATGTTCCGATAGAATAATAACGAATGGTATAACAACATAAATCACCAAGTATAGGGTGATCAGCATATACAAAGTTATTCCAATGAATAATAAAGAATGGAATAACAGAATTTCTCTTCTTGAATATGAAAAAAATAATACCCCTTAACTTATAAAGAAGAGTACTCCAACGGTAGGCGGGGATATACTTGAAGAAACTTGCACTACGCTTCAAAGTTTTCTTAAACGCTAAAGAAATACGCTTTCGAAGATATAAGAATAATTCTCTCTACGGTTTCTCTTTCAGAGTTTCAAAGAATTCGTAAGAAATAATGAAGGAATGAGCTTCTATTTATAGAAGAATGGACCTGAATAAGAACTAATTCTGAATCAGGTCCGTATTGATTTATTTTTAAACAGACGATCCACATTAATTTATAATAAAATATAATATATTTTATTTTTCATATAAAACAAAACTTATTATTGTAATATATATATATATATATATATATATATATATATATATATATACATATAAAATAAAAATAGTACCCCGTGTTCCTGATTCCCCACCCCCTAAATCATTCATATATATATATATATATATATATATATATATATATAATATATATATATATATAACATATCTATACATGTGACTTTTGGAAAATCCTCCCCCGTGAATCAATTTGAAAAACCTTCCCCTGATAAATCCATTTTCAATATGTGGGCCCCACAATGGGCCCCCACCTATTTTATATTAAATAATTTTCTACCAATTATTTTGAAAAATGGGTAAATGGGAATCCAAATAATAAGCAAAATTTACAACAACTATTTCATAAAAATCCTCTCAATATTTTTAATAACATTTATCATCATTATTATAATTCACAATATTAATCGACTGTGTCGTTCCTGGAAAGAGGGCTTTTCAATAAGGATTTCTCCCTATTAGCCGTAATTAGTGTAATAGAACCTCTCCTTGGCGAACTTCTAGACATCGTTAATAATGCAAATAATAATATTAATAACTCGCTATCTCGATTATTGATTTAATAATATATAAAATATCGATAATAATTGAATAAAATTGAATGACTTCTAACGTAAGCATCAATAATCAATACAGGTGTAAGCTACTTATGCAACCACGCGTATTCCTCGTATTTTTTTAACACCGGGTGTTTCAACAATTAACAAAGAAAACTTCCGCCGTTATTTTCATAAAATATTTTTGTTGTTTTCTCAATTCGACAATAATTCCGTTGTGGGGACTACTAATGATTGTGCTTGAGTCAATATTTAATATTCCCTGCTTAAAACGAATATTCCCCACCAATCGAATATTATAAACAACTTGCATGACTTTTAAAAAATTCTAAATATTACCCACAACTATAACATTATATCAAATTCATTCCATAATATTTAAAAATGATAATTATAGAAAATTCATCTTTATTCATAAAAGTTGGGGTCTTACATTGATCATGTGATAATTTGGTTGATATATTCATTAAGTCATTACCAACTATTATTTTGAAGAAGATGGTGCACAATATTGACATACTTCGACTTAATGATATTTTTACCATGAACAATAGAAATTCTATGTACTTATGAAGGGGAGTAAAAAGGATATGTGCTGATTGTACTCTTTTTTCTTTGCTAAGATTTTTTCCCACTGGGCTTTCCTTTGCAAGGTTTTAATGAGGCAATCCCAAGGCACTAGAAGTTATACAAGAATATTGTACTCTTTTCCTTCGCCAAATTTTTTTCCACTGGGTTTTTATTTGGTAAGGTTTTTAACGAGGCATATTCTTATAAAATTGCTACAAAAAAACTCCATCCATTCTGTATGAAGACAATGCTGCATGTATAGCTCAATTAAAAAGGGGATACATCAAATGAGATAGAACAAAGTACATCTCACCGAAATTCTTTTTCACACACGACCTTGAAAAGTGTGGTAACATTGATGCTCAACAAATTCGCTCAAAAGATAATCTAGCAGATTTGTTCACCAAAGCATTACTAACTATAACGTTTGAAGGATTGCGTCACAATATTGGAATCGCGACAATTTGGACTTACTTAGGATATATTCATGAGGGGAGCTAATACGCTACCGCACTTTTTCCCTTTAACTAAGGTTTTTTCCCATTGGGTTTTTCCTGGTAAGGTTTTTAATGAAGCAACTTTCAATGCGTATAGCTATACAATAGACATCCAAGGGGGAGTGTTATAGAATTATGTATGTCTAGATTCATATAATGGATGTCTAGATTCATTCTCCCTATCTTTAATTGTAATGATTTTGAAACTCCCATTGAGTTATGAAACTCATGACCTTTGAGTTTTGTAACATCTTAGTATTGATGTCCTAGTATCATAAATAGTAGCATTGTAAAGAGAATGGGTTAGAGACATATACAATTATAACATATATGAAATGAGAATGCTCTTCTCCCTTAATCATCATCTTTGTTCTTAATATTATTAATCTTTTATAACATGTAGGGTTTAATTAATTTTTGAATTATTTAAGAGCTAAACTACTATATATCTGAATTACTAATTTTGAAGATTTAGGTTATTGAATTACTAATTTTACAAATTTATTAAATATAAAATACTTATTGAGAAGTGATATATAACAAATCTTTGATAAGAATATTATTCAAAAAACACATATTTGATTGTCATATGAAATAAAAAAAAATCTAAATTTATAAATAAATACTAAAAATTCTATTATTTACTACCGAAATAATATTGTAAATAAATAGTGTAATTACGGTCGGGATCTTAAAATTCACCTTTTTATCCATTCACAGAAGCTCACTTTTTAATGACGGACCGACGATGGTTTGATTCCTACAAAACCATCGCATATTTTTAGAGATGCTTTATATGTTGTCCAGTAGCTAAAAGTATAGACGACGGTTGTATAATCGAATCGTCATTTAGTCCGTCCGTCATTAAAATGAATGAGCCTCTAATGAATTAGATAAAGGGTATCTTCTTCGATCCTCTTAAAGTGTAATTATGTGTCACTTCTTATATATATATATAGTCCGAATCTTAAACTCACCTCTTATTTAACATATCGTGCTCACCCTCTTAAGCGACGATTCGATCACTCTTTATATATAAAACTGTCATCTTAGTTTTTAGCGACGGATAACATATAGCGACCGATTATATAGCGAAAGGATGTGAACAAGGTATGCTGAATAAAGAGTGAACTTAAAATTCAGACTGTATATATATATATATATATATACATATATATATATATATATTATTTAAAAATAATTTTACTGTGTATTGTAATAATAATAATAAATTTACGTTAAATTTTAATTATTAAACTTATCAACTTGTAAAATTAATAAAACCACTCTCAATGTAGAGAGGCTGCCGCATCACATGCGTTGTGAAACATCATTATACACGACAGACCATAGACATTTACGAGTCGGGCAAAGTCTCCGCGGATAAACGAACGATCCAAATGTAAATAGACTATGACAAGCAAAAATTACCAGAACGCCACTTGTCCAGGTGTTTAATTCAGCTTCTCTTGAGGGTTAACTGCGTCATTTCAACTAAGCTTTCACAAAAACGGGTGTAGTCTTCTCTTCCGCTCACCCAACGGACAAAGGCTTCCCCACCTCCAGTCACTACCTGTGCACAATGCGCATGTTAGCTGTCTCCATAATCATTACTTTCCCAAAACAAAAATATACACCATGCATTTATAAATGCTTTAATGCCTCCTCCATTTATATGCTTAACCTACGCCCTTTCTCCTATTCCTTACAACCCCCTCTCCTCTTTCTCTCTCTCACACACAAACACACACCGAGACTCTGTAGCATAGTGTAGTGGAGTAGTAGTCTGTAAAGTCTATATATATGCTGAAGTACTGAGCAGTGAATTAATTGGATCTGTTCTGTCCGCAGAACAACAACAACAACACATCTTTATCATCTGCCGCAAGCTTAATTGCCGTGATGAATTGCAGCTACACCGAATTATAACTGTCCTCTCCATCTTTCCTCTCTCTATAATTCCATGCCCTTGATCTACATTTTGTATTCTTCTTGATCTTATGTCATATCACTATTCTTTCAATCGATTGCTTTGTTTCTCGCCGGAGAAACTGTTTTCCCTATCCGAAACGCCGCCGTTCGAGAGATCAGTCTTGTTCCTCTTCGGCATTTCAAAAGCGCATCCTTTGAAGTAAGTGAGGATGAATCCGCTGTGCTGCATTGCTCCGGTTTCGATAGATCGCGATCGGAACAATAATCCGACGGTGGTGAATCCGCAATCTCAGTTAGGGTTTGAGACGAGGAATGTGAGGCCGAGCTTTGGTTTGAATAGTCAGGTTTCGTCAATCAGTGCTACTGACGTGGATGGATCAAATTTTGAAATTGAAGAGAATAATAATGTGATTGAAGTACAGAGAGATTCTTCCAAGATTTGGAGTGTGGGAGGGATTTTGTATAAGTGGGTGAACTATGGGAAGGGATGGAGGCCTAGATGGTTTGTGCTTAATGAGGATGGAGTGCTTTCGTACTACAAGATACATGGCCCGGACAAGATTGATGTGATGAACAGTCAAAGGAGAGAGAAAGGTGGTGTGAAGGTCATTGGAGACGACTCATTGAGGTATATGAAGAGGAAGGCTACTGTAAATTATAGGGTAGGTGCTGGGTTTGCTAATGCTAAGCAGTGGAAACCGTTCGGAGAGATACATTTGAAGGTTTGTCTTTTTATCTGTTCATACTCTATACTTGTATGAATATGCTAGTATATATTTGGAAAGACTGGTTCCTTTTTGACTTTATATACACGCATTCTACCAATCATTAAATAGGTTTTTAAATATAGTTTCCCTGGTGAGATTCTTTTGAAGTTTCAAACATTAAATAGGTTTTTTTAGGGTTTTACATACTTGTAGCTGTTGATTGTAGGTGTAGCTTTCCACAGGAATATATGTAATGCTTTGATCCTTTGTTCTTATGGACCGGTGATCTGAAATTGTTCTTATGGACTGGTGATCTGAAATTGATTGTAGTTTTATGTTCCTGACTGAAAACGATTAAGTGAAGATGGGTTGACTGCTGAGGGAGCCCTGATCAGACTGATCCAGGTGGTTATCGGAGTTAAAAGATAAAAGAATGAATACTTATATAATAATAAATTTAAAAGTTGCAAGTTTGATGTAAGAGTTTCTCTACTCTAGTGATTTCTGGTTCCTACATACTACAACTGCAAATCCCTATTTGTTTTCAAAATGAATATTAAAAAATCATCTACTGTTAGTATGCCCGATTGATTAGAATTATTGACCTGCCAACAACACAATATATGTATTTTGTCAAGAAGTAAGAGGTATATTTATAAAGTCTATTAAATTATTTAACTGAAAAGGACAGTGTAGTTTATCAGTCCATGTAGGAAATGATTCAAAGAAAATATTTACATATCTCCTCGATATTGGCCAATAGATTTTACTTATCTACCAAATGCATTAGATGGTGAAACAAATCTGGAAAGATGTAGAGGTAAATAGTACATAAAATTATGAAAACTATTTTCATGTGAGAAAAGTGGTGATGAAATGGGACGGCAGCCCTTGAAATTTCAATTCACATGTCCAATTGTTTGAAATGAAGATAGTCGTGGATCTGTATGCATAATCACTTAGAGTTGTGATAACTGCTGGTTAGTCCATCTGCCGCATAGTGGACTCAGCTTGATGGGGATATTGATGCTTCAAGAGGCCAAAAACTAATACTAGTTACTTTTTAGCTTAATTTCTCATCGGCAAGCTTGTTTTAAGGGCATAACTTTTTTACCCTTCTGTAGTAATGAGTATGGATGCCCTGTATGTTGCTTTGTAGTGAGGGAGTGCTCAATGCTGCTTAGAAGTGTTGTGTTGTTAAATGACAGTTTACAATGGTTCTGTTAAATTATGATCGGAAAGTGAATTGATTGATAGTCATGATGACCAGGATTAAACAGAATCTACCAGGATGTTATGTGATGTAACCATGTAACTTAATGACCATCTTGTGAAGCTGAATCTTCTTTCTTTCTTTTTTTTGGGTACTTTTATGAAACTGAATCTATGTTTGGTTAGAAAGTGCTTAGTTGCATCCAAGGAAGATAGGAACTTCAAATGTATTTTTCCTGTGGCAGTTTATAGTTTATACATCAACCAGCAGGTATGCCTGTGTGAAATGATTCCCATCTGGGTTGACTCACCTATCAACAGCCCTCTATCTCTGCCTTACATTTAAAATAATGTTATAATTTTGTCCAAATTACTTTTGTAGCTTCTGTGAATATTAGTTTTGCGGGAGTTTGTTAAGAGATGCTGGTTTACCATTGTGGCACGAGATATACTGTCATCTTGCACTGATGTTGCATGTCTGTTGAAAGTGTAGATTTGTCTTTGTTTTCCCATTTCAGTACCCACTAAGCAATAACGTATCTCCCTGCAGGTTTCTTCGGTACGGGCAAGCAAGTCAGATGATAAAAGGTTAACCATATTCACCGGAACAAAAACTCTTCATCTGCGTTGTGTATCTAGAGAGGATAGAGCTTCATGGATCGAAGCTCTTTTAGCTGCTAAGGATCAGTTTCCTAAACTATTGACGAGCAGCGATCTTTCTCCTTCCGAAGAAATTGTTGTTTCAACAGAGAAGTTACGATCACGGCTATTGCAGGAAGACATTGGTGAGGCACTCATAAAAGATTGCGAGTCTATTATGCTCTGTGAAGTATCTGAGCTGCAAAATCAGTTGAAGGCTCTTCAACTTAAGCATATTATGCTTCTGGATACGTTAAGGCAATTGGAGGTACTTGTCTTCCTTTCACTTCTTTACGCTGTTTATAATGTGTGGAACAACATAAGATGTAAAGTTATAAAGATGAACTTGTATCGTTTCTTGTGAACGTAAAGTTGTGTTCCATATGCTTCGCAGGCATAGACAAATGTACTTATCAGGAATCATATAATTTGTTAGAAAAAGTTTCTTGAAAGTTGTAACCAGTGTCAAGCTCATCTATTGCGTATTCCTAAATTTAAGGTGTTCCGTATAGTATCCTCTAATGACAAAAACAAAAATTAACTTTTGTATCTTTCAAATGCTTCTCAAGATATGTAATTAACTACTGAACAAAAGTTGCAAAGATAGTTCCTGCTAATAAGGTCAGTGGAAACCTTTGAAATGTTCTTTTACATTTATTTACTAAAGAATTACAACATCATCCTCTTTCACTAGAGTGCCATTTTGTTATATTAGTTACACTTAGTTAATTTTTACTTCTTTGACTATTAACTCCTCTTTTGATGTTCTCAAAATACACACCAAGGAATCTATGACTGCATGGAATTATGCACCCCCAACCCGGACATAGAGTTGACTATTATGAGAGAATTTGTGCAACTGAACCAAATTCTCTAGGCTTTACCAAGATCAAGCTCTTACCCTCATGTCATTTCCTATCAGAAATAATGAGTCTTGGACTGTGAACTTTCCATTTTGCTCAAAATAGGTTCTCATTTTGTTTGTTCCATTATGATTTTAAGATCTTGCAATCTGAATGAATTAATTCAACTGATAACAGCTCCAGCATTCTTAATTGGTTGATCATTTCAAGTTATTCTGTTTTTTTTTTTAAATCTGCTTCCGCCATCTTATATGTATGATAATTATCATTCTAATATATCAAAGAAAAAAGGAAAAACTTAAATGTGTCATTCTATTGTTTCACCCATCATTTAAAAGGTGATGCTTGCAGACCATTTAGTGTTCACTTTGTTTTCTCCCTATTCACATGCTTGCAGACCATTTAGAATGCTTTTAAAAGGTATAAGTTCACTTTGTTTTCTCCTTTCTCCTCCTGCTATTAATTTTTTTTCCTTTCAGTCAGAAAAAATTGAGTTGGAAACAACTGTAATTGATGAAACCAAGGAAAGGGATTCATGTTGTGGACAAGGCAATAGAAGATTCAGTGGTCAGTTAAACTTTTCCATTTTTTTATTGATATGGTACCTGTAAAAACACATTCTTGTTGCTCCATATGTGACCACTATGTACTTCCTGTGATTAAATATATAGCTAGTCTATCTCTTAGGCTGAAGCTATATCATTATGGATAAAATGGTATCAAAATCAGATTGGTTCTTTTTCAGTTTAACAAGTTTTTCTTTAGATTTTTTAATCATGTTGGCTTGATTACTGTGAAGTGTAGGAAAATTGATTAAAGAAGGGTCACCCTGTTTTATTATTAACTGTGATGAAGTTTTAGTTTATTATTGACACTTCGGCCTGATCCTTATGTTCCTACATGCACTGCAGATTTCTATTCCATCATGTCAGAGGGCAGTGCCAGTGATTCCGATGTAGATAATGAAAGTCAGTATGGAGTCGATGTTGAAACAGATGAAGAGGATGGAACATTTTTTGACACCAATGATTTTTTGTCTTCTGACTCTCTAAGAAGCGCTTCCTATCGATGTAGAGATAATACAGGAAATGGTTGTAGTTCATTGACATGTGAAACACATTCTTTCTTTTCTGATCGCTCGAGAGAGGTAGGACTGGAGATTGAGGCGATTGATTATCCGTACATCAAAAGAAGGGATAATTTACCAGAACCAAAGGAGAAAGAAAAGCCAGTTGGCCTATGGTCGATAATCAAGGATAATATTGGAAAGGACCTGTCTGGTGTTTGCCTCCCTGTTTACTTCAATGAGCCCTTATCATCGTTGCAGAAATGCTTTGAAGATTTGGAGTATTCTTATTTGGTTGACCGGGCGCTGGAATGGGGAAAGCAGGTCAGATCCTCAACTGTGCTTTCTTTTGTGGAAAAGCAGTTTTGTTAAAGCATGATCTGCTAGTTGCATTTTAGTCCAGGTAGTTAATTTGCTAGTATAAAATTTGAAGCATTATTATAGGGTGTTCTGTAACTTAGATGACTGTTTTATGCAAGTTTATGCATCATGTGACCATGTCACATATAATTAGGCTATGCTCTTAAGGTTCAATCAACATCACTTATGATTCACGGTCTTTATATTGTCGATAATATGCCATTGATAATATTTTTGGCACCTTGCATACAGTTTTATTTCAAAAGAAGACGATTATTTGTCAATAAATAAAAAGGCTGACGGTAGGATCCTTAAACTTTTTCTTTGTAATAGACTTGTTATGTTATTAATGCAATCATCTTGGTCAGTGTTGAACATTACAAGGTGTTGATCTAGGCACATCAAGACTGTACTTTTAGGCAATCTAAGATGATATATTCTTGTCGATGTTTATACGAAGTCCTCTAAGGGGATTCTAGTTCCTAATGTTTAGGTGTCTTGGAAATTCACTAGTCAATTGTTCATTTCAAGAAGTCCTCTAAGGGGATTCTAGTTCCTAATGTTTAGGTGTCTTGGAAATTCACTAGTCAATTGTTCATTTCTAGCAAGTTAGCAACTACATAGGACTATAGGAGTGCCATGAGGCAGGAAGGTCATCTAGTTACTTAGATAGAATGACTTAGGAGTCTTAACTTTCCATAACTAAAGACATGGCAAGCAATACATTGGTTATAGTCAAGTGGGTCCACAGAAAAAATTACCTCAACGGTTTATTGACTAGATTTCCTGTTTTTTTTTATTTTTGTCGTTTTCTCAATCCGACATATAATTCCGCTAGGGTCCACCAATAAAAAAACGAATATTTTATAACAACTTGCTTACTTTGCAAAATTTATAAATATTACCTACAACTATAACATTATATCAAATTTACTCCATAATATTCAAAATAATATTTATAGTCCAAGGGGGGTCTTTAGTTATGGTAATTGTGTGAGACATCAGACTTGTTTCTTGTTTTTTAAAAAAAAAAAAGGTCCAAGGGGTCTTTAGTTATGGTAATTGTGTGAATATCTGTTGGAGCACAACTACCACTCAACAATGCATTTTTCATTTTGGTTTGCGATCATAGTGAATCATTAGTAAAGTCATTTAGGCCAAAAAAGTGAAAATGACTCTTAAACCCTAATGGTACACTAAACTTGAGATATTATTCTAAAGGGTCAATTATCTAAGGATCAAGAGTTGGACCAAATGCCTTTTGAATAGAGCAATTACTGCTCACTTCCTAATCAACTTACTTTTGCTTAATGTTTTTCATAGTATTGTCATAATATACTTAGTTCTGAAATATATTTTGGTTGATACTGATAGTGAAATTGAAGTAACAAAAGCTACACAACAAAGTTATCATCTTGAAACTTATTACCAAACACGGATGAAAACAAAGTTGCATCTCTGCCTTTTTTGTGTACAAAGGTATGATAGTATATCAAACAAGTTCTCTTTCCTAACGTCATGATTCTCCATGTCATTTCTTTTGGTATTTCATCACAGTTTAGTCTTCTAAATAATATGGTCTAAAATCAAGTTAAAGGTTTTGGGACACGAAATGACACCGGGTTCTATGTTTTGAATCTTACTCTCCTTGTTTCCTTTGTCCATCTTTTTCTTATTTGTTGAGTTTCCTTTCTGATGATTAACTCTGGCAGAATTATATGGTACTGCCTTGCAGGGGAATGATTTGATGAGAGTTCTGAATATTGCAGCTTTTGCTGTCTCTGGTTATGCATCGACAGAAGGTCGGCAGTGCAAACCCTTCAATCCTCTTCTTGGAGAGACCTATGAGGCTGACTATCCAGACAAGGGTTTACGCTTCTTCTCAGAGAAGGTAGTGATCTTCTATCCCCAACAAATTCTTGTATATCACGTAACTTTTTATCTTCCAGACAATCTATGTTTTGGATTTCAACTTGCCTTTTCATGATGAATATAAACAAATGAAAGTGGAAAGCGCCCCTATTTGTCTTCTTTCTTTAGTTCCCCCCCCCTTTTCTTTTCCTGTTAAATATGATTTGAAACAAAGTTGACAATAACCTTGACATTTGCAAAACAACTGGTTCTTTTTTTAATGAGAGGCCCTTATCAGGTGAGTCATCACCCCATGGTTGTTGCTTGTCACTGTGAGGGCAGAAGCTGGAAATTCTGGGCAGATTCTAACCTCAAAGGCAAGTTTTGGGGACGCTCCATTCAGCTAGATCCTGTAGGAGTCCTTACCCTGCAGTTTGATGATGGCGAGACATTTCAATGGAGCAAGGTTACAACTTCTATATACAATATCATACTTGGTAAAATCTATTGTGACCACTATGGTACCATGCGAATCAAGGGCAGTGGCAACTACTCGTGCAAAGTCAAATTCAAAGAGCAGTCTATTATAGACCGGAACCCACATCAGGTAATTTGTCTGTGATCATGATTTCTAAAGAATTTAAATACGAACATTGAAGCCTTTTCATAGGTAAATTTTAACTGAATGGTAGGTTGCTTATCAACTACAGCTGAGTGATAACCAAACAGGTGATCAGTAGAAACCCAAAAGATCAAAACAATTTCCACTTTTCTTTTTTACTTCTTTTTAGATACATAAAGTAAACAGCCAGGTACTTTGGGAAGAGAAAATATACAATTGAAGTAATACTCTGTGATAGACAGTACAAGAACAACCTGAAAATTGTGTTTCTGAATGGACCTTTTCCCCTTCATGAACTTCTTTACAAAGTCAAATGCAGTTATTAGTTATGGGAGAAAAGCATATCCAGGTTTGGGAAACATTCTTAAATTTAAACAAGAAATATAGTACCTCCATCCCGAAATGTGAGGTTAAAAAAATAGACTAAATTGAATGAAAAATTATATGAAGTTCTGAAATTTCATAGTCTAGCAAGTACTGAAATGAAGCGTTGGGATACGGGTGTATGGTTATAAATTACTTAAAAAGAATATACTTCTCCCGTTCCAAAATATAAGAGCAAACAAGCAGGTGTTTGATTGTTGAAAAAAAATTCACTAGCCTAAGCACTCTCTTAGCAGACTAAGAAAACACGATTGTGCTCTTGTCATGATATGTTTCCAATATTCTTTTGTTTATTTTCTAATAATGGATATGGCCATGATATGTATCCAGATGTATCCGCACTGGATACATCTCCAGTGCATGTATGCCAACCGAAATGGCGTATCCGTGCTTCATAGTTGCTATTTGCCTTCAATTTTGCTGTTGTTAAAGGAGTATCTTGAGTGATTTTTTTTTTTTTTTTGCTAAATGACATTTGTGAGTTCCAACTTTGTGGATCATTTAGAGTTCATTTTTCCTCTCCTTACCACACTATACTGATTGTATACAACTGTTATGGCAGGTTCATGGGTTTGTGCAAGACAATAGAACAGGGGAAAAGGTAGCAATGTTGTTTGGGAAGTGGGATGAGGCAATGTACTATGTTCTGGGAGATCCAACCACAAAGCTGAAGGGATATGATCCAATGACTGAAGCTGTGTTACTCTGGGAAAGAGGCAAATCCATTACAAAGACTAGATATAATCTCACACCATTCGCAATATCTTTAAATGAATTGACACCTGGACTTTTGGAGAAGCTGCCACCAACTGACTCAAGGCTGAGGCCAGATCAGAGACATTTAGAAAATGGAGAATATGAGCTTGCGAATGCAGAGAAGCTCAGGCTTGAACAATTACAGAGACAGGTAGTTGGTTTTTCCTACGATTATATATATATATTTTTCAGTTATTATTAAAATGTGCTCTGAGCATGGGCCATCTGGTGCCTGGACTCAGGGACCATAAAATGTTTGTTCTTGCAGGAATATTTAAGATTTCCTAGATCAATTTGATTTTTACACTTAATTTGTGGTGCAGGCAAGGAAGTTGCAAGAGAGAGGCTGGCAACCAAGATGGTTCCGAAAGGATGAGGATGGTTGTTATCATTATGTTGGTGGATACTGGGAAGCAAGACAGAAGGCTAATTGGGAAGAGATTCCTGATATATTTGGGCAGGCTTGCGATTTGCCTCCATGTGTAATAGAAGAGTAAGCTCCCAAGTCCCAAACCCCAGCCTGCCTTTCTTTGTTTGCTGTCAAATGGTTTCATGGACTTGTTTAGGAACTAGAAGCCCAAGTTTTGGAAAGTAATATAGTAATTTCCTTTGAAGGTCCATTCCCTAGCCTCTCCGTTTGCTTATTTCCAGATGACAAGTTTCGTAAGTGTTTGCAAGTGGATTGTTAGTTTGTTGGCAAGTATCTACGAATTTGATTTCACTGTGACACCAGATTATATTAGCTATATATAATACCCATTAGTTTCACCAATATAGTTATTGTAATGTAAAAAACAAAGACACTTGTTAATTACTACATCCGTTCCTAAAAAAGATTGTCGTTTAAAGTTTTTGCACATAGATTAAGAAAGTATCATTTATCAAGTAAAATTTGTTTGAAATTTTATCACTACCCTTTATAGAAAGTTGAAAATTATTAATACAAAGAACAGAAACAATGAGAGAAGGTAGGGCTCGAAAGTTGTAACAACTACAAACTTTTTGAAAAACGACAATCTTTTAGGAACAGAGAGAGTAAAATAGAGTATACAAATGGAATTGAATTGATATTTTTACAAGTAAATTTAATAGTTTCACAAGCTTCTTCTCACGTGAATAACAAGTGGAGTTCACTTTCATGTGAGAAAATACGTTCTAAAAATAATACTTTCACTTGTAAAAATATTAATTTCCTTGCCAAAATTACCACACGTAACTACCTCCGTTTTCATATTATTAATGCTCATAAAAAGACTTACTTTTTGATTTTTTAATGTCAACTTTAAAAATTTTAAACTCAAAATTGACATATTTTTTTTAATTTTAATCAATAAAATATTGATAATTATAAATTATCTAAATAATATTATTCATTGTAAAATTTATTTTTTATAATTTTTAATGAGCCATCTTAATTTTAATTTTAAGTTTAAAAGAGTTTCAGATTGACTTTTAAAAGTCATAATCAAATAATTTAGAACGAAATAAATATTTATATTATTATATTTTCCAAACAACAAACAAAAGTAAGTTAGAAAGGAAAAAAAAGAGTTTAAAAATCTGAATTAGTTATTATGTTTGAGAATATTATGTAATTTTATAACGATAAAAAAATTGTAAAACAAATTCTTTTTACAGATGGGATGCTTTTTGTGAAATAGAGGAAGTATTTTTCAAGTAAACAAATATTATTAGATGTTGTGATTCGCTTTTTTTGGTTTAGAAAATAAATAAATTTTGACTATATATTTTTAAAATTGGGGATTACTGTAATAAAGTTTAAAAATAGGAAAAAAATGTATATCAGATAAGATATAGTCAAAAGCTTTTTTACGACTTTTTTTTAACTATGAAAATAGTTCAACTGTCAAATAGATATTCTTCTTTTATAAAATGACGGACAATAACCATCACTATAGCCTAAAAAAACTATCTCCCTTAGAAATATAGATTATTTGGTTCATCTATTTAGAGAGTCGAAAGCAAATCCAAGCGTCATTGTTCAACAATTTAAATAATCAATTCAAATTATTTCAGCAATTACAAAATATTTAAAATTCAAGCAGAAATCGAATTAACAAGTGCCCAATTTTCAGCCCAAAGTGAAATAAAAATATAAGTTGGTATCACTTGGTTATTGTCCTATTTCAACTTTCTAGTTTTATTTATTTACTTACTACTATTTTCTTATAAAAAAAAACACAGCATTAGCAGCAAGATAAACCAAATAACATAAAATGGATTTTTATTATCATGTAATGTAACCAATAAAAGAAAAACTTATTATTATTTAAACTACAGAGTTTAAGAGGAATATAATATGACCTCCACTCCATTAGTACTACCACTTCATATGTTGTTTTAAGCAAACCAAACCAAACCAAACCAGAAAGAAGAAGAAGAAGTAGATCTACAAAACCAGGTTGGGCAGTTGGGCTTATGGCTTTGCTTTCAACTAAAGCTCATCCTTAAGCTTCAGAGGAGGGCCTACTTTGGGGTTATCTGAGGTGAGCTTGATCGGGTATGAGGCATCCATGGCTATACCGCACAAGCCTTCTTGTGTATTGATTCCGCGTTGCATCCTAATGTAACCTTTTTCTCCCCATTCTGGCCCCCAAGAATTCTTCACAATCCAGTACTTTGTCCCATCTAGAGTTGTTCCGTAGCCCACAACGGCCACCCCATGATCTAGCTCTGTCCCACACTCTCCTGTGAATACACCCTGCAAGTGCATGCATTAATTTTACCCCAACTCCCAACTCAGACAGACATGTTATTATCATCATCCAAATTAGATAAAAAGAAAAAAGATAGTTATATAATTACCTCTTTGTAGAATTGCAAATCTGAGCCACCAGCATCAATAGCAACCGATACAGGCTGGTGCGCAACAGTTTTCATCAAGGCATCCTCATCATTTTCAGGTACATTTTCATGCCCATCAATCATAACAACAGGAGCATTCATCTGTAAATCCGGATAAAACCAAGTAATTAGTTTTTCGCTTGTTATACAGGGGGTCCAAAAATATTACTATTAGATCGATACCAAATTAATTACCTTTGATGCATCACAACTCCCATCTCTTGCTTTGTAAGGGTATAATCTCTCGGTTGTGACTCCACCATTTTTCTTAATGAACTCCAATGCGTTCTCCATTAATCCGCCATCGCAACCGTGGTTATCAGACTCACAATCCACCAGCTCTTGCTCAGATAAAGAGATTAACTCGTTTGTCCTGATTTTATTAATACCCTCAACTCCAACTATAGTTGAAAATGCCCAGCAACTACCTGTATAACACAATGACATGTAACAACAGTAAATAAAAATTGACGACCTTATATTATTATGAGTCAAATTTCAAATTAGCTAGGCTACTTATAATTTACCGCATTTGCCTTGGTCCTTGACAGGAGTGACTGCTCCTTTCTTCCTCCAATCAACAGATGGTGGCAGATTTTCAGTCTGGTCATACATGAATCCGGTCCTGCCACTGCTGCCACGGAGAGTCCTGTAGTGTTTGACTTTGGAACCACCATAAGAGTTTCTGAACTCGTGGTTGGTCATATCTGCAAACTTGTTGAGTTGCAACTTGTAAGGCTTGTTCATCTTGTTCACTCTGTGAATGTGATTTACATTTGACTTGAACACATTGAAACGCGTCGGTTTCTCTGTTAAGTCTGTGGAAATTTTGTGGTGGCTCCTCCACCTCTCGTATAAGTCCCACAAGCTTTCCTCCGAAGCCAACTCCTTTTCAGTGAACTCAAAGCTCTTTGCCACCCCGGCAACCACTGCCAGTGAAAGAATAACCAACAAAACCTTTCCGATCTCCATAGTTATAATCTTCACCAGACAAAGCAAATATAGCTGACGTACGGGAATTAGCACCCGAAAATCGTGATATAGTATATAATTACGTGACTGAAAATGATATGAAATATGAGAAGTGAAGCTATTTGATAGGATGTACTTGCGTAGTTATGCAAACATAGCTTTATATAGAGTATGGTTTTTAGTTCTTTTTATAGCTTTTACCCAAGATCAGGGGAAAAGTGGAGTGTGCTGATATCAGTAGTCTGCTAATATTAGAGTTGGTTTTCTACATACGCTGTATGTATGTATTTATATAAAGGTGAGGAGTTTGTTATATTGTTGGACTCTCTTATGGGACACGATTTCTTGCAGGCAAGGTTCTGGTAACTTTCCTCCCCTACTTCTGAGAAAAATCAGAAAACTTTTTTAAAAGTTGCTCGAGGGGCATGAAATTTGATGTACCATTGATTCTATCCGAAGGTGGTAGTGTGATTAATAAAAATTTTCTTTTCCAGTAATTGATATATTTTATAGTTAAGGCACCACTTTTTGATGGAATATTTCTCTTGAAATTTGAAAGAACTGGATAGTTTACCATGCTGCTGATAACCGAGGCAAAGTTGAGAAGTCATTATATATTCAGGATTAGCTCATCAAGTTAAATGGTCCAAATAATTACTTAAGCAGTCCCTTCATAGACCGTAAGCCTTACTATCAGGGGAGATTGATTGCATACCCGTATACTTAATAACAAGTACTCTCTATTTCACTTACTTGGAGTCCTAGGATCGATTGTACACCCAGAATACTCAACAACTCTTTATCTTAATCGCATGAAGGATTTGAGTTACTTGAAGTCGAAGGATCAATTGTACACTCAAAAAATCAACCCACAATACTCCACAACTCTTCATCTTATTCGCCTGAAGGACTTCAGTTACTTGAAGTCCAAGGATCAAAATCAACGTGTCTTTATCTTAATAACCTAAAGTCAAGCCGCGCGTGTATATATATATATATATATATATATATATATATATATAGTTCCATCCACAAAGAATTCTTTTGGCAAGAACTCTTTTTCATTATTAAATTTCACTTTGAAAGAAAAAAAAAAAATTCAAAAAAAAAAGTATATATATATATATATATATTATGTATATATGGAAAAAAGTTATCTGTTTTATCCCTTAGAGTTAAGTTTTTCACTTTTGGGTTTTATTAAAAACAAAATCTATAATTTTATACAAAAACTCCGTCATTTTGTTAAGTATCCTTAGCCAAGCTTGACTAGACGGCCTTAGATTACCTTTCCCCTATATATATATACTAGGGTTAACCTGTGCCTCCGGCACTACTAATACTCGTGTAATTTTTTAATACTTAAAGATAAATCTAAATGAAAAATGTGAGTTACAATGTTTAAAGAGTATATATTTGATAAATATTAGAAATTTTCGTAATTATTTGTTGTAAATAAGAAAATTTATAATCAAGATAGACATCCCACCCAAAAAATAAAGAAGTCAAGAATTTTACCACAAATTATATCTACATACTCATTATTAACAAATTGAGTCTGGCATGAAAAAATAAATTTGTTAAGGAAACAACTAAAGCCAACATCCACATTCACTCAACAATAAATTTGACCTAGGCCAGTTAACTACATTTATTAAATTTGAAACAATCCCAATGCCAATGACCTTCATATTTTCTTCAAGCACATTTAAAAGCACTTCTCTTCGCGTATATGCTATTGATTCCCTTCATTTAATTTGCAATTTTAGATGGAACATGGATTAATTAGTAAAACTATTTTAAGCACGATACATCATACAAATGTGTCCATTGAATACCAAATCACGATACATTAACGGTAAAAGTATTGTAGTTTTGAAATAAATGTAATGATACCCACTTGCTTAAAAGGTTCATGTGCACCAAATAGGTTTGGAGCTCCTTTGCATTAATTAAATAAAAATTAAAATAAAATAAGAACTTCAAAAATAATTGACCCAACCGCAAAAAAGGTAAATTTGGTCAAACATATAGCCAAAAAAATCATCTGGGCCATCGCAAATTTGGGCAAGCTAGTCGCTACTGATTTTAAAAAAAATTTGGCAAAGTTTCGTTTAAAAATAGATATCCAGACAAATCTAAACCTGTTTATAAAACTTACAATCATCCATACATATCCAAACCACCAAAAAAAACCATTATTTCATACCCAAAATTATCACACCATGCAGAAATTAATACATATTCAATAATTAACACATATTCAACCACCAAAATATCAAGCTAGTAGCTACTAATTTCTTGAAATTTCTAAGTGAGTTTCCTTTAAAAATAGATATCCGTAAAAATCTAAACTTGTTTAAAAACTTACAATCATCCATACATATCCAAACCACCAAAAAAACATCATTCCATACTCAAAATCATCATAACCATGTATAATTACCCAACTTAACAAAAGACGAAGAACAAAAATACATATATGCAGAAAATAGAGAAACAACATGTTGAGCACCACCCTTTACTTTACATCTTACACCAAATATATTCTTTACAGCTTACACCAAGTATCCTTCAATAAATACCCAAAAATATATATAATAATATTTACCTTGTAGATCTGTCAAGCTCTACCATGTCTTTGGTACATAAACCTTTGGAAAGAAAGGCTATCCATCGACAACGTCCACGGCCAACAAATATTGTTTATAACAAAAATCTGTTATTTATAAGAGAAAACAAAATGTTAGTAGTATCGCAAGAACGAAACAATTGACACGTGATTACTTGGATACGATTTAAGAATTGCAATGATGTTCAAGTGGATAGTTCAGCCTATATAGCAATGCTATTGTATTTCTTCTAGATTGTTCGCTCTCTCTAGAGATAAAGTCATTTATTTATTTTTCCAATACATGAAAGGATAAAGTAAATAAGTTTGACAAAGAAAAAAACTTGTGAACTTGATAAATTAATGACGTTCCGCTTATTTAAGCTTATAATTAAATAACTCGTATAATGCAACTTAGAATTAATTAAATGGAATTACTCATGACTGCATGTTTTGTCATTTTTCCATACTTAACAATAAGTGATATGGCATTTATTTGATTTTTTAGGGGATTTTTTTCTCCTTTACTTACTGTCAATTAATCCCCAATCTATCTATACAGAAAATTACACCTGTACATGTTATGTAGTTTGGAAAATTACATCCATTGGCATTAATGGCTCAAATATATGGGGAATATGGACAATTACAATGATATTCAAGCGGATAATTCAGCCTATATAGAAATGCTATTGTATTTCTTCTAGATTGTTCGCTCTCCCTAGAGATAAAGTCATTTATTTATTTTTCCAATACAGGAGAGGATAGGCAATAAGTTTGACAGCAAAAAAACTTGTGAACTTGGTAAATTACTGATGTGTCTACTTATTTAAGCTTATAATTAGATAACTGCACACTGAAGTAGAAATATCTTCACAATCAAGAATTTGTTCCTAACGTAGCAGTAAGTTTCTCCACAAATGTCAATTAATCCATAATAAAATAGTTTTGAAGCAATCAACCACATTAGAGGTATGCAAATATTTTTGAAGCAAAATCAATACAAATTAATGTTAAAATTAAAATGACAGTTAAAATGGCACTTGAATCAAGAGGACTCTACACAGAAGGTATAGATAATAGGCCTTAAGTTTGGTAATAATCAAAATCTACATATATGTAATCTATCTATCCCACATTATGCACAATTTGAGGACAAAATCAGAGATATCACAGCTTTGTCTAGGATTTGGTACCTGGCAGCAATCATAGGAGTAGCAGGAGATGGCAACGGAGGGAGCGAGAAGTCAATCTGGACACGAGGGGAGGAAGAAAAGCACCAAGTCTTTAATAAGAGATCAAATGTTCTATAAGCACCGTCCAAAATTTGAGATTCCTTGTTTACTATATGTAGGATCCACTATGGGTAAAATGGAATATATTTGATACTCTCCTCAAAAGGGTTTATTTCTTAATGACAAAGAAAAGTAATTTCTTAATGAAGGGAGTATTTCTTAATGACATCAAAAGTAATTTGAGTATTTTATTTTTGGGTGCAACATATTCACGAGTGATATCGCAACATTTGAATAGTGACCTTATAAAAGATCGTGTGGATTTACATCATTTTACTCCATAGGGAGTGAACCAAAAAATCGAATCGCTATGACGTCAATTTTTTTTTTCGTCGTTATAAAGATATAAAGCCGATGACATAACTATGACAACAATTATAACTATGGCAACCTGATTTATAGCCTAAAGTTGTTGCCAAATGAACGCTATTGTATTTAGTTCGAAACTATCTAATTGTACACGAGTTAATGTGAAATTGGAGGATTTAAGCTTCCCGTGCATAGAAAATTAGGAATTGAAAGAAATGCATTATTCCCTTATTTTTATCAATTATTTTCAACAATGATCTATCTTCGATATTGTTTCTACATCAAAATAGTAACACTTCGTAATATATTGTTTTGTTTGCACTTTGCACTGTAGTTCGCACAGCAGTTGAGAATGTTTGGAGCATGTATGCATCGCAGATTGTACACCACCATGTTTTGTCAAATTTCTTATTACAATAATTTCGTAAAGGTATCCAAATGGTTCGGTTTACAAATTTACAAAGTTAGTGTATTGGAAAATATAGATAAAAGCATTTGAAGCCACGCCTTTTGCACTTTATAATCATAGGGGTATAAATTTGGTTAAACTATCGCTATGTTAGTCATGACACTCAATTTTAATATAAGTGGTTTGAGAATTTTAAGTAATTATTAATTATTTAGTTTTCAATATTACTTCAAGTATAATTTTTTGCTAAGAAATATAATTTTGGTTCTCTCACTATTTTTTTGCTAAGAAATAACACTCTTTTTATAATATAAAGATAATATAGATAATTAATATTATATTTAAAGTTATACAATTATTTTTTTTAATACCGTACACAATTCTAAAACGACTTATATCAAAAAATGGATAAAGTATGAATTAGGATAAAGTTTTATGCACGGACTCGTTCAATCTCTAATACTAACTTTTTACTGGAGTTGCTAAAGTTTTATCTTTAAATAAATTACATTTATGATACTGGTGACAAAATTTCTTCATTGCATGCAATTATCTTGTCAACTCAATTTATCCCTAACATTATAGATTAATTTTTTTTTATCGTATTATAAAGAGAGTAATAATACTAAAGTCTACAACCACCAAAACTAATAATAATGTAAACTAATTTTGTGTGTACTAAATTAGTACAGTTTTCCTCCTCACATTTCTCTACTTGCAGTTTTTCGAGCAATAATTCAAAAGAGAAACAAGTAGATATAACAAATATATCCCGTGCAACTTGCAATTTTCCTCATTTGACATAGCAAATATACAATACATATGTCTGATAAATAATACATATGTGTGTTTGTGCGTGTAGAAAAAGATAAATAAACATACAAATTATGCAACTTACAATAATTGAAGACAAACCCACTACAGATAATTTGTCAGCATCCACTCCTGCAAAATTGCCATTGAAAACACAGATTTATACAACAAAACTTGGGTCATAACTGTGCAAATTGCAAGCAAAAGAACAGAATTGTAAAATTTGATCGTGAGAAAACAACAAATATCATACTTGAATCAATAAACAATTAAAACAATTACATGAAATTAAGTGAAACTTTGAATACATGAAAGTTTATTAAAGCTAAGAAAAAAATGGGTTGATTTAGATTCCAAAATATTCAGAAAGCATTTGAAGCCATACCGCAAGACTTTATAATCATGGGGTATAAAGTTGGTTAAACTACTGCCATGTTAGTCATAACACTCAATTTTAATATAAGTGGTTTGAGAATTTTAAGTAATTATTAATTATTTAGTTTTCAATATTACTCCAAGTATTAAATATAATTTTGGTTCTCTCACTATTTTTTGCTAATAAATAACACTCTCTTTTTATAATATAAAGATAATATAGATAATTAATATTATATTTAAAGTTATACAATTGTTTTTTTAATACTGTACACAATTCTAAAACGACTTACATCAAGAAACGGATAAAGTATGAATTAGTTCAAAGTTTTATGCACGGACTCGTTCAATCTCTAATACTAACTTTTTACTGGAGTTGCTAAAGTTTTATATTTAAATAAATTACATTTATGATACTGGTGACAAAATTTATTCCTTGCATGCAATTATCTTGTCAACTCAATTTATCCCTAACATTACAGATTAAATTTTTTTTTTATCGTATTATAAAGAGAGTAATAATACTTACAACCACCAAAACTAATAATAACAGAAACTAATTTTGTGTGTACTAAATTAGTAAAGTTTTCCTCCTCACATCTCTCTACTTGCAGTTTTCCGAGCAATAATTCAAAAGAGAAACAGTAGATATAAAGAAATATACCACAATGCAACTTGCGCTTTTCTCATTTGACATAAAGAAATATACAATACATATGTCCGATAAATAATACATATGTGTGTTTGTGTCAATGTAGAAAAGATAAATAAACATACAAATTATGCAACTTACAATAATTGAAGACAAACCCACTACGAGATAATTTGTTAAGATCCACTCCTAAAATTGCCATTGAAAACACAGATTTATACAAAGAAAACTTGGGTCATAATCATGCAAATTGCTAACAAAAGAATGTGAATTGTAAAACTTGATAGTGAGAAAACAACAAATATCATACTTGAATCAATAAACAATTAAAACAATTACATGAAATTCAATGAAACTTTGAATACATGAAAGTTTATTAAATCTAAGAAAAAAATGGGTTGATTTAGATCCCAAAATATTCAAAAAGCATTTTGTGTCCGTGAAACTCCAGTAAAAAGTTAGCATTTTGATTTTTGGGTATTAAAGAGGTGGGATTAGAGATAATAAATGAGGAACATTTTGTGTTTTTGCGGTGCAAGTGATATTGGGTATTTGGGATTAAGCAATGGTTATGAGTATAATGAGTATCTCAATGGAACAGAGGTTTCATTTCAAGATTATGTTTTTAGAGTCTCTGCTGCTGCATATAATCCTCTTCTGGTGGGTCTCACCATTGTTCGAGGAGTTTGGTGCTCAAGCGCTGCCGTACAATCCTTTCTCTCTTTCTCTGTAAGTTATATATGGATTTTGGGTTACGATCAATCATACAAAAACGCAGAACACGACTTGATTCATACAAAACGTAGTTCATTTACTAAACAAACAATGAAAATAATCTACTAACTAATCTAAAATGAAGGCACCAATAACGATAGAACTACATAATTTACTTACCTCAAATTAGTAAAAAGGAAATGTTTGCGAAATTCAGTTGATCAAAATAAACCCAAAATTCCTTTCTGCCTTTACTTAAGCATCACAAACTTGATTCACCTTCATCCAATCAAGTCCCAAGAACACTACACACCAAAATTGCATGAACAGAGAAACTCAATCTCAACCCAAAGAAGTTTCCTTTAGAATTAAAACCAATAAAACACTTTACCAAATATCACCCCTCAAAAAAAAAACACATAAGGATCAAAATCGCATAAAAACCCGGATCTTATTATTGATACAAAATTAGATATATCCATATTTACTCAAAATTAGGTGAAATTAGGCACTATTTATAAGATTCTTGCATAATTAAACCATTAAAATAAACAAAATGACCATACTGAAATCGGATCACATAATCTAAACGTCATTTCTAATAGTCATCAATTTTATATATTAAAAAGTGTAAAGATTCAAACTTTAGCATAAATTACCTTGATTGTACTTTCTTTCGAGAAGAACATTGAGGTGGGTTGTTAATGGAGGGGGGAAATGGAGAACTATAGAGAAGGGGAATGAGGAGAGAGAAAGAGACTGAGCCTTTTGGGTTTTTTTTTTTCTTTTCTTTTAGTGTATTTTCTCTCACATCTTCTCTCTGTCATTTTCATTTTCATTTTCATTTTCTTTGGATTTTCATGAACTTTTTTTTAACTTATCTACACTATGACTCTAGTAAAAAAAAATCTCTAGCTCCATTTCATGATCCTCCACAATATTAAATGCTACCAGATACCACTCTTACCCATCCTAACTTTCAAACCCTAGTATGCAAGTTACAAATTTTTCATCAATTACACAAATGAATAAAGAGTACTTCCTAGAGTGCGAAATGATGTAACATTATTTTGGTTAACAATATCACTTGTGATTGGCCATTTAATAAAATAAAATTACAATATCCATGTTGAGAACCCTCTAATTAGGAATAAGTTGCAAGCATTTTTGGAATACATTACATCATCAAAGGAATGCTTGCTTATTCATACCGTCGAAGGTTTACCAAGAGAAAATGTAAATATATGTCACAATACTTCAAAGCCCTATTGCTTTCTCTCATTATCTATTAATAGAATTTCATAGAATTAACCGAATTCTCGGACTAATAATGATAGATGAGCTAAGAAGCAAAAAATTAGTAAAACAAAATATCAAAAACATCCCAAGATAATTACGATCACCATCCTCTCCGTCCCATGCTATCCTACCTACTCAAATTTCAAAATACCCCCAAATCAAAATCCATGAAGAGTAGAAACACCACCTTTAGGTATTAGATTAAAAAAGTACAATCCCAAGAAACCCCATGAAGTTTGAGATCAAAACAACCCGTAAATCAAAATTAGGAAAGCCTAAATAAATAAAATTTATCATGAGAAAAAACCATAAGATTTACCTTAGAAGATATAGGATACAAATCTAACAATCAACCGATCTGATTAAAAATTCATATCCATAATTAAATACAGTAAACATATAAGCAAATATACAGAGAGGAAAAATGGAGTGAACCTGTTCGATGAAAAGCCGAAGAGAAGCAGATAGATTTTGAGGGCTCCTAGAGTGTTTTTATTGGAAGAATAAAATGGATGAGAGAGAATCTCTAAGAAAGAAAGTTGAAACTTGAAAGGGTGTCTAATTTTGACAAAGGGTTTACGAAGGAGGGAAATCGAAGGGGAATTAGTTTCAGGATAGATAGATTTTTGAATGGTTAGATTTACCCCAACTTTTCGATGGTCCGGATCCCTTAATAGACTTTGAGCCGGATTTTTTTTGGGTTCAAAATCTGTTGTGTTTTGTATAAGTAGATTTATAAACATAAACTGTGACGCCCCCAAAATTAGGTATACATCACCCATCTTGGGTCGACACTTACATGGTACAGAATTTAAATACAACTTATTAACATAACTGTCGTGTACAATACGACATAAAACCGTGAGTTTAAATACAAATATCGCCTACTAGATATTATACAAACTCAAACAAAAGTCCTCATTACAGTTATTATCACACTATTTTTGTAATAGTGAGGACTACTAATGCTATCTTCAGACCATCACTCGCTTCCGACTCGTCCCAAATATATTATCATTTCACAAGAGAACAAAGGAAAGAAAGGTGAGCTCAACTAGCCCAAGAAGAAATATTATGACTAAGATAATGCGTAATAAATTATCAATAGTCTTCAATAATGTTAAACCGATAAAATACAATAGATGACCGGTTTAATCTGCAATGAATATGCAATCCATTTAAAAGAGTCAAGTAGAAAATAAAGTCTACTATCTTTTAGGTTTTAAAAGGTTTTTCATCATTTGCTTATAAATGAGACTCACTTTAATAAATATTTCACATCATCGAATCACCCTCGCACTTTACTGGCCAAGGATATTCTTTAGTATCACGACCACAATTATTCATGCACGCACGGGCGAAGAATATTTGTGTATTCATTAATGGTCATGATCATGCCAACAACTGTCCATCAATGCACTACGGCCACTGAGGATTTTTATCACATCATTTGTAACATTACGGTCATGATTACACCGAATAGTCTCTGGTCATAATCATACCAAGTCCATCTATGCACTACAGGCCCACGATGACTTTCAAAAAATATAAACATGAGGATGATGACAATGATATAAGAATTCAATAAAACAAGTTCAAGAATTATTAACGTCCCAAATTATCAACATGATCTTTGTTTTGTAGAGTAAAATTCAAGAATGATCGGAAGAATATTTCCATGAAAGATCTTTGGATGAAACGCAAATATCAAGGATATTCTACTAATTTCATGGAGTATAGAAGTCAAAGTTTTAACCAACCGGGTATAATAAAGAATGGAATAACAAAAGAAATCACCATGCATGCGATAGATCCTTACATGCATGTTTATTCCAATGTAATAATAAATAACGGAACGGTCGTCGTGAAATTCACATCGGCGGGATGTTCCAACGAGTAATAATAAAGATGGAACCCGGATCCGGTTGTAAAACACAGATAGGATATTCCAATGTAATAATAAAGAGGCGGAACCGGGTCCTGTAAAACACATAAACGGATGTTCCAACAAAATAATAATAAAGACGGAACAAACCAGTCCTGTAAAAACACATGACGGGATGTTCCAATGTAATAATAGAAGAATGTCACCAAGTATAGGGTAAACCACTTATACAAAGTTATTCCAATGTAATAATAAGCAATGGAATAACAACAGCCTCTTCATGAATAAGAAAGAATAACACCCTTACATTTGGTAGGAGATTGAATCTCGCAACGATTAGTAGAACAAAATACTCTTCTTCTTTCTCTCTTATTCTCTCTATACTTTCTCTCTATAGCTTGAATGAATTCGTGAAAATAATGAAGCCCTAGGCCTCTATTTATAGAAGATTTCTAGCTTAACACCGCCGTGTGAAAAGCGCAAGTGGCTTGACGACCGGTGGTTTGGCGCTTTGTAATGTGAAACGACAAGTGGTTCGGCGCTGTAATGTGAAACGACAAGTGGTTCGACGTCCCGTAAAGGTAATTACTATTAACGAAGGTAAATACTATTGACGAAGGTAAATACTATTCACAAGGGTAATTACTATTGACGAAGGTAATTACTATTGACGAAGGTAAATACTATTCACAAGGGTAATTACTATTGACGAAGGTAAATACTATTGACGAAGAGACTCTTAGATGATGACATATGAGCCCCCCATAAAATAATCAAACTTACCACAAATCATTTTTTTTTCATCAACACATATTTAATCTTTCAACAATTATTAATCATTTATAACTTGTCGTCTCAATTATTGATTTAATACTATAACATATTATCACGATGATGATCTTGTGACAATAATTGAATCAATAATATAAGAGATATGATCAAAGAATTATCATGTGAAGTAATAATTGAAAGCATAATTTGAGTGACTTCTCACGTAAGCATCAATAATCAATCTGAGTGTGCTTTCTATGTCTGACTACGCGTATTCATTTTTTTACCAATTTGGTAGTTCAACAGTTTTAATTGGTAACACCTCCGTAATTATTTTTATAAAATATTTTGTCGTTTTCTCGATCCGAACAATAATTACATTATGGGGTCCACCAATGATTGAGCCATTATATCAATATTCCTAACAAAAAGAATATTTCCCCAAAAACGAATATTTTATAACAACTTGCATACTTTGCAAAATTTATAAATATTACCCACAACTATAACATTATATCAAATTTATTCCATAATATTCAAAAATAATATTTATAGAAAATTCATCTTTATTTATAAAAGTTGAGGGTCTTACAACCTCCCTTCTTATGAAATTTCTCCCTCGAAATTAGGGTACGTTACTGGTATGTCGAAGAGGTAAGGATACCTTGATTTCATTTGATTCTAACTCCCAAGTCATTTCCTCAACATCGTGGTTCCTCCACAAAACTTTGACTTGAGGTATAACCTTGGGCGTAGAATATGTTCCTTCTTATCCAAAATTTGAACAGAACCTCTTCATACGTCAAATCTTCCGCTATTTCGTCCTGGTTCTAACTCAATAATATGGTTCGGGTCTTTCACATATTTACGTAACATAGATATGTGAAAAACGTTATGAACACGAGACATATTTGGCAGTAAAAGCGAGTCTATAGGCCACATTCTACCTACTCGATCGAGGATTAAAAATGGACCGATGAATCGAGGGTTAAGTTTTCCTCTCTTTCCAAATCTTGTAACTCCTTTCCATGGAGCAACTCTTAACAACACATGATCTCCTATATCGAATTCCACGTCCTTTCGATGAAGATCGAGATAACTCTTTATCGATTTTTGTGAGGTTTTTATACGTTGTCGGATCGTTTGAATCTTTTCCAGTAGTCATACGTACCAACTCCGGTCCAACAACGTTGCTTCACCCACCTCATCCCAAAGATCTTTGAGAACGACACTTTCTTCCATACAACGCTTCGAATGGAGCCATGCCAATACTTGCTTGATAACTGTTGTTGTAGAAAACTCCACCAATGGTAAGAACTTGTCCCAACTCCCCTTGAAATCAAGGACACAGAGTCTTAATAGATCTTCAAGAGTTTGAATAGTCCTCTCCGACTGTCCGTCCGTCTGAGGATGATATGCCGAGCTAAATCGTAAGTCTGTGCCCATAGCTTTTTGCAAACTAACCCAAAATCGTGAAGTGAATCTTGGGTCTCGATCAGAAACTATGGATACCGGCATACCATGCAATCTTACAATCTCGTTTATGTACATACGAGCAAGACGTTCAAGTGTATAAGTTTCTCGTGTCGGTGAAAATGAGCGGACTTGGTCAACCTATCAACAATGACCCAAATCGCATCACTGCCTTGAGAAACCTTAGGAAGACCGTGAATCAAATCCATGGTAATGTGCTCCCTCTTCCATTCTGGAATTTCAAGTGGTTGCAATGGACCTTTTGGTACTTGATGCTCCGCTTTAACTTCGTTGACAAGTTAGACACCTTGAGATAAACAATATTTATCTCTCTTCTTCATATTGCTCCACCAAAATGTATAGCGAATATCATGATACATTTTGGTACTCCCGAGATGGATTGCAAATGGTGTGTTGTGTGCCTCCATCATGATATTATACTTTAAATCGTGGTCGTTAGGAACACAAAGTCCAGAGTTGACTCAAGTATTCCTTCTTCATCGATTCTTGCTTCCTAAGATAAAGACCTTCTTGCACTTTCTTCCTCATACGCATCGACTCCCGTGTCCAGTAGCTTGAGCGACTTTAACTTTATCAATTAAAGTCGGTTCTACTCAGATACTCGCTTATCATCACATGCGTCCTCGAGTCTTTAATTCTATCTCCATCCTTTGCAAGTCACACAAAATGAGCCTTTCATATTGACAATATCGCACTCGTATTGCGTATGATTTTCTACTCAATCGTCGCCTACCACGTTCGCTTTTCCGGGATGGTATGATCATAATCTTTCAATGCTTCAAGCCAACGTCGTTGTCGCATGTTGAGTTCCTTTTTCGAGTGAAGAAATATTTGAGGCTTTTATGATCCGTAAAGATCTCCACTTTCTCCCATACAAGTAATGCCTCCAAATTTTAAGTCTGAAGATAATACCGCCAACTCTAGATCATGAGTAGGATAATTCCTCTCATATTCTTTGAGTTGTCATGCGAGGCATAAAGCTATTACTTTTTTCATGTTGCATGAGAACACATCCCAACCCTTTGCCCGAAGCATCATCAGAGATGACAAATCCTCCGAGCCGGATGGTATTGTCGAGCAGTCTTTGAAATAAGTCTCCTCTTGAGTTCTTGAAAACTCTTCTCACATTCTTCGCTCCAACCGAACTTTGTATCTTTCCGAGTCACCGAGTCAATGGAATAGCGATTCGAGAAAATCCTTCCACGAATCTCCGATAATAACCAAATTAAACCGAGAAAGCTACGTCTTGGTCCATCGATTTAGGTTGTTCCCGCTTTGAATAGCTTCAATCTTTCTTTGGGTCAACAGATATTCCATGACTTGATACCACGTGCCCAAGGAATGCTACTTCTTCAAGCCGAACTCGCATTTCTTCAACTTGGCATAAAGCTTATATTCACGAAGCTTTTGGAGTGTCGACCTCAAGTGTTGCTCATGATCTTCACGGCTTTTGGAATAAATAAGGATGTCATCAATAAAGACGACCACAAAGTGATCTAAATATTCCTCAATACTCGGTTCATCATATCTATGAAAGCGGCGGGGAGCATTAGTCAATCCAAAGGACATGACTAGAATTCATAATGCCCGTCTTCGAGTTCGAAAAGCCATCTTTGGAATGTCACGGTTCTAATCTTCAATTGGTGATATCCTAACGAAGATCAATCTTTGAAAAGAATTTGGCTCCTTGCAACCGTGGTCAAACAGTCATCAATACGTGGCAATGGATACCTATTTTTGATGGTGACGTGATTCAACTCCCGATAATCAATACAAAGTCGCATACTCCCATCTTTCTTCTTCTTCACGAATAGAAACAGAGCACCCCAGGAGAAGTACTTGGACGAATAAAGCCAATGTCTAACAATTCCTGCGGTTGGGTCTTTAACTCCTGAAGTTCAATAGAGCCATTCGATATGGGGCTTTGGAAATAGGTTTTGTCTGGGTTTTCAAGGTCGATACAAAATTCAATTTCACGCTCACGGGGTAGGCGGGAGTTCTTCGAGAATACGTCGGAAATTTATTAACAATAGGAATATCGTTTAAAAGCGGCGTATTTTTATTTAAATCGTGACATGAGCTAAGAAAGCTTGACATCCGTTTTTCAATAAACGAATAGATTTATGGCTTGAGATGACCGTGATTGATTTTAATGGTTTGGTCGTTTGAATTCGCATAATAGGTTGATTAGGAATATGAAAGCTAACAACCTTACGAAAAACAATCAATTTTTGCATGATAAGTAGTTAACCAATCAATCCACAGAATCACGTCAAATCTGAAGTATTTTTAATGAAATAAGATCGACGAGTAATGTGAGGTACCGATTTGAACCAAACAAGACTTATAAACATTGGATGTAATGAAGGTTTCTCCCAACGGAGTTTCCACAGATAAGTCAAAAGTCTAATTTCTCCGAGTCAAATTTAATCGATGAGCGCAAGTAGGAGAAATAAAAGAATGGGTAGAACCCAGATCAAATAAAGTATAGACTTCATTAGAGTTTATGATAAGCTTACCCGTGATGACCTCATTCGGATTCCTTGCTCTTTGGGAGGTCACAACAAATGCTCTCCTCAGACTAATGGGTTTTGAATTTTCCGGGATGGCCTTTGGTGCCTCCATCCTAGTGAATTTGTCTTCTTGAACGCGACAAAATCGAGCTAAGTGACCTTCTCTTCCACAATTATAACATGCTTTGACTGAGATGGCGCAGCTTTGATCGATGTGTCCTCTCCTCCGCATTTGAAGCATATGATAGGTGGTCTTTCTCCTTCCTTAACAATGGGTCTTTGGTCTTGACGTCTTTCCATCATTGTTGAATCTCCTTTTCTTGAAATGTCCATTCTTATTGTTTTGGCCTCGATTACCACCAAGTGGTTACCATATCTGGCTTTGTTGATTCCCTCCACGCTTGTTGTCACTTGCGATGACTATTCTCGGCGGTATTATAATTTTTGCAATTACCGCTCTTTTTAGTTACGTTGACTCATTATCGCGCTCCACTAATCGAGCCCTATTTACAACATCCTAATACAAACACGGTTTATGAAAATAAGATGTTGACGTATCTCCCGCTTCAAACCTCTTAAAAACATTCGCGCCATTCTCTCTCATTATCCACCAGTGTGGAATATGGCCGTGATAACTCCGCAAATTTTGCCTCGTATTGCGACACCTGGTCATATTGTTTTGTTCCAACTTGATAAACTCCACCTCCTCATCATGGGCGAATACTTTCGGAAAGTATTTGTCGTTGAAACGACTCTGGAACTTCTCCCAAGATATCTTGATGACAATTTGGTTGAGTACGTTTTTACCGATTCCACCATGTCCGCCTCTCACGCATATGACGTAAAAGCGTGAAGGAACCTTTTGCTCCTCGGAGCATCCCAAGACATCAAATATCTTGGTAATCTGCTTTATCCATGCTTCCTAAGCCTGTGGTTTTGCTCTCCTTAAACTCCGGTGGTCCCATTTCCTTAAATTGTTTAGCGGTGACCTTGAGAGTTTTCCGTGTTTCCACCTACGTTTTGGGCAGAGTCGCTCTCGCTTTCTTTGTTGCATAAATTCGCATAAAGCCTCTGAACATTTGATCATTCGTCATTTGAGTCGGTGTTGTTGTTTGCATGAGGATTGTCGCCTTCGATGCACATTATCCTCGATTATTGATATGTGGTGAATCAACAATCGCTGCGCTCCATTCTATTCTCAACATTCTCGATGTCATTTTCGACATCGCCACAAAACAAAAGGTTAATTGACATGTAACAAATTATCCCTATCTTCCGACCACCAACCAATAAAATATCACATAAACTTAGGTAGGTCATATACTAAGCGAAGGTATTCCCGTCTCTCCCTCCTAGTACTATTCTCACATCTTAGCCGGGGATCATATCCTAAGCTCGATACCAACCGTGGCGCCCCCAAAATTAGGTATACATCACCCATCTTGGGTCGACACACTTACGTGATGCAATTTAAATACAACTTATTAACATAAGCGTAGGTATGCAATACGACATAAATCGTGAGTTTAAATACAAATATCGCTCTACTAGATATTATACAAACTCAAACAAAAAGTCCTCATTACAGTTATTATCACACTATTTTACGTAATAGTGAGGACTACTAATGCTATCTTCGGGACCATCACTCGTTTCCCAGACTCGTCCCAAATTATATTATCATTTCACAAGAAACGGTGAAAGAAAGGGTGAGCTCAACTAGCCCAATGAAATATTATGACTAAGATAATGCGAATAAATTATCAATAGTCTTGATAATGTTAAACCGATAAAATACAATAGACAACCGGTTTAAGCTGCGGCGGAATATCTGATCCATTTAAAAAGAGTCAAGTAGAAAATAAAGTCTACTATCTTTTAGGTTTTAAAGGTTTTTCATCATCATGTTTATAGTGAGACTCGACTTTAATAAATATTTCACATCTTGAATCACCCCGCACTACTACTGCGAGGATATTCTTTAGTATCACAACCACAATTATTCATGCACTACGGGCAAGAATATTTGTGTATTCATTAATAATCATGATCATGCCAACAATCGTCCATCAATGCACTACTACCATCGAGGATTTTTATCACATCATTTGTAACATTACGGTCGTGATTACACCGAATAGTCTCTCATCATAATCATACCAAGTCCATCTACGCACTACAGGCCACGTATGACTTTCAAAAAATATAAACATGAGGATGATGACAATGATATAAGAATTCAATAAAACAAGTTCAAGAATTATTAACGTCCAAATTATCAACATGATCTTTGTTTTGTAGAGTAAAATTCAAGAATGATCGGAAGAATATTTCCATGAAAAGATCTTGGATGAAACGCAAATATCAAGGATATTCTACTAATTTCATGGAGTATAGAAGTCAAAGTTTTAACCAACTGGGTATAATAAAGAATGGAATAACAAAAGAAATCACCATGCATGCGATAGAATCGCATGCACATGACGAGTTATTCCAATGGAATAATAAATAACGGAACCGAGTCGTGAAATTCACACCAAGCGGGATGTTCCAACAGAATAATAAAGATGGAACCCGATCCGTGTAAAACACACGAGATAGGATATTCCAACGAATAATAAAGATTTAAACTAGGTCCTAATGTAAAAAACACACGCATGTGATGTTCCAACAGAATAATAATAAAGATTTTAACCGAGTCCTGTAAAACACACGCATGGATGTTCCAATGAATAATAGAAGAATGTCACCAAGTATAGGGTAAACCACTTATACTGAGTTATTCCAAGAATAATAAGCAATGGAATAACAACAGTTCTCTTCATGAATAAGAAAGAATAACACCCCTTACATTTGGTAGGAGATTGAATCTGCAAAGACGGTGTAGTAACAAAATACTCTTCTTCTTTCTTCTCTTATCTATACTTTTTCTCTCTCTATAAGCTTGAATGAATTAAATGAAAATAATGAAGCCCTAGGCCTCTATTTATAGAAGATTTCTAGCTTAAGACTTTTCTTAGTGTGAAAAGCGCAAGTGGCTTGACGATCGGGTTTGACGCTTTTGTAATGTGAAACGACAAGTGGTTCGACGCTTTTATAATGTGAAACGACAAGTGGTTCGACGTCTGGTAAAGGTAATTACTATTAACGAAGGTAAATACTATTGACGAAGGTAAATACTATTCACAAGGGTAATTACTATTGAGGAGGGTAAATCTTATTAATGAAGAGACTCTTAGATGATGACATATGAGCCCCCATAAAATAATCAAACTTACCACAAATCATTTTTTTTTCATCAACACATATTTAATCTTTCAACAATTATTAATCATTTATAACTTGTCGTCTCAATTATTGATTTAATACTATAACATATTATACTGATGATAATCTTGTGACAATAATTGAATCAATAATATAAGAGATATGATCACAAAGAATTCTTCGTAGAATAATTGAGCATAGTGAGTGACTTCTCACGTAAGCATCAATAATCAATCTGCGTGTCTACTTATGCAACTACGCCAGACATTCGTGTACTTTTACCACCAATGGGTAGTTCAACAGCTTTTAACAGTAACACCTCCGTAGTTATTTTTATAAAATATTTTTGTCGCTTTCTCGATCCGATAATAATTACATTATGGGGTCCACCAATGATTGAGCCATTATGCGAATATTCCCTAACAAAAAGAATATTCCCCACCAAACGAATATTTTATAACAACTTGCATACTTTGCAAAATTTATAAATATTACCCACAACTATAACATTATATCAAATTTATTCCATAATATTCAAAAATAATATTTATAGAAAAATTCATCTTTATTTATAAAAGCTGGGGTCTTACATAAACCAAGAAGAAATTCTCAAGCATCATACTTCATTTAGTCTACATAAAATTTGCATATATTAAATAGTTTAATTCCAGTGCTGCAAGTACTAATTCACTGTAAGCATTTTCATTTGCTTAATTACGTTATTGAACCATCAGTTTTACTGCTTTGAATTCATTGTGTTTAACATTAAAACATTTTAGTCATAAGTCCCAACACGACTTAGAAAGCAAAGTCGCTTAGCATTTACAACAACTACCATACAAAATTAGTAAAGTATTCTATTCAAAAAGCAACAAATTCATCGCATTAAAACATCAAATTAGGTGACAATATCAAGCTTTTAGCTCACATGTCAACCGATTGATTTATAAAACATACCTAATAAGTTTTAGCTAATAGTAAGATTAACGAAAAAACCTTGATATTCATCCTTCTAAAGAGGGCGATCCATCGTTCATCAAAATCTTCATCAAATGACTCATAAAAATCTACAAAAAGATTCCACACATTTATCGATCCACACGATACACACGTGTATATAAACACAAAATAGAAACTAATACATACCGTATCGGTTTGAAGCGGAGAAATGAAAAGCAAAACCAACGATGAATAAGTAATAACACATCACGAAAACAGATCCTCCGTTTGTTTTCTTCCATATATCTGATATCAATCAAATCACTTCCATGAGAACTTTCTTAACAAACAAAAGGTATATAATCAAGCCCTTAGGTATCAATTGATAGATCCGAGAGAAGAAGAAATCCTATCGAGTGCATATATAGATCGATCTTAGGAATAATCCCGTCAAGTTGTTTAGAGTACGTGTTAGTCTGAGTGCATATATAGTCTGGGTATGATATTTAGGGTTGGGTATGAGAGATTTGAGGCTGGAATTAGGGCTGGGTATGAGACATAAGAGATTTAGGGGAGTTGAGAGGGGTCAGGTATGAGAGATAAGCTCACGGGTGTGTAAGAACAGAGAGAGTTTAAAATTTGAATAAGGGGGAATGTGTGTAAAAACGAGATAAGCTTTCGGTGTTCTCTCTCTTCTCTAACTTCTTCTTCTGCTTCGATCTTCAACTATTACCAAGATAATCTGCGTGTTTTGTTTTTGATTTTCAAGCTCCGTGTTATCTCTCATTTCTGTAAACGACGAGAGGGATAGAGGGATTTTCAAGCTCCGTGTTAGTATTGAAGGTTAGATTTATCCCAATTTTTTGACGACATGATCTTGTAATAGCTTGAAAGCGAGAAACTTAGTTTTTCATAATCATCAGTTGTATTTTGTATAGATAGATTTGACACAACTTTTTCAACCCATCGACAAAAAAAACTCTACTTACGGAAGAGAGTTCACCTTTTGTCCTAACATTTATTAACAAAGTATATATAAAGAAGTGCATACATAAAAATAGAATCGTGAACTCATATTTAAGAGTCCTAGCTTCCTTTTAGATATAAGGCATCTGATTTAACTACTAATGGACCAAATATTACACACATATATTCGGATAAAGACGTATATCGGTGGGGATCCACTTACATCTAGAGTAAAATTTACGATTCTCGAAAACTTTGACTAAATTTTTCGCCTAACTAATATTTTGTCAAGGCAACCCTTTGATCAATGGTTTGTCCCACCACTATCAACCTCATCAAATTTCAAATTGAACTTAGTTCAAGAGATAATATATTATGTTGAGATGTTCGATTCTAGTAAAAGAACCATCTGTGAAAGGCAGAATTGGGACTATTTAGACAAAGAACGCCTTGCACAATGTAGCGGTGACCACTTACAGGGTTACTTTTATATACACCACAAATGCATATATTAACAAAAGAAATGCTAAATTCCACGACATAAAACAGTTTGGGTGGATATTCATAAAAATATTTGCTGGATTTGAAGTATTTTTATGGAATTTCATTGATCTCTTCAGTTGTAGGTTTTTAAGGGACATGACACATGAAGGTTATTTCAGTGTTTTTCAGTCTTTGTAAGTAATCTTTTGCTCGAACCTCTTAGTAGCGACATTTTATAGCTTAACATATTCTTTTGGCAAGAATCATCTTCTTTTTTTTGGAGGGGTAACGAAAATTCATCTGTTATTCATATTTTTATACAACTATTATATTCACAGGAAAATGAGGCATAGAAAGCAAGGCTTATAATAAGAGTAGAATGAAGCCTTGACCTTTGTTGGTGCTTAAAGCAAAACACTTCCCTTTATTTGCTTAAAGGGTGGAGCTAAACCGTTGAATGGGTGGACCATTATCCCTTCAATTTTATTTGAAAACCTCACTTTTATTGTAAATTTTCAATATGGTACCTTCAACCATTTCCGGACCTATTGATCTTTGCTATTAACTTAAATTAAAGTTGCTCACATATTCATAATTACTAAAATTAAAATTTTTCACATATTCCTATTTAAGCTACTACCAAGTATACAACAATTCATTCAATCAATCAATCAAACATTTGAACTACATAAATTAACAAAAAATGGAATTGAATTGAAACTCACGAACACTGCTGACTATAGTCAAAATTTAAGAGAGAAAAAAAAAAAAACCACATGCCAAAAATTCAAACATAACATCATACACACATATATACATATCAAATATTAGGTCTAGGATTTGGTACCTAACAAAGAATAAAAGGAGTAGCAATGATCAAAGGAGTAGGAGTAGCAGAGTAATTGACATGCGGAGGGGAGGAGGAGAAGCCAAGAAATTGACGATCGAGCGCGGAGAGCGAAGCGATATCAAATATTAGGTCTAGGATTTGGTACCTAACAATAATAAAAGGAATAGCGAATGATCAAAGGAGTAGGAGTAGCAGAGTAATGTACTTGTGGAGCGGAGGAGGAGGAGAAGCAAGAAATCGACGATCGGCCTTGAGAGAGAAAGCGAGCAGATTTTCAATTTTACTCGTCGGGTATTAGATGTAGAATGGGTTAGGGTGGAGAGGTATAAGGTTTGGCAAGGTATAAGGTGGAGAGAATGAGAAGAAGAGGCAAGCTATAAGCAAATGACTGAAGCAAATGAGAAGAAGTATGATAAGGTTTTGGAAAGTAAGAGTAGTAGTGAAGCTAACTTATCTAATCAATGGCCAGATCTATCTCAAAGTTTTGAGGGTCCAGATCTTTTATTAGGCAAGCGGGAAACTTAGTATTTTCAAAATCAATTGTATTTTGTATAGATAGATATATAAGAAAAAAAATACTATCGTAGAGTTAAAAACCGTACGTAGACAGAATCCTCATATAGTAGAGAAACTACTCTACGATCACAGAATGACTTAATTCTACGATCGTAGACTGTGTAAATTGAGAAGTCTGCACAGCTGTGTAGCTCCATTAACCCCACTATATATATATATATATATATATATATGAAAATTTTCTCCAACGAACCAAAAAAACTAACCAAAGACGAACTGGATTATAGCGACGATTTTTTGAAATATAGCGACAGTTCAAACCGTCGCCTTATATATAATCGGTTATAGCTATAGCGACGATTTTCTATGCCGGTTCGTTTTTGGACCACTTCTTCTGATTCGCTGAAGAAGCGGACTCTCTCTCTCTCTCTCTCTCTCTCTCTCTCTATATATATATATATATATATATATATACTTTTATAATTTTACTTTCTGCATTTCATTAATACAAAGAACTCAATAATATGTAATCAATATATTGCAATCGAGTTCATTCTTTATCTATATTATTGAAACGCAGCAGAGATGCCAAAAGCCACAAACATTGGTATACATTCTGAAGTCAAATTTATTATTAATATGATAAATAAGTACAGATTTCAACAACTGCATCCATAACCATATTTGGAAACAAACTTCATATCTAGTAATGACCGACAATACAATTCAGTGGATAACTATCATATGAGCTCATCAATGACAATCATAATCATCATTTTGATATGTTATGAAGCTCTGTCAAGCCAAACCAGAATAATTCAAGGGAAAAGAAGACAAAGAAAAAGAAGCTGAAACAGAAAGTTCACAGAAATGCCACCAACAGTACAGCAAATTAGGCAAGAGAGTCCCTTTCTTTGGCTTGTTGCAACAACTCTTGTCTCACTCTCCTGATCTCTGCTTCCTTCTCCAATCTTTCTTTCTGCAATTATACAAAATAACAAGTACATGTCTTAGTAGTGCACCTTCATAAAATGCATCGTCATGAATCAAGATACAGATCTGCTACTGCCAATGCCAGGAGTGGACATATGTTGGGGAGAGTGAGGGCTAGTTCCTCGGTTATGATTTTATACAACAGTTCATTCGTATTCAAAACCTTGAGGGTACGGCTCTACAGACTCTGGAAATGTTTTTCTATATATAACTTTTTGTGCACTTTCTCAAACAGGTCATGGAAACAGGTTATTTCTGGTCATCTGCTTTCTTTAGAGTAAGTACATGGTGGTATAATTGCACTAGCTCCAAGCCTTGCATGGCATATTGGCATGGCTAGTTGAGGTTTTCCAACTGTAAACCACTTGCTGAGTGAACAACTGAAATGTTTTTGTCTATGCATTTTTACGTCCGATCCATATTTTTTTTAAATTCAATCTAGGTTCTCAGTTGTGTTTTTTTATCAAGGCTTGTTTGCAAATGATAATCCATAGGCACTTGGACGCCTGGGAAAAACTCTCTTAGCGTAAGGACTTATTTGGCCATCACTTTTATGCACTAAACCTATAAACTTGCATCATGTTTGAACAATGCTTCTCTATTTTCTTATTTCTCTATTGTGAATTTACATTTTCATATAACATTAGGACTTGTTTGACAATTTCCCTTCTTCACTGATTGTACTGGTATTCTCACTTCTAGTGCAAATATTATAGTTTAAGCGCTTTTGAGAATTGAAAATTTTAGATGTATTTGAATTATATTATATTTCTTGATATAAAACATTTGTAATTAGTATGAAGCCCCCACCGAGGAAAGTTCAGGATCCACCACTTCATACTGAAATGGACTCATAATACTTTAGCTGCAGTAAGCTGTGTCATTACTATGAAATTGTTAATCATCTAACTAGTAGCAAGTACAAACTCTACAAGACATGCATTGAACGCAAAAACAAGAATTTAACATTTGCTAGCTTAAAAATGAAAACTTTAGCAGAATAACACTTCACACATATATTACTGATTTCAAGATAAAAATTCAGTAAATTTGTTACGACTGGGCACTGTATGCTTATACAAAATCCAAATCTGTCCAATGAAGTTTCATATATTTGGAATTTCTAAGTAACAATGTAACCGTATGAAATTCTATATCACCTCAACACAACATAACTCCTTCAGACTAGGGTGTTGTTCTTTTTGCTGATCTATTATGGCTGGCAACATAAAATAAACAAAAAAGGCAACAGTAAAGCTGGAAGTTGAAATTTTGAGCTAATCTTTCTTCCCCTTAAACACAGCGTCAACTTATTAGTCTAATTTGGTTTATAATTGCGGAGTGCAAAACAAAACCCTAAATTTACAAAACAGGAACAGATGCACAAATATAGATAATACATACGAAGAAGAAGAAAGGGGAAAGGATAAAGAGAGAACCTTTTCGTCCTGTCGGAGAGCGATCCAGACGTGGACCTTATCCATGGTTTCCCAGAAAATAAAGGCACCCAGAGACATTGCAAAGAAGGTCCCAACTTTCACCATTTTTTCTGTCACACCAACTAGGCAACCAACCGTCCTATACTTCATTTTCAATCCGATGGCCTTTTGTTAAGGCCTTCATATAAAACTTTTACTTCAATCCAATGCCACTATAGAAACCCAATGGACTCTAATAAAAACCCAGCCCAGATTAGTAGTATATGGCTTTTTTTGAAAATTTTAATTGTGTACTCTTTTACTTTTGTTTTTATTGAGATAAATGTAATTATTATCAAAAACATTTAAAAATGTAAACTTTGATGTATAAACAATTTATTATGTAATTTTTATTTTTACTATAAATTAAGTTACAAATTACATGTTTAATTCGTGAGCAATTTGAAGCGGTGCAATATAATACAATTCAATAAGACGATACATTTTTAGCATCGTAATTCCATGAATTTCGATCTGTGCAGTACGAGTTTCAGTCCAAGATTTTTTAAAAGCAATGCGAAAACTATTACCGTACCATTGGCATCTCTAAATACTCCCATTTTTATTATGTAAGTCGTTTTAGAAGTTTTTTTTTTATAATATAAGACGTTTTACATATATATTTAGGAGAAAAAATTATTTATATTTTATTTTGTATCAAAAATATAGAGTAATTGAGAGAGAAGAAAGAATAATTAATTAGTGCATAAATAGTAATAAAATTTCAAATCAATATTATTTATTTAACATTAAAATTAATATAATTTCTTAATATGCTTGATTATTACTTAAAAAATTTATATAATGGAAAAAGGTCCCCTGTGTGGCCGTGTATGGTAAAATATTATTTGTTTTGATCGCTTAAGTCAACAACACTAGATGCTCCTCCTCCATCATTCTTCTATTTCGAATAGATGGTTGACAATGGGTAAAGCTAGACTAGTTCCCTGGTACCGCATAACCTCCCAAAGTTTTTATCAAACAAACAATGACCAAAAACAAAATGAAGGAAGTTTATTTCAATAGAATCTAATTCTGATAGATCCTTCTCGGGGAATTTTCAAAATGCAGTACTAAATTGAAATTAGAGATCATCAATATTATATACATATATAAATATATATATATATATATATATATATATATATATATATATATATATATGTGATTAATGGAGCTCCACAATTGTAAAGATTCTAAATGTACACAGTTTACAAAGTCACTTTACAATCATAGAGTGAGTATTCAATGTAGTAGAGTCACTACTCTACTATCAGTCAGTGACTAACGTTCGTAGATCGTGGTAGGGTAACTTAAGTCTACGACCGTAGATTGTGTACATTTGAAACTTGCACAGCTCTGCACTAGCCTCCTCTATTTTTCTAATATATATTAACATGGCAAAATTAAATAATAGGGGCATATTTGTCTACAAAGATTCAATTTTCCTGTCCTCGAACATTTTTTTTTTGCATGGAAACCATGAGGAGAGTGATACCGCTCGACCTCATTTCTGCACTGTTCATACGTATAAAGTAGTAATATTATTCTTTCTTTCCTAATTTCGAAACGTTTCAATTGATAAAATTCGATATTAACGGAGTAAAAGACGGAGTGCTTAGTTTCATGTATATACTAGACAGGCATTAACACCAAAATAGTGAACAGTACAAAAGTTGAATGTCTGGATAGTGACCGTGTGATTTGTGACCCAACCAATGTGCTTCCAGTCCCAGATAAACCTGCCGGCTAATCCAAATTCTTGTATTAGATTTAGTCCATTTGCATTACAATTAAACAATAGGACAGCCGAGGTTGGTTGGTTGATTGCTACAAATTAATGTGCTCTCTTCTCTTCTCTAAGAATATATTGTAGTATTATTAATGCTACATGCATGTTTGTTAACTTAAGGTGTGTTTGATTGCAGAGTTTTCCCCATTAATATAAAGAAGCCTTGAGATAAAGTCTAACACGGCAGCTGATATGGGGAGTAGTAAAGGTGGTGGAATGCTTAGCTATGCAGATGGTATTGACAAATTGCTTATGTTGTTTGGTACTTTGGGCAGCATTGGGGATGGCTTGATGTCTCCTCTTACCATGGTTGTTCTCACCGGTGTTATTAATGAGTATGCAGGTGCCGACCTTTCTTTGCCCAATGATGTAGTGGACAAGGTATGATTTTTCTTGTCAAGTTAAAATCATTTGATAATATTAGGACTCTATGTTTATGATTAACAGGTTTATTTGCATCTTTTTTTACAGTACTCGCTACGGCTGCTATATGTTGCTATTGGAGTTGGAGTATCTGCATTTATTGGTAAGTCTAATAGAACAAATATATATATATATATATATATATATATATATATAAAAGAGTGAACTTATCTATTGGTGCAAAGCTGGAGAAACTCTGAAAACTATTATACTAGTAGAATACAATGATTGTAGACCTGCAAGTAAACTGGTTCTATGGGCCAAATCAATATTGAAAACAGAACTGGTTGAGTCCAAATTAATCTTGCATTTGCCAGTACATTGATTTAAACCTGATACAAACAGTGAAAATGCATTTCACAAATAAAATCCAAGTTTATTAACTGCAAGAACTGGCAGGGTAGGCATGAGATGAAATATAAAGAATAAGGATAATCTGATTATATTTGATAAGTAGCAGGAGTTGAATGGAAAAAGAAGTCCAATTTTATTATATTTGTTTCCTTGATCATCTTATATGCATATATTTTGCAGAAGGAATTTGTTGGACAAGAACAGCAGAGAGACAGACATCTCGAATGAGGATGGAATATTTGAAATCAGTCCTCAGGCAAGAAGTAGGATTCTTTGACAACCAAGCTGCTTCTTCCACCACCTTCCGTGTTGTGTCAATCATGTCCTCAGATGCCCATTTAATCCAAGATGTTATAGCTGAGAAGGTTTTTCATTTTTTCCCGATAATTTTTCTCATCAAGCCTAGTCTTAATTAGTACTTGTTTGTTTAGTATTTTAAAAAACAAATTAGTAAACATTAACTCTATATATACCTTATAATTAATCTACAGATACCCAATTGTCTAGCTCAGCTCTCAGCATTCCTGAGTGGCATTTTAGTTGCCTTTCTACTATCATGGCGACTAGCATTGGCTTGCTTGCCATTTGCACTTGGGTTTGTTATTCCAGGGGTAGGATTTGGGAAAGTAATGATGAGGTTAGCAATTAAAATGAAGGATGCTTATGGAGTTGCAGGTGGGATAGCAGAACAAGCAATGTCATCAATTCGAACTGTTTATTCGTATGTGGGAGAGCATCAAACAATAGATAGGTTCAGTCATGAACTTCAACAAAGTACAAATATTGGTATAAAGCAAGGATTTACAAAAGGATTATTAATAGGTAGCATGGGAATGGTATTTGTGGCTTGGGCATTTATAGCATGGATTGGAAGCATTTTGGTTATTGAGAAAGGAGAAACTGGCGGCCGTGTTTTTGTAGCAGGTGTTTGTGTCATCCTGGGAGGACTGTAAGTTAGTTTTCTCAGTAATATAGACCCCCTCTCCCCTAATTATTTTATTTGCAGTATTTGAAGAAAGTACCTATATATACCAAATTCATGGAAACTATATATACAAATTCATGGAAACTAATATTCAGTGAAAAAGGCATACTCATCATTCAACTCAATATCACAAAACTAAGCACATACATTAGTGTAAGTGTATAGTTGTAGATTAATTCTTGGTACATATGGAACACAACTATTTACCTTTTGTAATTCACTCGAATTTCACAGTTTCAATGTTGTGATTTCAGGTCCTGTATGAGCGCGCTTCCTAATATCTCATTCATTTCCGAGGCAAGAGGTGCAGCTACACGAATGTCTGAGATGATTGCCCGAATTCCTGACATAGACTCTGAGAATAGCCATGGAAAAGTTCTATCACATGTGAAAGGAGAGATCGAGTTCAAGGATGTTTGTTTCTCTTATCCGTCAAGACCTGAGGCTACAATACTTCAAGGACTTAATCTCAAAGTGAAAGCTGGAAAAACAGTAGGTCTTATCGGAGGCAGTGGTTCTGGAAAGTCTACAATTATTTCCCTACTCGAAAGATTTTATGATCCATCTAAAGGAGACATCCTCCTTGATGGATATAAAATAAAGAAGCTTCAGCTCAAATGGTTGAGATCCCAGATGGGGCTGGTTAATCAAGAGCCCGTCCTATTCGCAACATCAATTAAGGAGAATATATTTTTTGGGAAGGAAGGAGCTCCAATGGAACTTGTTATAACTGCAGCTAAGGCTGCCAATGCTCACAATTTCATTGAAAAGCTACCTGATGGCTATGAAACTCAAGTAAGGGACAATTTCTAACTTCTAATTTCAGTTTGATATACTTTCTATTCATTTGCATAGGTTAATGAAGTTGCATTAATATCTCAGGTGGGCCAGCTTGGGGTTCAATTATCTGGAGGGCAAAAGCAAAGAATTGCTATAGCAAGAGCCGTGCTCAAAGACCCTAAAATTCTTCTGCTTGATGAAGCTACAAGTGCTCTTGATGCAGAATCAGAAAAAATAGTACAAGAGGCCCTTGATCAGGCTTCACAAGGGAGGACAACAATAATCATTGCTCATCGCCTCACAACAATCCGTAAGGCTAATATGATAGTAGTTCTCCAGTCAGGGAGGGTGATTGAATCAGGATCTCATGACTATTTGATGCAAATGAACAATGGAGAAGTTGGTGCCTATTTTAAAATGGTGAAATTGCAACAATCAACACCACATAATGAAGCTTCTACCAGTCCCGATTATGTAACAGAAGGAAGAAATTATCAAAGAATGATGAAGTCCCCTACTCCCAGGACTCCTATCAGTGTGCGATCAAGCTGGCAAAATAGCCCTGCTTCCCCTTTCAGCCCAGAATTAAGCATGGGCATGGCTCACTCCATTCAAATGTATTCTTATTATGACAGTGACGACGAGAACTTGGAGAATTCTTCTCATCCTATTCCATCACAGTGGCGTTTACTGCAAATGAATGCGCCCGAGTGGAAAAGAGCTATTCTTGGGTGTCTAGGGGCCGCTGTTTCTGGGGCCATGCAGCCAGTCAATGCTTATTGTTTGGGATCAATAGTCTCGGTATTCTTCTTAAGCAACACTTCCAAACTCAGATCAGAGACCACATTTTATTGTGTCGTGTTTTTAAGTCTAGGAGTTCTTAGCTTCATTGCCAATCTATTCCAGCATTACAATTTTGCAGTTATGGGAGAACGTTTAACCAAGAGGGTGCGGGAGAAAATGCTTGAAAATGTGCTAACCTTTGAGATTGGGTGGTTTGATAAAGATGAGAACACAAGTGCAGCTGTTTGTGCTCGGTTAGCCATTGAAGCCAACATGGTTCGAGCCCTTGTTGGAGATCGCATGTCATTGTTGCTTCAGGTCTTTACAAGTGCTTCCCTTGCTTTTGTGTTTGCGTTGGTAATAACATGGAGACTTGCCCTTGTAATGATTGCGGTACAGCCTTTGGTCATTGCAAGCTTCTACTCAAGGGGTGTACTGATGAAAAGTATGTCCGGAAAGGCAATAAAAGCACAAAATGAAGGAAGCCAACTTGCAAGTGAAGCAGTTGTTAATCACAGAACCATCACTGCATTTTCTTCTCAAGAAAGAATATTGGACCTTTTCGCAGCTACACAAAAAGGCCCAAGAAAGGAGAGCGTCAAACAGTCATGGTTTTCGGGTGTAGGTTTGTTTAGCTCCCAATTTCTGACCACAGCTGCTGTAACTTTGACATATTGGTACGGAGGAAGGCTTATAAACCAAGGGTTAATAACCTCAAAACATTTGTTTCAAGCTTTCTTCATCTTGATGAGCACAGGTAAGAACATTGCAGATGCAGGAAGCATGACTTCTGACTTGGCTAAAGGTGGTAGTGCCATCAGTTCTGTTTTCGCAATCCTAGATAGGAAAACTGAGATTGAGCCTGAAGATTCTGAAGGGATAAAAATTTCAAAGGCAATTAGAGGCAGAATAGAACTGAAGAATGTTTTCTTCTCATACCCATCAAGGCCTGAACAAATGATCTTCCAGGGGTTGAGTCTTAAAATTGAAGCCGGAAAAACAGTGGCACTTGTTGGACAGAGTGGTTCAGGCAAATCAACTGTCATTGGGTTAATCGAAAGATTTTATGACCCCATTAAGGGATCAATACTTATAGATGAACGGGACATCAAGAGCTACAATTTGAGAAACTTAAGATCAAGCATTGCATTGGTGAGCCAAGAGCCCACCCTCTTTGCAGGAACCATTCGCCAAAACATTATTTACGGAAAAAAGGAAGCTACGGACTCCGAAATCAGGAAGGCTGCTATGCTTGCAAATGCTCATGAATTCATAAGGTACGTACGTTATCCATCCCGGTATTTGTATTGTTAGTTAAAGATCCGAAACAACAATGTTTTTAACACATTACATTAAAAATGCATGCAGTTCTATGAAAGATGGGTATGAAACTTATTGCGGAGAAAGAGGAGTCCAGCTCTCAGGAGGGCAGAAGCAGAGAATAGCGATTGCTCGAGCAATACTAAGGAACCCATCAATCCTTTTGTTGGATGAGGCGACTAGTGCCCTCGACAGTTTATCAGAGAATCTAGTCCAAGAAGCACTGGAGAAAATGATGGTTGGCAGGACTTGTGTGGTGGTTGCTCATCGGTTATCGACAATACAGAAATCGGACTCCATAGCTGTAGTGAAAGATGGGAAAGTAGAAGAGAAAGGATCACATTCCCAGCTACTTGCTATGGGACACCAAGGGTCCTATTACTCCTTAATAAACCTCCAAAGAGGCCGAACGATTCCTCAGTAGGAGTTATAAATTGGAAATATAATTGTCCATGAGCAAACGCATTTTGGCATGAAGGACTATAAATTTGTCTTAATAACCAAGAATCGGTTGGGTCTTCTATTCATTCTAATATGGTGATCGTTTCGCTCCTATATCATTCAAAAGGAAAAAGAGAGAGGATAAAAGTGAGTGTTTTCACTTTTTATTGAGCAAGAATCATGCATAAAGAAAATCATATATCCACTGATATGTAAAATAATCAATGTCATTTTATTTACATCTAAATATAGTTAAAGATGAGTATTCTCTTTTATTTTCATTAGAAATGAGAAACTTAAACAAAATTGCATTCAAATTTAAATACAATTAAACAAACTTTAACACTCACTTCTACTACATTAATCTACGTACGATGTACTATCAAAGACAACTTGAGTGCACTAAAAACAATGTTTAATTTGATTATAAATTTTACTCGTACCGGTCAAATCGTTCAACTTGTAGAAAAGAATATTGCTGGGCTGGGCTGGGCTTTGAAAGGCTAGCCCAATGAAATTTAATAAAGGTAGATTCATTCCCCTCAACACTCTTCCTTCCTTTAGAATTGGTAATCTATAAAACCCTATTAATAAGAAGTTTGTGGAGCGGCCGCGGAAGAAGAAAAACCCTTCCCTTCCCTTCCGCCGCTCGTAGGCCATTTCTTGATTGAGGATTTATCAAATTCAGTGGCGGCCTGGTTATAGTATATTATCTCTTTATGTAAGTATTTACTTTGAATGAATGAAGTTGCTTTTGATAGGCGTTGCGTTCGTCGGTACCCGACGGACGCGTCAACGAAAGCATAAATCAAACTTCACTTGAATTGCTGCCAACCATTTCTTAACAATCTACAAACAATTAATTATTGCATTGTATTTTGGTTCAATCGGTTGGCTAGCTCGTGGTATACTTTTAATATATTTCTAAATGTTGCTTCTTAATGGTGAACTCCCGCTGTTGTTGTTGATGAGGGCTGTTCAAGTTTCCCGAAGCATATATAAAATATGTAGCCAGTTTTTAACAGCGTCATGTGTTTATTATTGCATCGCGTTACCTGTCTACTGGCATATTCTTCATTTAACTTTATTTATATATGAAAATTTTGTAAATTTATTTTCCCCCTATTTCTATTTTTATGTCTTTTACTATTTTTTTCTCTTTCCCCTTCCGTTTTTGGGTTTCTTCTTTACATTTCTTAGGAATAAAATAATGGGTGATGTTATTTGCCTAAACAGTAAGATATTCTACAGCCACTCGCTAATAAATGAGAGAATACTTCTTCTTGTGTTTGTTGTGACTTTTGTTTTGATGTTCTTGTTAAGTATTGTTGCCTTGGTCAATATTACTGAAACTGCATCTATAGCTTTTGGATATAGCTTCATATATAATTATAATTGTATGGCTTAAAAAAGAAAGCAAAATGTTATGTCTTTTCCTCTAAATGTTTGGTTGGCTGAGTGGTGTCTCTAAGTGTTAAGTGTCTCTAAGTTTTCCTTTAAATGAGAATTTATTTTATGGGAATGACTAAAAGACAATTTACACCCTAAATTTTTTTTTAAACTGTTATAAAAAAAAATTTAACTGTTATAAAAATTTTTAAAACAAAATAAATTGTTTTAACTGTTTTTAGCAATTTTTTTAAACTGTTTTTAACAAATTTTTTTGGACTGTTATAATTTTTTTTTTAACTGTTATAAATTTTTTTAAAACAAAATAAATTTTTTAACTGTTTTAGCAAAAAAATTTTAACTGTTTTTAACAATTTTTTTATAAACTGTTATAAACTTTTTTTTAACTGTTATAAATTTTTTTTAAAAACAAAACAAATTTTTTAACTGCTTGTAGCAAATTTTTTTTAAACTGTTTTTAACAAATTTTTTTTTAGACTGTTATAAAAAAAAATTAAAACTATTATAAATTTTAGTTTGTTTTAAAAAAAATTGTTAAAAAAAGTTTAAATTTTTTTAAACTGTTACAATTTGCACCCCAAATTTTTGTTACCGTCTTAGCCGGTCACTTTTGACTGATTAAGTGAAAAAAGTGTGTGTTTTCTTACGTATAATGAAGTTTGGGGTGTACTTACGACACTTTTTTCGGTTTAGGGTGCAAAAATCAACACCAGTGTAAAATTTTGGGTGCAAATTGTCTTTTAGTCTATGGGAATTGAAAATTTTACAATAAAAGTTCTATAAAAATATAAATTCCCAATTTATTTTATAACAGTAATAGCTAATAAAATTATAATTGATCCAGTTTGTCTGCCCCCAATAGGCCAATAGCATAGAAAGGCTAGCTTAGTAGCTTCATTAGTCAGTGCAACAGCGATACATGATGAACTTCTCCATTGGACGCCCACATTCAGCGCAAGCCACCAAATCTGGAATGCTACCAGTGGTTCCAGGAAGTATCAAACGATTGCAATGATGTGGAGTGTGAAGCTCACGAAGGTGGTCAATCAGTGCAGGCAAAAAACCCTTCTCCTCAACTTGGTGACTCCACTGATTAAATTGAACCATACTTGTTAACATCATCTCCCCTTTCCCTTTAGCCATCTCCACTGCACCCCTACTGATTACGGCCCATCCCTGATCACTACCGTCAAAGCTCAGCATCGTCATAATCTCTTGCATTATGCGATCGTTCTCCACAGACTTGCCGTGTTGCACCTTGGAGTGCCACATACTCTCTAGCCTTACCCAAAAGAACCATATAAGAGTTATATCCTGCAACACATGGCTAAGATTCTCCACAACGATGCTCGAGTTGTTCTTTCGAACTTTCTCCTTTGGGTTGCTTTTGCCTACATAGAGCATTTCTAGCTCAATGTTGGCAGCTCGTGCAACTGCTTTTGCTGTTGTTGTGAACTTGCGGATCCAGTCTATGTCTTCCCCTCCATACAAGCAAATGTACTTCCCTTCTGTAATCTACAAAAGTAAATAAAAACACAGTCAAATATATCATTTTAAGCGAATATATATTTAGTGCTTGTTAGAAAATGCTAAATGTTATTCCATCGTACCCAACTGAAAATCATGGGTTCAATGGAATCTGCCAATAGCTCAATTCTCCATGATTCATCCTTCCAAAGTGCTTCTTCCCTGGAACTAGTGAAAGGGAAGGCCAAGCTTCCCCAAATCGACATCATGTGGAGTGCGTTAAGGTTGACGACTTTCCCTTGCTGATCCAACACCACAACTATAGGCTTCTTGGTAAAGTGCCAGTGATCCTTAATATACTTGATTACGGCTGGATCGAGCAATGAAGGATGATGCACCGATAACCATGGCATTAAGTTTTGTGAAGTCTCGAATTGCTTTTGTTTTGCTTCCGTCCATGGAATCGATCTGTCGACGATTGGTAACCACACAACCTCAAGCTGACTCTCTGGCCTTGTTGGGTTTTGCTTTGCTTCTCTATACATCTGATCAAAAATTGAAAGCTCTTCTTGGGTGACATCAAGGTCTGAAATGAGTAGCAACACAATCTTCCTTCGCAGTGTCTCGATGCCAACCTGTTTCCATAAATAATAGTATTAATTAAGGATAAAACTCAATTAGGTACATGTAGTATTTATTCGGAAATATCTAAAAGGAGAAGAACGTGATGAATTAACCCTTTTCTTGGCAGAACTATCAAACAATGGTAGCTGATCATCCTTGGCATATATCAAAGCCTTTAGAATCTTCATGTTATCAATGTGCGGCGTTTCAAACAGGCGAACAAGTGTTTGATAAGCTTCATCGTGTCTTCTTGCAGCTGATTCATAACAAGATTCAGTCGAATTCAAGTAACAGACCAGCTACACATACTCTATTATATATCATGAATCAAGTTTAATTTATGTATTCTTCTTTAGTTCTAAAACATTTTATTCTTGCACACTATTAAGCTAAAGTACATAGGACTAACCAATGTGCTGATGACAAAGAACCAATTGCTTGTTTAGGTGGCTGTGTATGTTATTGACCTTATGGGCTAAGCTAGACAGCTCCCAAGCCTCTGTAGTGGAGGCAATGTACCTAAATATGTAACAGTTGACAATTAATCTAGCATTGATTACCTTAAGCAAATTAATCACAAGCATGAATAAAAATTGACATGAAGTAGGGGAAAAACGTACTCGTGACCCATGCCTATGAGATTCATAATAATGGATGCACAAGCTACACTGCTTCTGATGGTCCAATAAACTGCTATTGGGATATGAGCAGTGGCGGTTACCATTTCAGGGGTGTCAGGGGTAATATACTGTGAGGGAAGATCTTTAAACTCAACAATGCATTTGGTCAGATCCAGCACGGCTTTTATAAGGCTAGCAAGTGCCTCAAATTTTGGTTTCAAAGATTCGGCTCGCTCCAATATGTCAGGGAGTTGCTTGAGGAGTGCAACGGATTTGGCAAGTGGGTTGGTTGGGTAAAGCTGTGCAACCAGCCAGAATTCGCCATAAATCACAGCGAAAGCTGCCAAGGCAATCACTACCTTAGCATCCCATGGATAGCTTGAGAGGGAGTTTAAGAGCGTCATGGTTGTCGCGTGTGCATCTCCTCCCCCAGAACATTTGCATGATATCTGCCAATTAAGTTAGCATTATTATTGAATTCAAGAGGGGCTAAAGACTCAGGTTGGAATAAGAGTGTCATTTTAAATTTTGGAAAAAAATGATTTATTGCTAGCTAGTTCATTCAGAAAAATCATTAACTAGGTGACTTTTAATGTTTGGTGGCATAATACCCTTAAAGTAATTTACACTAATGTCACATTCCATGAATGTAGCTAGCTAGCAGTTATGACTGTATAATGAGCAAACAGTTTGGACTCGATCGATTCGTACTCGCTCGACTAAAGTTCGCTTGACTCGAAATATAAATGATTCAAATATAAATTTTAAGGTTCAATAAATTACTCGAACCTCTTCAAATTATAATTTTCTATTAATACTCGAATCATATTTGTTCGAAAAGTTCAAACTGCTCAGGCTCGATTCAAGATCGCGCTCGACTCAGTAGCTAAACGAACCTGAATTAAACTTATTTTATACTCGATAAATTTTGTGAACCAATTAATATGAATAACTCAATACTCGGCTCGACTTGGTTCATTTACACCCTTACCAGCAATAGATCTCCAATCCAATTAACAACCTCAGTGTAGTAGGGCATGTGTAATATATACCTCGCATGATATTCGATTAATTGTGTAAGCCAAAAGTTCAAGCATGTCAGTGAAGCCACCGTGGACAGCCTTCTCATTAATTGCATCCAACTGTGCTTGAGGTTCCTAAATATTTCAAAAGGTTACTAACTAATAATATTCTGAACAAATTAAATAAATCTTTGAGACAAATATGTATGTGTGTATATATATATATATATATATATATATATAGCAACAACTAATCAACGATGAGTATTAATAAATTATAATTGGTCACATATATACATGAATGGTTCCAGGGATAATGGGAGTGACGGCGCCACGGTGTAGGATGTCTCGGATGATGTGGAGAATAGGTTTGACATCAAACTCGCGACCATCGTGATTATGAGTTGCCTGGATTTGCCTCATCACGGCATTATCATCCGATGATGAGAACAAACTGCGATCGCCCCTCGTCATCTGTTGTTGCAATTTTGAATTTGAAGCAGCAGGTACAATCGCCATTTTTTTAAAAGCAAAATGAGGTTGGTGCCTAAGATCTATAAGAGGAGGAGCAGAACAATGGCACTATATATAGCTTGTGTTGGTACCGATTTGGTTTCTCTAGCTAGCTCTATGGCTTGATATATATAGGAATGGTAATAGTACTAATCTTGTTGCTGTGGCTAAAGGAGTTGAATCAGGTGCCTTGCTTCAAGTATGAGTTAATTAATTTATTAAATTCTTATACAACTTTTAGAATTGTAGATAAGTATTGAGGATATATTGATGATTCCTTTCCTAAAGGCAAGGAAAGTTTCAAAGGTACGTATAGGATCAAAATGCATGCATGCATGGTTGTAATATATATATATATATATATATATATATATATATATATATATATATATAACGCTTCTCCAAATGAATCCTGGAAGGAGTGAATTAAGAAATGAACCTATTTATAACGACGATTTTTTCTCATTACTATATAGCATAGAAAGCCGGTTTTTTGCGACGGAAAAAACCGTCGTTATAAATTTTATTCATTCTTAATTTGCTTTCCTCCAATTATTTTTTAGTTCTTCCCCTCCAGGTTCATTTGGAGAAAGCCGGACATATATATATATATATATATATATATATATAGAGAGAGAGAGAGAGAGAACTTAATCCTATAAATTAAAACTCATAAATGGCGAAAATAGTACCGGTACAATCTCAAAATTCTTTCGCTCTCATTGGAAGTTTTTACTTGTGTAAATTGCAGGAACTTCAATAAGAAGAATGTTAAATTTGAAGTTTATCAGCTGGTAATGAATAGATTTGTCTAGGTGTTGTGTTTGAAATATTTAACCAACTTGTTAACGCCAAGATCTTCTCCGACGCCCCAATCACGTAAGACGTCCTAATTCTGCACAGTAAACATGACAAGACACTAAAAGCTTGACGGCTTCGGCCGTCGGGGGATAGCTCAGGCGTGAGAGTCAGTATCGGTGTTCACAAAGTTAACAATGGAGGATGATAATGTCTAGTGTATTGAGAGAGATAATAATATTCAGTTGAATGTATATATGAACGTACCTCCTCTTGAAGAATCCTTTTTCTAAGTTGTACTCTCTTTTGGATTTCGTACCACCCACTACCGTCGACACATTTCGATCGATGGGTTCTGCGCGATCAGATGCGATCTACCCACTACCTTTTGTCACTGTTTTCTACCACCGGCCGGCTATGATCCCATCCACATTAATGCATGGCAGTTATAACAGTCAACTATCATGCTTTTTCATCATTACAAGCCAAAGTAATAGATATTAAAATATCTAATGGGTTAGTCTAATGAACTGACCCGGTTTCATAGGATTTAATAGAAATAATATGATGACTAGGCCCAATGACTTTCAAGGTTCAATAATGAAGGCCCAATAGACTAATGAAATAAGTAAGCCCATTTTATTCGGCCCAATAGAGGAAATATCACGACCCAACATTGCCCCCTAGTTTTTTATTAAACGAAATATTTAATAGAAAACTATAAGTGGTCTACGATGTTATAGGCTCTAACATGATCGAAATAAGCCCAAAGTAAAACTTACTCAAGCCCAAACGGAAATGAGTTAATACCTTAAGGCAACTTAGAAATCTGAAACCCAATTGAAAGGTTTAATCTGATGAGTGTCTGAGGCTTGACCCGGACGGTACACCTTCAAATTCCCCATCATTACTAGAAATTAAATGTGCCGCCTTTGAACTTTGTGCAACCGTCAATTTAAAAGGTAGACTTTACCAATTTTGAAAGTTTTACCTGTCAATTTGAGTTTCGAACCCTTGAGCTTTCTTCTTCTCTCCAGAACTTCTCTTCCCTACTCTGCGAAATCCCAACAATGATGGTCCAGAATACCATTCAAAACTCTCCCCTTCGAGTGACCCCAATCAATACTGTACCGCCCAGTCCAAACCCTAATGAAGAAGCCTCGAGTTCTGATCCCAAGGTCGCCAAACCCAGTGGAAAACCTCTGCTTCCAAAACCCCTACCAAACCCTTCCGACTTTTTCAAGAGCAAGGAACAGTACCCTCATGCCAACACCCCCTCCATTATTTCTGAGATAGAACTGCGAAATATTAAGGGTCGCTACCATATCCCTGATACCCACTTGATAAGGGCCCCCAAACCTGATGAGAAGATGTACCAACGCCCGGATGGTTGGACGGCTGTTCCGGTGACTTTGCTCGAAAAGGGGGTTAGGTTCTCTCTTCATATCTTTCTGGTTACCCTTCTGGGATTTATTGGGGTGGGGTTTGCTCAACTGGTACCCAACTCCTACATCCACATTTTGGCTTTTATTGCATTTTGTCATGAACTGGGGGTCGAACCTACTCTCGACTTTTTCTTTACTGTCTACAAGATTGCCCAAAGCAGAGAAAAGGGGTTCAAAGTCTTAGGCAAGCATGCATAGAAGGCAGGTGAGAAGTTCGAGAGACGACCGCTGATAAACACTCCTTCGAGCAATAGAGGATGGCATGAGAGATGGTTCTTCGTCAAGGGACCCGAAATTACATCTCTGCCGAACTGGACCATGAGCGACGTGGTTTCTGCCGATTTTGGAGATATATCCGAAGAGCATATAGCCGACTTGATTGATTTTATGAACAATTTCCAGAAGGAGGAGTGGAAACATGGACTCCTTTCTAAACAGGCTTGGCTATATGATCATAAACGTGAGTACTGAACTACTCTTATGTATATTTCTATGAAATCTTCGATAATATTGGTTCTGACTTGTCTTTGCATAATCTTTACAGTGTCTTTGATTAGACCGAACTCTTCAGAGAAAAAAGAGTTCGAAGACTTTTTGGCTGGAAAGATTACGGATGCAAGCGAAAAGCCTCCAACAGAAGAATCTCCCCGAGCCGATCCCCTCGTTACTGATCCACCCACTGTCGATCCTCAAATTGATGAACCACAAGTCGATGAAACCATTGTTCCTGAAGAACCCTCCGACCTCGTCGAAGAAAAAGAGCCACTAAAAGATCTAAATCCATTCGGCCAGAAGCAAATCCTGAAAGTGATCCGGAAGCAACCCCGGGAGCAAATCCTTCATCCAATCCCAGTTCTGTACCTCCTGGATCTGTTCCAACAAGGAGAAGTCTGTTCGACATACCTCTACACGATCGGGCGAAAGTCCTCCGTGTTAAGAAGTTGAGGGCAAAGATTACCCCTTTAACTGCTGACGAGCTTCGAGTGCCAACATCTTCAACTATCATTCCTCCAGCAGTCCCCGTGGAAATTCAAGTGCTAGATAATGAGGAGCCAATTGAAACCATTCCTTTACTTTCTCGCAAGAGAAAACAGCCGTCTGATAGTCACTCAGGGTCGTCTTCTCATCCTTCACCGATCCATGAATCTAATCCTGCTCGAACCCCCTCCCCGGAAAACATATATGTGGGTCCGTCACCAACTCGCGATCGGCCCGTGCCTTCCCCTCCAAGACAGTCAACTTCTGAATTTCAGCAGGATGCTATGGCCTCTTTAACCATGTGGCCTCGGTTTAACGCCAACTTCCCTTTTCAACTGTTTGATGCTTTCGTCCGTGAGACCGATAACCATCGATTTGGGAACAGTTCGAGCGGGGATCTGCTTAACGAAGGCATGAGCTATCTGGCGAAGGTAAACGGTTCTTTCCTTAATTTCCGTATTTATCTTCATACTTATACATTTGAAACTGATCAAATAATGCCGGGACATGCGTGGCGAATCTTCATTCTATCGCCTACGCCTAAAGTCTATCAAGTTGGAAGTCAAGAAGAGGCAATGAGAAAGGAGAACGTTATCCTGAAGTCTTCTTTGGCTCGGGAAACGACTCAACGTGAAAGCGTTCTTCACACAAATGAAGGTCTTCGGAAGGAGTTGGCCCAGACCAAAGAAGATGTGAAGACATCCAATGAAGAACTGAAGTCATCCAAGGCCCAATATCAAGAGATCGTCAAGATGAATGTTGACTTGGTTCAGAGGAATGAGATAAGGATGACGAAGATCAAAGAGTTAAAGGCTGATGCTAAAATCCTGACCAAAACGATCGAAAAGCTAGAGTTGGAAAAACTCATCATCTAAATAGGCGTCAAAAGCTCGAAGAAGAAATCTGAGAACTCAAGGCTCTTCGGGACCTTGGACCTCCTTTGACCGATGATCTTCGCAAGCAGATCTGTGAAGAGTACCAGAAATCGGATTAGATCAACGGAGAGATCATGAAGATATATTATGAAGGCTATGAGCTCTCATCAAGTCGCGGCGAGGAAAAGTTGATATCGGTAAAGTGGACCCGACTTTTGCTCGACTCTTCGATGATGGCGAGGATAATGCATGAAGTGAATACTCTTGTTTTTCCCGGATTTTTATTTGAGAATATTTGTGAAAGTTTCTGTCATTTTGGAAGTTGTTTAAGGATTTTGTTTTTTTAAAAACTTTTATCAGAACTTCTATGTTCTGAAATTATGTTGGAATTTATGTTTTTATGCAATAGGTTGTCATAACGGATGAATGGATTAATGAAGTTTCAACTTTTTATGTCATGACTTCTGAATGGATTACTTCTGCATAATAAAATTAAATTATTATACTTGACTTCTTTTTTTCCTTCTGAAGGACTTTTATCCTCTGCCTCATATTGATCAACTCATCGATGCCACTTCGGGGTATGCATTACTAAACTTTATGGATGCTTTTTCAGGTTATCATCAAATTTCCATGTGCAAGGAGGACATTCCAAGACAGCGTTCATTACACACCGTTCGATGTATGCTTATAAGAAGATGACCTTCGGCCTTATAAATGTCGGAGCCATTAATGATAATTAATCCATTATGCAGAAATAGAGTTTGAGTAGAAAGTTGAAACTTACAGAAATAATCTTTCTATCATTATGTTGTAATTTTTTATATTAATGATAATTAATGTCCTCAAGTATAATAATTTAATTTTATTATTATGCGCCACTAGTAGTAACTCAACACATATAGATCACTAAAATAGAGTTTGAGTACCACAGTTTGTAGATAGTTGAGATTTGTACCCTCAATATTTAAAATGTATCCAAGTGTATTCTAAAAATTTTTTATGCTAAATAAAATGCACCCTTCGAGGTTTAAATTAGTAAAAATACACTCTAAAATTCTTTTTAACTCAACAAAATACACTACAAAATTTGTTGTGCTAAACAAAATGCACTCTCACTTTTGAACGGTTAAAACATTGAAAAAAACTTTAAGGTACATTAAAATACGTTTTAAACATTAAGGTGTAAATCTCAATAATCTTACAAATTTTAGGGTATAAATTGTATTTTAGTCTTTTCTGTCACCATAATTTTCTGTGCTTATAGTACTAATTATTTGTATAATCAGAATAACTTCTAAAGCTCACACGTGGGACTATTAGGATTTAGGCTAAAGATAATGATAAGGTCCGTATGTGATTTATTTTTTTAAAATAATATTACTATCACATAAAAATGTCATATAATATTTGAAACTACAAGATATACGTGTGTGTATATAAATATTATGCAATTCTTTTTTATATAATAGTAACATTATTATTTATACCGAGTAAAAAGCCCATGTATTTATTATTATTTAAAAGCATAAATTTAGTTTATAAGATTTTCATAGCGGCATAACTTGAGAATCCCTTACTTTATGAGCAAGAAAAAGTGTTCTCTTACGATAAATTTGTGCCCAATTACAATATTTATAAAACTTATTAATACATAAAATTGAATAGAATCAAAAAGTCAACTTACTCATATCATTTTTCAAGTGAAAAAAAACTCATCAAATCAAAAAGTCAACTTACTCATATCATTTTTCAAGTGAAAAAAAACTTTAAATACGCACAACGCAAGAGGATAGTAAGAGACTAGGACCATATGAATTGGTACGAGGTACAGAGACGGACCATATGAATTGGGTCATTTTTTTAAAAAAAAATCTATAAATAAATCAAATATAATAAAATAAAGACAAAAAAGGATAGGAGGGACATGACAAATAATTGTGTGAGCTATCATATAAAATTGATGCCATTTTATGTAATTAAATACACTTTTTCTCATGTTATGTACACAAAATGATGTTTTATAATTTTTCAAAATATTGTTATTATAAGAGACACCTTGCGCAATAACGTGGGATGTGCTTCACTTCCTGTGCCCTCTAAAATAAATTATAAAATTAAATAATATTGTTAAAATATTATTTAAGGTAAATGTGCAAAAATACCCCCTAATGTTTATCCTAAAGTCCTACTTATACCTTGAATTTTTTTTTCAAAAGTGCACTTAACATTACACATTTAATATCAAATGTGCCCCTGCCCCTAATCGACATGCCACCTAGACTAAAAAGACTTAAAACCTAAACCAATTTTGCTGACGAGACATGAAGAGAGTTATTTAGCATGGTCAAGAAATCGAAGCCATTGCCAGAAACCACAAGAATCATTCTCATTGCTTCTTCAAATCATCACAATTACAACAGAACTATACAACTACACAAAATTTTCATTTCCAGAATCATTAAATGAAGAACAGAAACATAATTTCTAACAAACCAATGAACAACAACAACAATGGAGTACAAGAAGAATTTCAACCCAGCAACAAAAACTCATTTCACAAACTCATCTCTGCTCACATCTAATGTCGCAATATACACAAAATTTTAGCATTCATTATTCAAGATTCTTCAATATTTATGAATAAACCCATCAATGAATTAAGCGGATTTTGAAGAATCTTGAACGCAAACCCAATTACCCAGCGCAGAGGACAGAGAAAAATATTGGGAATTCAGTGAATAATTCCTCACCCCCCAGCACTGTCATTTCTTCGCCTCGCCTATGTGAGCGGCTGCCGAAGTCAAAGGAAGAAAAGTTTTAACTGTCAGTGGGAGAAACGCGGGAGGCCACGGAGGATATTGAGGACTTAATGCAGAGGCTAAGAGTCCAACAAGCATGACCAAATACAAACTTAGCTATGCCATCTCAAGTACACCAAACAGGTCAAAAAACAAATCAGATCTAGCTACCATAATCGCAAATCAAAAAATCTCAAGTACTAATGTTGACACTAGAAATCTAGATCTAGATTGAGAAAATTTTGTTTTTGAATACTAAATTTTCACCTTCAAAATCAGATTTGGACGTTTTTAAGATTTATTTTCGAACTAATATCCAAATAATGAGGGATGATAAAGGAACGAAGAACAATGGAAAGGAAGAAGAAGACCCAACAATCACCATAGTTTACAATATTATCTCTGCCATGCTTTCTACCTTGGTTGCCGTCGAACGAAAGACTGGTGGTGGAGTCGCAGAAGAAGCAACGGACGACTTTTTGCCCCTTGAAAACTCTGCTCACGCTTTTCTTCTGTCTACGTGCCTAGTCAGCAAAAAATATCCAGATGTAAATGGAGTTAGTCTAGGTGCATGTCCATTAGAGGTAAGGGCACACTTGACCTTAAATGTGTAACTTCAAATGCATTTTTGAAAGAAAAAAAATCAGGGTGTAAGTGAGATTTCCGGATAAACATCAAGGATATTTTGACATTTTTGCACTTTTACCCATATTATTTATAATAATATTTTTTGATATTTCATTGTTTGAAACTATTGCAATGATAACCTCATTTCAATAGTTGCAAACATATTATGTTCAATGCAGTTTTAGAATTTTCATGTTATCAATGTGCAGTGTTTCAAACAGGCGAACAAGTGTTTGATAAGCTTCATCGTGTCTTCTTTTCGGTAGGTCCCCGAGTTTTTAAAGCCACAAAAACGACAAATGAAAAAATGGGTGCTTTTATGAATCATTTATTAAGATAAGTATAAAAAAAATTAAGAATTTTTCTGAACAAAAGAGTATCAATACTAAAGAATACAAGTTTGCCATTGAGATTTGGGTCTATTTCATTAGATAAATTTTTTGTGGGCCTTTAAATTTAAATCGATGTGATCAATTATTTATTTTGTTTGGGTATATATACATAAACAAATAATCATAATTCTAAAAATGTTAATTTTAGTGGCTAAGTTTCAGACACATTTTGGGCTTTTTAGCCCAGGCCGGTGCTGCTTCTTGCAGCTGATTTATAATAAGATTCAGTCAAATTCAAGTAATAGACCAGCTACACGTACTCGATTATATATCATGAATCAAGTTTATGCATTCTTCTTTACTTCTAAAACATTTTATTATTGCAAACTATTAAGCTATAGTAGGACTAACCATATTTGTGATGGGGAAGAGCCAATTGCTTGGCCTTATGGGCTACATCGCATGTGAGAGATCCTACTCCTATTCTATTTAAGCTCTTATACATGTTTCTTTTACCCACAAGGCCACAAGAGAACATCAATGACTTATCACGTGTTATTTTTAGGGTCCTTAATATTAATATACAACAATTATAAAATAATTACAAAAATAAAACACACAAAACATAATTACAAAAATAAAACAACATTAATAATAAAGTTGGTAACATCACGCATTACGCCGCTTACCAAATATGTCCTATCTAACAATAACCGCTCCTAAAATCAAGCAACCGAACAACATGCAACTTTGATATCGGAAAAGGCCAAATCTTCAGTCGACGATTGCCTTTATACTCACCTCTGAGATCGCGTCAAAAATATACGATCGGAGAAGACGAAATAGTATACAAAATCAACATCTACTTCAAGTTCAAGAACTATAAACAATCACAACAACTCGATCGCGACAAACATCTAAGATCTAAGATCTTCTATTAACGATTGCCAAATCTTCTATCGACGATTGCCTTTCCACTCACATCCGAGATCGCGACAAACATCTAAGATCGGAGAAGGCGAAATAGTATACAAAATCATCATCTACTTCAAGAGCGAAAACCAAAAACAATCACAAAGAATATCGATACAATTACGAACACCGGGGTATGTGTGTTTTCAAGTTCAGATGCATATAGTTACCGTGGTTACTACGGTATTCATATAGTTAATGAGTCACACTTAAAATGGTTACTACAAAAACATTACCGCTCTCTATCGCAACTTTTGGTGACTTCCTACTTTTTGTTTTGTTCTTTGATAACAATATATTGTTCAATGTTGTCTTGGATACTATCAAATACTAGCTTGGTTAGTGTATGACAATATGTTAGTTACTGACAAAATGATGTTTTGGTTACTTTGTAACATTATATTGCCTAATGTTTTCTTGGTTACTATACGACAATATGTTGGCTCTTTGCCTAATGATATGTTGGTTACTTTGTAACATCATACTATATATTGATTTATTAGTTACTATGTAATGCTTCATAGTTTACTATGTAACAATATACCGGTATACGCCTAATAATTATATGTATATAGTTTCCTATGTATGAAACATTTATATGTATATGTTTACTAACTAATCTTTGAGTTAAGTTCTTGATTAACATTATATTGGTTCTTGAATAATACTTATTTAGATATTATATACAAATAAAATGGATACTTATTAATTACGATCCGTTATTGAATTAATCTAATTATGCTTATAATTATATTTTTATATTAATAGTCACTTGTTAACCACATTGCTTACATTCTTACAACAATTAGCATTTAAATGCCCACAAACCCATTATAATTGGTTGTTTTTAATATAACAAGTAAATTGAAAATGTTTTTTATCCTATGGTTACTAAATAAACATGTGTAGGTTATCGCTACATTTGAATTTTATTATCAGTATAATGTTGATATTATTAATGTGCAATATTTGATTAATTTATATTGGTTTGTTTTATTATGATGGAAATTAATTGGCTACATTGGTTACCTTCATACAACTGTTATAATTTAATTGCTAACAAAAAACATTAAACTGGTTGTTTCAATTGTAGAATGATAGTACAAATGTATTTCATTTTCTGGTTACTGACATTATATAGTTTGGTTACTGATTAACATTGATTTTGTTACTATGCAATACATATTTTGTTTTCAGACAATGGAGATGATTCCTGTTTTGCTTTATTTCAACGGTACATGGATGATAAGTAACAAAGATTACCAACTTTGAAGTTCTTGGCATACTAGTTCCCTCAACTTGTTCGTTCGTAGAAATGCAAAACATGATATGCATTGCATTACACGGATGAACACAAACACAACAACATTGTTCATCAAATTTCACATCAAAACGACATTCCACCAATCAGATATCGGATGAAGCAACCTTGAAATTCTTTATTGAAGTCGAGAAAAATCGATGAACAAGGAAAATTCCCACCGATTATAGATATTGGAAAAAAGAAGCGGTAGACAAAGAATCTTGCGTAAATTCGACAAATATAAAAGAATCATTGTTCACGATGTAACGCCAATCGATCAACACAAGGGGAATTCAAAGACTAGTTACACTAAAGAACACAAGATTCCCAAATTGGAACGCAATATCTTCGATCACTTGCAATGAAAATTATGGAACAACAACGAGATGCATAACATATGATAAATCATACACGGAAGAACGATATGATGATGTAATAACAGATCCGAATGAACGTGAAGTAAAATTACATCAAACCTACAAAGACAAAAAAAATCCTATCACAATCAATGAGGTCGCATTCAATCAAGAAAAAATAACAACACAAAGTTCAACGAACAGTCATAGAGACTTTGTCTTTGTGTAATGTAGATGATGAAAATTGCAAATGGAAGATGAGAAGCATCAAGTATTCGAAAAACCATTGCTGTTCAAGGGTGAAGGAATTCAATGACATTCACACGTGTTCACCAACGATTCTTTGGGAGACCACGGACAAGCAAATAGTGAGTTGGTCGTCAATCATAATGCGTAAATTAACAAATTTGAAGAAAATATACACACCAACCGATATTGTCGAGGACATGATGACGTAATATAATGTGTCTATCTCTTACCAAAAAGCATGGAGATCAAGGAGAAAAGCGTTAGAAAAGGTAAGAGAAAAATCCACCACGACTACTCATCGATCCCATCATGGTTACACATGCTACAGAAAACAAATCCAGGTAACAATTTAAAACACATTATTATTTTTCATGATTAGTTGATTACTCAATTCAACTGATTTGGTTGCTATAATGTGCATTGGTTACCTACCTCATATTTATAATTTTAAATGAGTTCTACCGATTTTTTATATTAATGTTTACTCAAAGAAATACATTGGTTCTTTATGTCAACTGCTTATTCTTGCTTAATGATATCTTGAGTTCTTGTATATCAATATGTTGTTTCTTTGCATAATGTTGTCTTTGTTCTCGAAAACATTATACTATCTAATCTTGTCTTAGTTCTTTGTAAGACAATATATGTTGATATCGTCTAATGCTATCTTGGTTACTTATCTCTTTACTTAATCGTTGGTTATTTGATAATGATATCTTCGTGAATCGTATAGAAATATCTTTTCATCGTATAATGTTGTCTTAGTTCTTGAAAAACATTATACTATCTAATCTTTGTATTAGTTCTTTGTAAGAAATATGTTGGTTACTTTGTAACATTATCTTCGTCTAATATTTTATTGATTCTTGACTAATGTTGTATTAGTTCTCGTGTAACAAGATATATTGATTTCTTGATTGTGTAACAATATATTGATTCTTGATTAGTTCTTTATATATGATATATTCTTTCTTTCGCTTTTAGTTCTTTACTTAATGTTTGGATAATTGGTTCTTTGTAATGTTGACTTGATAATCGACATTAAATACATTGGTTCTTTGTCACTCGTGTCTTGTTTCTTGTATAAAATTATATTGTCCAATCTTTGTCTTGGTTCTTATGTATGACAATAATTTGGTTACTGTCTAATGCTGTCTTGGTTACTTTGTAGCATTATACTACTTATAATTCTATTGATAATGTTGATGTTTCATAACAGGTTCCGTCACAGCTCTTGAGTTGGAAACAAATGCTCGTTTCAAATATTTATTCTTTGCCATAAGAGCATCCATTCAAGCATGGCATCATTGCTTTTCAATTATTGTAATCGATGGCACATTCATACAATCAACTTACGGAGGGACAATCACGATAAAGAAGCACACAAGATGCAAACCAAAACATTGTTACGATTGCTTTTGCGGGTTGACAAATAAAAATGAATTATCTTGGAGATGGTTTTTCATGAATTTAAGAACTGCTTGTGGAGTAAGGGAAGGCCAATGCATTGTTTCGGATGATATGAAGCAATAATACAAGGATCGAATTATGTGTTTCCGGATGTCATGTATGCTTCCCTGTATATACCATATAATTGAAAAATATAAAAATAGATTCAAAAGAGAGGAGAAGAACTTAAACAAGCTTACAACGGGGCATGTAGAGCATCTGAACATTGAACAATTCAACAAACATACGGTTGAACTTGATGCCATTGATCCTCGAATAAGGACATATTTGGAGGAAGAGGTCGAGTTGGAAAAGTGCACTTGAGCTCCATGGGATCAGTAGCGATACTCAACAATGACTTCAAACACCGCCAATCTATTAACAACGCAATTAATATGATTAGGGATCTTCCAGTTGCATCAATGATTGAATGCCTACGTTATGCAGTTCAAAGATGGTATTTCATAAACAAACAAGCAGCCCTATCAACATTCACAACACTTTCCACAACAAATTGAAGAAAGATTGCAATCTAATATCATTAAATCAAGGAAACTTAAGGTAACAAATACAAATTATAATTTATTGCATTAATTTTTATATTGTATTTGTTACTGAATAATGCTTTCTTGATTATTGCATAATATTACTAATTAATGTTGAATTGTTTACTGACTAATGCTGACTTAGTTACTCTGTTAAACTATAATATTTATGACTAATCTTGACTTGTTCTTGATTAATGATAACTTGGTTACTATGTAATATTATATTGGTTACTAACCAATACCTAATTGCTTATTGCAAAACATTATAATGGTTACTTGACACTTTGATTTGGTTCTTATGTATCAGTTGTCTTTGGTTACTTATTAATCTTCGCTTTTCTTTTGCATAATATTACTAATTAATGTTGAATTGTTTCTTGTCTAATGTTTTGATTTGGTTCTTGTATACACTATAATATTTACTAACTAATAATAACTTGTGTATTGGCTAATGGTAACTTGGTTACTATGAAATATTATATTGGTTGTCAATTAATACTTAATTGCTTATCGCATATCATTACAAGGCTACCGATCTACTACCGAGTTAGTTACTATGTATCATTATATTGGTTATTAAGTGATACTTGTTTGGTTACTCTTAATAATTAAAATGATCTTCTTTGAGTTGGTTATTGATAGTATCATTATATTGGTTACTAAGCGATGCTTATTTGGTTACTCAGTATAATTATAATGTTACCGCTAAGTTGGTTAATGCTTAGTTACTTGTTTTGTAATTATAACATTGAGTTGTTTGATTTAATATGTATTCTTTTTCGGGATAATGAAAATGATTCCAGATTGTACTTTATTCTAACAACGATTAATTTGTGATGTAGGTTGAGACATCAAACTTAGTGATTTTTATTTGCTTACGATGTCGTTAAACAATATATTGTGGACATCGACGAAAGAACATACACGCACACGTGGAAAATTTCAGATTACCATGAGATGCCATGTCCAGCGTCTTCAGCTGCAAGCATTATGAGTTTAAATTTGAGTTGTTATGATTTTTGCTCAAAAAATACTATAAAACAACTTTGGTCGACCGTATTCAACCAATCATGCCGTTAGATGAAAAAGAAAACCGGGATGTACGGAAGAAGTAAGAAATATGGTTGTAAAACCACCGAACACAAGAAGACCAATTTGGAAGACCAAAAAGTAGGAGAGTACAAATACACGGATCCAAATCAAAATTCAAAACAAATGCAACAAAAAGCAAGAGAAAGGACACAACAGAAAAAACTGCGATAATCCCCGGTTTTAAGACCAAAAAAACCACGATATAATGCATTTACATTAAGAGTGTAGATACGTGTATATATAATTGTTTACTATCATTAACCATAAACCACATAGATGGTAACATTTTGATTTTGTCTGATAACCAACATTTTATTGATTAAAGCATTTGATTTACGAATTCATTATGAGTTGCCAATACAATTGGGAACCCACAAAAAATACTGCTCGCTTTACTTGACAATTATCCCAAATATAAATTGTAAATTATTTGATTACTTAACATAAAGTCAAATGGTTACTCTTATATAACAATTTGGATACCAACCTAACATCTCAAAAATATATTTAATTTAATATGATAGTTATACAAATGACCATCATATATAAAATGAAATCTCTTAATTAAAATTAATGTGTTTCCATCATGATGATACACTAAAAAAAAACACATACATTTAACAATTCATAACATTCGTGATACAAATTTATAAATCGTTTTGATACAAACTAAAACAAATATTGTTAACATATATTTATGTTAACAGATATATAATGATTTTATCAAATTTTATTATAATTTGTTTACTTGTATAAACATAATATGGTGACCATAAGAGTAAACTATTTGGTTACTTATTTGTTATAACAATAAACAAAATATAACAAATAGGTAACCAAATATTTAGATAACAATCACCAAAGCAATTTTTTTGTTAACTAATGTATACTCTCACTATATATTTAACAATAATTATATGTCCCGATACATTTAACAATGCTTATATGTCCCAAACAATATTGTATATCTCTGCTTTTTATCAAAACATTAGTTTGGTTACCCTTTTATATATATTTGGTTACCAACTGTACATTTCAATATAATGTAAAGCAAACACAACCTAAAAAAACGAATCAAATACCAACAACACACAAAATTAATTCCAAAACCGATATTATAATAACATATGAAATCCCATCTATATAAGATTCAAGAATCATCCTTAATGAACCATACAAAATTGTTGTGTATATTAAAAATAAAAATACAGAACACAATTCATACTGACAACACAACAATATCTCGAACTAATAAAAATTTGGAACAAATCTTCCCGAAATTCTCTGTCACCTCATATCCTCCAATTGTTTGTTCCTTCCATGCATATATAAGTTTGTGCATAACTTCTTCCGATATTACAAGATATGGGGAATGGAATAGAATTTCATCAATCTTCTGATGAATGATATGCTCGGAAAAACAAATTGTGAACAACCAGCAATCTCAGTACAAATGCACAAAAGATAACCAAAATCAATACTAGAATCAACCTATATATAACACATATCGGTTTTATACAAGAACCAAATATTTACAACATAGTAACCAAAACAATTATATGACAAGAACCAAAATAATTAAATATAATAATTCAAAATTGAAAACAATGTAACCACTTACCCATCCACTTGTTCAGAACCGACTCTGCAAATTCTAACTCAATTATGTCATCTTCCCCGCTTATTACGATACGGTTCATTGCTAAAAGTCAATGTCACTCCTATCCTCCAAAATCCATCTTCATGCCTAATAAAATGGGAAGAATAAATATATAAGGTTCACAAACATCCATGATTTTTGTTTGCATGGATTTTCTTTTGAAATTGCAGAGAATTATAAATGCTTAGACGTCTCACGATGCACATCAAACGTTAACAAAAACCAATGGTCCTGATGACATATGTATGGGGAACAAAACATAGTCAACATTTTTCCATGGTGTGTTTACATCCATAAATGATCCATGAATGTACTCAATGACATCACCTCCCCTGCATAACACACGCTTATCTCGCATTTTTATTTGTATACTCTTTAAAAAGAGAGGTCATCTTGGCATGGAACCAACAATCCGTAGTCGCTTGCCTTTATATGCACGATGATCGTAATGTCTCGCCAATTTACTAAGTAATATAATGCAACATTGATATCTTTGAACAAAAAAAAAATATTAATAGTGTTGAAAAATAACATTATGTAATCAATGTAACCAACAACATCATAACGCTAGTTACTTAAACATCTAAATAATGTAACCGTAACTATAAAAACATAATTTAAAAAAAAAACATATAAACATGTATGATGCTAACCAACACATATATATATATATATGATAAGAACAAACAATTATATAATAGTAATCAAACAAATTGTAATATAATAACCAAACAATAATATGATAGTAACAAAACAGTTTATATGACATTAACAAAAGCAGTTATATGATAAGAACCAACAACTTTTATCATAATAACCAAAACATGTTTATATATCAACATATCGGTTTATATGATGGTAACAAAAAACATATATAGAGCATACATGATAAGAACCAAACAATTATATAATAGTAACCAAACAGTTGTAACATAGTAACCAAACAAGAATATAATAGTAACAAAACAAGTTATATGACAAAGAATAAAACAAAGCTTATATGACAAGAACTAAACCACTTATATCATAAAGAACTAAAACATGTTTATATAGTAACATATCAATTTGTATGTTGGCAACCAAAACATATATAAAAACATATATCATAGTAACCGGACAATTATATAATAGTAAACAAATAGTTGTATACTAGTAACCAAACAATAATATAATAATAACAAAACATATATATACAAAGAATCAACCACTTATATCATAAATGAACCAAAACATGCTTAAATATTAACATATCATTTTATATGATGGTAACCAACATATATATAAAACATTTATGATAGTAACCAAACAATTATATAATAGTAACCAAATAGTTGTATGATAGTAACAAAACAAGAATATAATAAGTAACAAAAATTCAATTATACGACAATAATAAAATGATATATAACAAGAACTCAACACCAAGTTAAAGCTATTTACTTAAACAAATAAATAATGTAACCATAAATATAGAAACATAATTTAAAAAAAGAACTCACATCATCGCTCAACCATTGCCGAGAGTCTTTAATTTATAAAACCACATTTTAGATGAAATTGGGATGAACCCAAATACAAAAGGCGAGGTTCGATAATGTCATTCTTCCTGTGAAATTTGTCCGTCCTTCAATATAAAAACATATTAGTATACACGCTGACATTAACAATCACCGTGTTAATATACACACTACCCAAAAGCAAATTTATTTGTTTAATAAAAAACTATAAGATTGTTAACAAAGAAAAACCAAACCTTTTCCTCATTGTTAAGTCCTATTTTAAACCAATCGCTCAAACAACACCTCTTCAATTTGGACGGCATATCCATGCAAACCTTGGAAAATGCGTAAATAATAAAGAACTCTTTGACTAGCACTCGATGCATTAGGCGATAACCCAAATAGATCCAAATGTTCCGTATATGGAGATCAGAGAACATCACTTTTAAATGTTCACGCATTGTGTCCGCTTAATTCGACTCTATCGACGCTTCTTCTCCAATTCATCACAATCGACTATATCCTAGGTAGTCGAACCATCTCATCCAATACTGATTTGCTTTCCGCCCAAAACTTTTTTCCCTTTTTACAAATGATGTAAAATGTAACGAAAACAATTATATTTTCACATAAAATCATTGTTGTATTAGTTATCGCTTAATGTCAGAATGGTTACTATATGAAACATTATACTTATTACTAACTAATTATGTATTGGTAATATTATACTCGTATAATGCTATATTAGTTATTGTCTAATGCATTATTAGTTACTATAAAACATTATACTTATTACTAACTAATGCTCTTTTTAGTTACTATGAAACATTATAATGGTTACTATATATTTATGAGTTGGATAATTGAGTAAAATTGAAACAATAACAAAACCTTAAGCATGTAATGGTAAAACAAAGAACCAAAACCTAAAGCATGTAAAAAAAAAAAGTTGGTATGTCGTAATAACACTAACCTCAAGAAGAACATAAACAACAATTTCTTTCCCCAGACATTGGCTTAAAATGTCAAAAGTTAAGATGTCAACATCATTCTTAACAATCGCTCAAAATACAAAACAATCAATTGATCTTTAAAAAATAAAAAAAGACATCTAACACAAAACAAAACAAACAAAAAAGTCTAACCTCGACAATTTCTTGAACAACATTACTTATTATTTCATGATGTTCTTCAACCATACCATCAAGTTCAACTTCATTACCATACTCAGATTCATTACCATCCTTCTTCTTAACAAAATCGACACATCACCAACATCTTCAACAAAACGACGGGCTTGACCATAACATCCTCAACAACATCCTCAACAAAATACGACGGCTTTTCAACCATAACATCCTTAACATCCTCAACAACATGACGGGCCTTCAAGCATAACATCATCACCTTCATTTCCAACTTCATTTACAAATTCATCCTTCTTCTCATCATCTTTCAAACCATCATCACCAACCTCATCACTTTCAAACCATCATCACTAACCTCACTAAGCATCGCGATCAACAACATCATCGCCTTCATCGAATCATCGGCTTCATCATCATCATCAAGATCACCACCCTCATCGTAATCGTAATCGTAATCATCATCATAATCACTATCAACTTCTTTAACCCCACCATCTTTGAACCCGTAGAATCATCTCTAATAATTAACCTAAAGTCTCAGATATCTGAACGCGTGTAAAATCTGCATCTCATCCTTAATATCGCCCATGATTTTACAACGCCTTTCTTAATTTCGTAAACTTTTTCTCCAACTACCGTAACTGTATCAATCGAGCATCTTTAATGTCCGATATATCAAATCCAATGTTGTCATCCTTCACCTTTTTGTCACATCCTTCCCATTGAAAAAGTGAAACCCGCCAAATCAAGTCGTTCATTCTCCTCAATTCGTGAAATCAAACTTTTACCTCAAATTTGAAAATAATAAGTACACTTCTTCATTATAACATCTAACAAACATTATACAATTACAATAACAAAAGATAAAATAAAGAATCATAAAACATAATCAAGAAACAAAAACATATATACTGGTAACCAAATATATATAAATCAAGAACTAACTAAATGTATAAAGGTAACCAAACTTTATATATTCTAGTAACCAACAACATTTTTATTGTTAACATACACATAATATAATCAAGAACTCAATTAGTATATAAAGGTAACTAACTACTATGTTAATAGTAAACATCACAAAAATAATCAAGAACCAAATAATTAACTAAAGGTAACCAATTGCATTCTTAGTAGTACAATCGTGATACCCTCGCCCGAACAAAATACCGTATCATTCAACTCATCATTTGAAGGGGCTTCACTAGCTCCTTCCATCTATATAAACGGACATCCGACAGATGATCGTCAAATGCGTCAGCATATACCGCAAGCTTTGAAAGTTGAAATGGTTTCAAACATAAATACTTGAAATACATATGGAAGACCATTCAACTTATACAATTTAATATAATGGTCTTTGAGAAATTATATGTTGAACCACCACTCCTTCCTTTCTTTATATGCCCTTCAAAGCATTTGACAAAGAGTACTTTGTCATTTCAAATGCAACTTTCCCCAAGGAAAACTCGCTAACATCACCATAACATAAAAATCGACCTTGCCCCATCAACAAAATTTTCGAAACCGTTGAAAGAATAAAATTAAACACCAAAAAATCAATGACATCCTAATAGCCTCATCATCGTCATCAAAACCTACCTTTCTGAATATCCTACCTATACTACTACGAGTAACAACTTCTGTTCCAAAATATTTTTCAATAATCAAATTTTGCATACCTTTATATGCACTTATATCATCATTGCCTTGCCATCTCAACCCGTAAATCGAGACAAAACTCAAAAATTTCAAACCTAACCCTTTTCTCCCCAAACAAAAACCACATCTCACCATCATCCCTTTGGTGAACCTCCCTTTACAAAGAGCATGGTGAATAATCTGTGAATACATTTGATGCTCACCAAACTCAAAAAATTTCCAAAACAT